>SJYX01008029.1:285919-347901 GCA_006410675.1 Oreotragus oreotragus | reverse complement strand
GATGGTTGGATGGTATAACTGACTCAATAGACATGGGCCTGTCTCTTATACACATCTAGATGTGTATAAGAGACAGGGTGTACTCTGCATAGAAGTTAAATAAGCAGGGTGACAATATACAGCCTTGACGTACTCCTTTTCCTATTTGGAACCAGTCTGTTGTTCCATGTGCAGTTCTAACTGTTGCTTCCTGACCTGCATACAGATTTCTCAAGAGGCAGGTTAGGTGGTCTGGTATTCCCATCTCTTTCAGAATTTTCCACAATTGGCCTATAATTTCGCTTATTATCTGTCATTATTAGTTATCTTTTTATATGTAATAATATGTATATGTCAATCACAATCTCCTGATTTATCCCTCTTCCTGTTACCCCCTGGCAAAACTATAAGTTTGTTTTGTACATCTGTGACTCTTTCTGTTTTGTAGATAAGTTCATTTGTATTCTTTTTTTCAGATTCTTCATATAAGTGATATCATATGTGTCTTTCTCTGATTTCACTCAGTATGACACACACACACAGACACGTGTTCAAAATGTACTTCTTCCTCTTGATCTCTAGACTGTGTATTTATAGACTTTGTAATTTTTTAAAAAAATCCTATTTTTGAAAGAAAGACAAGAAAGGCATCATAATATTAAAAGTAATTAAATGGATTGTATAATTATAAGAGGTTTATATATATTCACATTTTCAGTATTTCTAGTGGTTGGACTATCTGTGTTTTATATTTTATTTGATATGCCTGTAATTATCATGGGAGTAAAATTCAGGAAATTTTGTTACCTAATTTCATAAAGTTTTTTAAATCAAAATTTCAGATGCAAAATGTAACAAGAAAACCAACTGAACTCTCATTCATTATACCTGGAAGTTTTTAATGTTAATTATATGATGCCACAAATTAATCATATGTAGAATATTCCCTTTCAACAAATACTAGCTATTTATAGAATGAAACACAAGTCCTGAAATAACTTTAAGATATTTAAAAAGTAAAGAAGCAGTACTTTCATGACGTAGTATCCAGGGACTTCTTTTATGGACTTTGGGCATTCATCAGCGGATGTAACTTAGCTTCATTTGTGAAGTTCATAAAACTGCACCACTTAAATAGCCTTTCTTCACAGCTATTTATAGAATGAAACACAAGTCCTGAAATAACTTTAAGATATTTAAAAAGTAAAGAAGCAGTACTTTCATGACGTAGTATCCAGGGACTTCTTTTATGGACTTTGGGCATTCATCAGCGGATGTAACTTAGCTTCATTTGTGAAGTTCATAAAACTGCACCACTTAAATAGCCTTTCTTCACTGTTTCTTTGATATTTCTTTTCCCTTGGAACTCTGTCTCCCATTACACAGATTTTTTCATTTTCAAATTATCTGAGCTTCACTTTTGAAATGCTTGGTAATCGTTTCTTCCATTAATTCTGTGAGACTATATTCTCTCCAGTATTTTCATGCTTTGTGTTCTTACCTTTCACGGGGTTTTAAACTTTTAGCCTGACAACTCTAGGTTCAGTTCCAAGGCTCAGTTCTTGGTCTAATGCTGTTAACGTTCTGTATTTACATTCTCAGGGAGCAGATCCTTTTTTAGAGTGTTAAGTACCATAGGAAATAGATGGGGAAACAGTGGAAACAATGTCAGACTTTATTTTATTTTTTGGGGCTCCAAAATAACTGCCGATGGTGACTACAGCCATGAAATTAAAAGACGCTTACCCATTGAAAGAAAAGTTATGACTAACCTAGATAGCATATTCAAAAGCAGAGACATTACTTTGCTGACTAAGGTCCGTCTAGTCAAGGCTATGGTTTTCCCTGTGGTCATGTATGGATGTGAGAGTTGGACTGTGAAGAAGGCTGAGCGCCGAAGAATTGATGCTTTTGAACTGTAGTGTTGGAGAAGACTCTTGAGAGTCCTTTGGACTNTCATGTATGGATGTGAGAGTTGGACCATAAAGAAGGCTGAGCACCGAAGAACTGATGCTTTTGAATTGTGGTGTTGGAGAAGACTCTTGAAGAGTCCTTTGGACTGCAAGAAGATCAAATCAGTCCATCCTAAAGGAAATCAATCTGGAATATTCATTGGAAGGCCTGATGTTGAAGCTGAAACTCTGATACTTTGGCCACCTGATGCAAAGAACTGACTCATTAGAAAAGACCTTGGTACTGGGAAAGATTGAAAGTGGGAGAAGAGGATGACAGAGGATGAGATGGTTGGATTGGCATCCCTGATTCAATGGATACAAGTTTGAGCAAGCTCCAAGAGTTGGTGAAGGACAAGGAAGAAGTACATGGGGTCACAAAGAGTCAGACACGACTGAGCGACTGAACAACAAAAATTTGCTGTTAAGATATATTGTAAGAAATACTTTGTTCAAACTTGAAAAAAAATAGGAATATATGGTATAGTAGTTGTTACAGCATATACTGTAATTATAGTAATTTTTAGTTACTATTACTGTGACTTATCGTTTTTATTATTTTATTCTTAGCTTAAATACATTGTTTAATTTCCTGTTGTTTTTTAATACCAGGAGTCTCCCAGTTGCACGCAAAGGTGCTGTGTCTAGTGCTCTCTACATGGCATGGTTAGAAGCTCTATCCAAGGACCTGCCACCAATTCTCCTAGTCCGTGGGAATCATCAGAGTGTCCTTACCTTCTATTCTTAAGTGTTTTATCTGCACAGTGGACAGCCCTCCAGACGGTACTTCAGTGCCTAGTGAAGTAACTATCACTGAAATCTTCAACATCACAATGGCGAACTGTGACTTTTTTTCACTATTTCATTAATTTGAAAGCACACAGGGAAGTTGCTCCATTGATATATGTGTGGAGACTTCAGTTTTAGTCAATTCCGTATTTCAGTCTTAGTGAATGATGATTCCTTGTTGGACTGAAGCTTGTGAGAGTAAAGTTTTTCCTTTGCTACTTGAATAGCAATAAAAGTGTGTTATTTTTTGATTGATGAAAGGAGTACAAAAAGCCTTTAGCCTTGAGGTGCCTTCTGAAATTAACCAAATTTCATCCATATATCCTTTTATAAATTTGTAGAATGCCAAACTTTGCCTTCTGCTATTTTTATTTCTAATCTTTCCCACCTTAAAATGGACACTGCTTTTCTTTTTCCATTGACCAATTAGTGTTGAGTACTGTATGTTTTCTATTACTTTTGTAAATGTGTTTGTTAGCTATTAAAGGCGAGAATTAGGGCTAATGAAAATGCAAGGGAAAAAATGAGAACTGAAAGTGACCCCAAGGTTAGGTTTGCATTAGGATGTATAAATGTAGATCTAGGGGGGAAAAAGCCCAATAAACCTTTTTTTTAAAACCTCTAATTGGCTGTTATTTATATCTTTTTTGATTATTATTATTTGAATCCTTAGGGGAGGTTGAAGATTTATCCAGTACTTCTATATACCGTCCTGAAAAATCACATATTGTCATTCTTTAAAGAAAATCTTTAAGATCATTTACATTTATTAGAAGAAAGATCTGTCCTAATTTAGAGTTTTCCTCAAATCTGAGGGACTTTTACAAAATGCTAAAAGATTTTCCTGGTTAAAATTAGACAAAGCATTGTCATTTAATAGAGTATTTCAATAAATGTATGGAATATCACTATATCATCCTTTTTTAAATCATTAAAATATTTAGTGTTTCATCAAATGGTTAAATGGACCACTGGTTTCTTAGTGAAATGTTTTTAGGCTTAATTCATTCAACTGTCAAGTACACAGTCTTAATTAATATACTCAGGTTTGAACAGATTATTCTGGACATTTAAATTTAATCCATTCTTAATACTTTAAAACTTTTGTGTTAAGAAAAACTGCCAGTTTGTGCTTTTGAAAAGTCTGTTTTGACATCATAGTCTACTAGTACAATTTGGACAGTGCGTATGTACTGTTACTAAAAGCTTTATATGCAATTATTAATGTGAAGTTTTTTGTTTTTTATTCAAGGAAGGATTTCCTAGAAACATTTCAAGGGATTGTATGTCTACATATCTGTATGTGTGTATATATGTGTATGCATACACATATGCATATGTGTATTTATAATGACACAATGGTTTTTTGCATTTTAAAGTGTTAAGATTTATCACATTAAATTTTGATTTATNAGGATTTCCTAGAAACATTTCAAGGGATTGTATGTCTACATATCTGTATGTGTGTATATATGTGTATGCATACACATATGCATATGTGTATTTATAATGACACAATGGTTTTTTGCATTTTAAAGTGTTAAGATTTATCACATTAAATTTTGATTTATCACATTAAATTTTTTGTTTATGAGTTCACAGATTGAAAGACAGGTTTCATGGAGAACAAATGTGATCACTGGAAGGGCATATAACTTCACACAGTTATCATTCGATTAGGAAATGGAGAATGTTTCATCTAAAGTACTCTTCAGTGTATTCACTGGTGAAGAATTTATGTAGGTGTTCATGAATCTCGATAAAAATCTATAAAATTACTACTGTTGTTCAGTAGTGCAATATCTTTGCTGCATGAGTATGAACTAAGTTAATATCATAACAGAGATCTGATAGTAATTTTAAATTCAGAATGCTAAGAGAATGAGGTAATTGTTTTCCTAAAAACTTTTTCCTATGTTATAACTCACACCATTGCACCATTTTTTGGAGGTTTGTAGTGTTTAAGAGGAAAGACAGTAAAAATGTCATATTCAGTAAACAATATCATGTCTCAACTTTTTAAATGGATAATAGGGCATAACTGAGTGCTGCTATCTTGAAATGTGCACAGGTACACTTACTTTTTCTAAGTTTTTCCCATTCAGGAAAACCTCGTTGTGATCTGTACTGCAGGAACCAAATGTCATGCATCATACATATGTGTATAAAGTACATAAAATATATCTAAATATACATAATGGGGGAGGGTAATATTGTCTGTGAAATAATGTAAGATGCTTTTCACTTAAAAAGAAATGCATTACTTTTACTTAACACTAGATACCAGGTCAAATTTTTCAAGGTTGTTTTTGTGCTCTGATAAATTTTAACAATTCTTAGAAATGTTAGCTAGTGTTGAAGCTATTCTACTCTATTTTATTTATGCTGAATTTGATTGTTTTAATGACAAAAATTTTAAGTTCTAATCATTGGTGATAACTTGGAAATAAACAGTTATGCAATGGCATATGACCGTTCATTATTTCTCTAGGTAAAAATTCAGCGGGTTTAAAGAATGGTGGTGTTAAGCTGATTATTAACAGTTAATTAAATCACATATTTATTTGTCACATTATTTCATTTGTATTTTAGGTTTCCTTTTACATTCTTTTTTTATGCTTTCTGACATTACATATTTTTAAAGACTATGGAAAAATAATTTAAAGATTTGAGCTCTGGTGGATGTTTACTAGTTTGAAAATGTAATATTTTGATAATACTGTACTATAACTGTCACACAAATGCTTTTCTAATGTTTTAACGTTGAGTATTGCAGTTGCTGCTTTGTACAGAGGTTACTGCAATAAAGGAAGTGGATTCATTAAAACAATGTAATGTCTATTCATTTTATCCATTTTATAAATCTATATAATTTTTACCTCATTTATACAGCTTATTTCATGGATGTCTTGAGTTTAGGCTTTTACCCTAATATTCATTGTTTGGAAAAGTTGTTTGAAGTTGTTCACTATCCTTAAACCTTTGGAGTAATAACTAATTTTCTTGACAGATTGAGCTATATCAGACACAGCTCATTTTGATATTTTGTTAAATCATTTAACTTTTCTAATTCTGCTTTGTCTTTTGGTTAAATCATGTGTTTATGAGTGAAGAAAGTAGAAATGGATTCACAGTCCCTGAGTATAATCTGATTCATTTCTTGCTAAGATTTTTGGCAAAGCTAATTTACAGTTTTACAAAGCATTTTCCCTTTACCATTTGAATATTACAGTAGGTGTATTATATGTGCAGGACAGCTGTTTTTCTTCTACTCTTGAGAAAATAGCTTGGAGAATTTAGCGAGTTTCCCAAGATCATGTGATAAATCAACAAAGGATATTGGTCTAGAACACAGATCTTTCATCTTCACGCATATCACCATTATGCAGTCACTGCTGCCTGATCCATAACTTAATTACTGGTTTAGAACGGTCATTTCCAAACTACTCATACTTACCTGCCTGGAAGTTTGTGCTCAGGTAATACAAATTACAGTTACAAGTGTATACTGGCCACAGGCTACCTAATAGATCTGAAACAAATGTAAGTGTCCATTGTATGATCTTTGCTTTTTTGCATATTCCTCAAAAAGCTGCTATTCAAGTTTACTCACTTCTTTGTGGAATAGGAGGGAGGGTTAAGAGAGAATTCAAAGGCAGCTATGATTGTGACATTTACTATCAGAGCATCCAGTGGTTTTCAAAACAGGAATGTAATTAAGTCTTTGAGCCAGCAGAGTTTTTTGTTATGTTTTTATTTGGGGAAATAAAAGATAAATGCTTTGATATGCATCAACAGGATGCATATGTATTATCAACAGGATTTTTATAGGATTAGAGGAAATAGATGATAGTTTGATGTTTAACTATTTGGGTAAACAAGTAGTTAAAACATCAAAATAATGGTTAAAACAGCACAAGTCTTAGAATACACTCATCAGAAAGTACTGTTTAGCTAGTTCAGATAGAGGGACATAAAAGGTGTTTGTGGATTAACCAATCAGACATACTTTTTTGGGAGGTGAAGGTGAAGTCGCTCAGTCGTGTCCGACTCTTTGTGACCCCGTGGACTGTAACCTACTAGGAAGTAAGTTCTAAAGTTTTATGCTTTTATTCAAATTCCTAGTATTATTTGTTCATCTTTCATTTACATCATTTTTCTAGGGTTTACCAATTTTGTTCCCTTTTAGAGAATCACCTTTTACCTATAAGATTTATTGATACTCTCTATTGTATATTTATTTTAAATTTTACTATTTTTTATTTTTTACTATTTTAAACTAAATTTTACTATTTTTTTCTTATTTTCTTCCTTCTACTTTCTTGGGATAGAATTCAGTTAATTTTCTAATTTTCAACCTTTCCTTTTACTAACATATGCATTTAAGGCTATGCATTTCTCTCTAAAGCACAGTTTAGCTTTATCCCACAAGTTTTGATATGCAGTGTTTTCTAATTTCACAGTTGTAATTTCTTACTTCCCTTGTGATTTATTTTCTGACCCTTTGGCTATTTAGAAGGGTATTTCTTAATTACCATGAGAATTTTCCAAATATATTTGGTATAGCTTCCTAGTTGAATAATGTGGTCAATATGTAATGTGGTGTAATATACTCTATAGAATTAAAACACTCACAATTTGTCGAGACTTGCTTAACGGTACAGTCCCTAATCAATTTCAGTAACTGTACTCCTGAAAAGATATTCAGTTCTTATGGAATATATTCTTCAGTTCAGTTCAGTCGCTCAGTCGTGTCCGACTCTTTGCGACCCCATGAATCGCAGCACGCCAGGCCTCCCTGTCCATCACCATCTCCCGGAGTTCTTAAGTTGTTGAATACTGTAGATTCTTAAGTTGTTGACTAGTAGTCTGTATCTGTCTCTTATACACATCTAGATGTGTATAAGAGACAGNCGCTCAGTCGTGTCCGACTCTTTGCGACCCCATGAATCGCAGCACGCCAGGCCTCCCTGTCCATCACCATCTCCCGGAGTTCTTAAGTTGTTGAATACTGTAGATTCTTAAGTTGTTGACTAGTAGTCTGTATAGGTCACAAAGGTTAATTTTGTTAATCGGGTTATTTATAGTTCTTTATAAAGTTACTAAATACTTTTGGTCTGCTCTGAAACAGTAATTTTAGCTACTACTGAGAGAAGTGTTTTAAAACTTCCATTATGATTGTGATTTATGCATATAATTCTATTTAGTTCTAATTTTATTCTGTTTTGAAGCTGTTAAGTACATATAGACATATAACTGTTACATCCTTCTGGTGCAGTGAAGCTTTTTCCATTGGGAATTGACTTATTATTTGGTAATGCTACTGCTGAAATTAATAATAGCACAGCACTCTTTTGGCTATTTTTGGATGGCATATTTCTTGGCCTTCTTCTACATTTTTACATTTATCATTCTTATACTTTTATAAGCACTATATATCTAGACTACAATGTATATATTAAGTTGGATATACTACATTTACGTTTAATGTAATTTTTATTTTGTTAAATCTATCATATTATTTTCTACTTGTCCCACCTGTCCTAGGTTCTTTCCTGAATTATTTTTTTTCTCTTCATTCTTGCCTCTTTAAATTGATTTTAAAAATTACTCTATCTTCTCATATATTTTAAAGCACCCCTACNGCACTATATATCTAGACTACAATGTATATATTAAGTTGGATATACTACATTTACGTTTAATGTAATTTTTATTTTGTTAAATCTATCATATTATTTTCTACTTGTCCCACCTGTCCTAGGTTCTTCCCTGAATTATTTTTTTTTCTCTTCATTCTTGCCTCTTTAAATTGATTTTAAAAAATTACTCTATCTTCTCATATATTTTAGAGCACCCCTGCTTTGCTATTAAAATAATTATAAAAATTTTAGAAATTTTAGAAAATGTAGAAAGTGCAATATAATTTCATCACAGTTATCATTTAGTAACTGATACATTTCTTTCCAGTCATTTATTCTAATGTGTATAGATAATTTGATACCTCCTTTTAATGACTTTTCATGCTATATTTTTTCCCCTCAAACTATTCAACAACTTAATGACTAAACGGCAGTGTATTATATATATTATTCCACATATATACTTTTGTCCTTAATCATTTCCTATTATTGGACATTTAGGGTTTTTCACTTCTATTTTGCTACTACAAATAACAATAAAATCTATAATTTCAGATTCATAGTGTTTCCTTACTGTATTTACTTTCTTAGAATTTTCAGAAACTCTTAAAAATTATGATGTTAAGTACATGTTAGATTTATAATTTGATGAATCATTATCCTTTACTGAAGTCCTCTTAACTTACGAAGTCTAACCATAAATGTGACCAAGAAAATGGACCTAAACTAATGACTGCGTGTGTGCTCAGCCACTTCAGTCGCGTGCAACTCTGTGACCCCATGGACTGTAGCCTGCCAGGCTCTATGTCCTGGGATTCTCCAGCAAAAATTTTGAAGTGGTTCTTCCATTATTAACTAATAATTGCTGCATGTGTATGCTGCTGCTGCTAAGTCACTTCAGTCGTGTCCGACTCTGTGCGACCCCATAGGCGGCAGCCCACCAGACTAAACAGTGCCAGAATATGACAAGTCTTCAGTAAATATTTGTTAAATGAATAGAGGCAGGAATGCAGTGATGACAGATGGAACAATAAAGAATGAATGTGTAAAATGTATGGGCAATATTATAAAATAAAATGTATTAGCTCTTTGGGGTTATGTTGCTGCTAAGTCACTTCAGTCATGTCCGACTCTGTGCGACTCTGTGCGACCCCATAGACTGCAGCCCACCAGGCTCCCCTGTCCCCAGGATTCTCCAGGCAAGAACACTGGAGTGGGTTGCCATTTCCTTCTCCAATGCATGAAAGTGAAAAGTGAAAGTGAAGTTGCTCAGTCGTGTCCAACCCTCAGTGACCCCATGGACTGCAGCCTTCCAGGCTCCTCCATCCATGGGATTTTCCAGGCAGGAGTACTGGAGTAGGGGTGCCATTGCCTTCTCCGTTGGGGTTATGTTAGTTGTACATAAAAGTGAATAAAAGCGTTAAGTAAGAGGGAAGATCCTGATGTTAATATTGATTCCCTTTTCCCCTACAATGAATGATGTTTTGAAGATCTTGATGCTAACATTGAACTACAAGGGTAAAGAATCTGCCTGCAGTGCAGGAGACCTGGGTTTGATTCCTGGGTTGGGAAGATTCCCTGGAGAAGGAAATGGCAACCCACTCCAGTATTCATGCCTGGAGAATCCTGTGGACAGAGGAGCCTGGCAGGCTACTGTCCATGGGGTTGCAAGAGTCAGATGTCACTAAACCACCACCATGCTAACATTAGGTTTAAGTTCATTCAGTGCCATCATAGGAGGGAGAAAATTGCTTGAGACCTCCAATATTAAGGTTTCAATCCATCACCTTCTGCCTGTTTGAACTCATCCTTCAGTTTGGGAATAAACCTGAGATAATGCAAAAATTCATGATGAGGTGAGGAAAATGCAAGGCATTTTCTTCTTTCCATTGATGTCTCAGAGGAGTGAACTTCTAGGGAAGCCACAAGGGGAGCAGAACTTAATTTTCGTATTTTAAATTTCTGTTATTGACTATTTAAAAGTATGTGATTCTGAATCAGATAAAACAGCCTGTACTTCAACTCTGTAATTTTCTAGCCATATATTTGAAAAAAAGTCCTTAAAGTTTCATATCCTGAAAATTTCTTACTCATCCAGAAAACAGACAGTAATACTTACATCAGGCAATATTGGGAGAATTAAATAAAATTGTATTTTATGATAAATGTATTATATTTAGAATAGCATCCAATACATAAACATTTAATAATTATAAGAATCTTTTCTTATATTTATTTACAATGGCAATGCACATATAGAAAGAAATTTGTAACTTACTTCAAATAAGCATAAAAACTAAATTTAACAGAATAGCCCTACAAGAATGAAGTTCATTACACTGGGCAAGAATACATTAAGTATGAATCA
The DNA here is from genome assembly GCA_006410675.1 of Oreotragus oreotragus. Classification (NCBI taxonomy): domain Eukaryota; kingdom Metazoa; phylum Chordata; class Mammalia; order Artiodactyla; family Bovidae; genus Oreotragus; species Oreotragus oreotragus. Next base: position 337,171 of record SJYX01008029.1, on the reverse strand, counting down.
CATGGAAAGCAATAACAAAACAGATGCAGTAAAACACTGACACAGATAAATGTGTTTGTCTTCCTGTATTAGACACAACTTTCCAATTTGAGCANTATATATATGTGCATACACATATGGGGCATATATATGTGTGTGTGTGTATATACATACACACACAAATGAGTATATACATACATACACAATATATATATACATACACACAAATGAGTGTGTGTTCTGAGACAAGTATAGTACTAGATGACTGGAAATAATGAACTTCTGCAGAGGCTAGGATAGACAAAACTGTTTAATTATACTTTTATCACTGAAAAGAAGTCGTTAGTTTACTTGGTGTTCATGCAACAGATTCTTACTATAGTGGACAGGGCTTCCCTGGTGGCTCACATGGTAAAGAATCTGCCTGCAATGCAGGAGACCTTGGTTCAATCCCTGGCTTGGGAAAATCCCTTGGAGAAGGAAATGGCTACCCTCTCCTGTATTCCTGCTTGGGAAATACAATGGACAAAGGAGCCTGGCAGGGTACAGTCCATGGGGTCATAAGAGTAAGACATGCCTTAGTGATTAAACCACTACCATGCATCCGATTCCTACTGTAGACAGGACACTGTGCTGAGTCCTGGGCTAGGGGTGGGGAGAATATGTACAGGTTTGTGCATTTTATAATTTTTTTCCTTTAAAAGGAGCTTATGTATGATTGGCAAAAGAAAGTTCACAAAATGCTAAGTAGAAGATGGTGNCATGCATCCGATTCCTACTGTAGACAGGACACTGTGCTGAGTCCTGGGCTAGGGGTGGGGAGAATATGTACAGGTTTGTGCATTTTATAATTTTTTTCCTTTAAAAGGAGCTTATGTATGATTGGCAAAAGAAAGTTCACAAAATGCTAAGTAGAAGATGGTGCATAAGCATTATAAAATAACTATGATTGGAAGTTCAACAAAGGATGCAGATCATACAGTTAAGGTTAATCCTTTTTTGAAAATCATTGGCTAAAAGCTTAATTTTAAAGGATGGGTGAGATCTAGATATGAAACATTAGAGATGATTTTAGATTCTTAAACAATTTTGCTGTTCACTAATTTTAAATGTAGACAAAATAACGCTGATCACAACTGATGGAATACAGAAAACTAGGTTTTTAGTTTCAGATTTGCCACTAATTCACTGTGTAATCTTGGACAGTCAAGACTTTTAAGAGTAAGAGAGGATCTTCAAACTTTTCAGCCAGTTGTTTCCTTAACTAGTTAACCCCTTGGTGCTCTGATACTTTCAGCTATAAAATGGAATAGTTATTTCCCTAATTTCACTGGTTACTAAGATATAAAACTGTCATAAATTTTCAGTGTCATCACAGTTATTTTTCAGATGACTGAACTAGGCTGGCCTATTCAAGAAATACATTAAAAATTTTGTCATTATACCCAAACTTTTACTTATTGTTTACAGATTGAAAACTGTAACTATGCAGTGGAACTTGGGAAGAATAAGGCCAAATTCTCCTTGGTTGGCATTGCTGGGCAGGACTTAAATGAAGGAAATTCAACACTTACTCTGGCATTGGTGTGGCAGCTGATGAGAAGGTAAAGACTGACTTGTTTGTGGCATCACTATCAGTTTCCTTCAACAAGTCATTTGAAGTAAATTTTTAGCTACTTTTGTAGAATAGCAAACACAGAAGAAATATACAATGCAAAATATATTGCTAATGATTTGTTGTTGACAATAAATTTTTTATAAATTTACTTGGTTTTTAAAGTGACTCAGACTCTAGAAACACAATTATTCTTATTTAATGCCTCTGAAAAACTGCTTAGTAAAGAGTTGTTTTAATTTTTTAATATACCAGATAGTAGTTTTTGATTTTGATTACTGAACTCTGTGACTTTGGAATCTACTAAGTGCAAATAACAGAGTAAAATTAGAAAAATTAATTAGAATTGAAATATTTCTTAAATATTCATCTAAATATTGATATAAATGATGTAAGAGTAAATTTCACCACTTTCAGCCTTAAATATATATCTTTTCTGTTACAGGTACACACTGAATGTGTTATCGGATCTTGGAGAGGGTGAAAAAGTAAATGATGCAATTATCATTGAATGGGTCAATCAGACTCTTAAAAGTGCAAACAAAAATACTTTCATTTCCAGCTTCAAGGTAATGAAAAGCTCTTTTGAAATTTGGGAGGGGTAAGAAATTACATTTAGGAAAGAATTTTTATTGGGGATTACACTGACTTAGGTTTTGTTAAAACACCCAGTTGATGAGCTTAGGCATACTGATTATTTGGGATGTGAAAACCAGAAATATTCAATTTGAATTCATATATTTTCACTGGTTATCCTATTGAATATAAATGCAGGTTAATATTATTGGACTCTAGTAATATAATGTTCAAGAAGAAATTGAGTCAAAAATCCAATTGTCAAATTAAAAAGAAAGATAAATAGCTATTGTTTAAATAGGACTATCATGTTCTGTGCTCCCTAGCAGCAGTCTCAGAATTGTATTGACATCATTTCCAAGGCATAACAGAGCCAGCCAAACCGATTCAAGTGGGAATTGAGAAAACTGGTAGGAAAAAAAAAATCAAATCTTGTTATCTGGCTTCAAAATGGCGCTTAACACTCACTTCTGAGCATTTGTGGATGATTCGTAAAGCATTCAGAATGTAGCCTGCACATACATAGTGACTAATTTTCATGCATTTCCAGTGTGTTTTGCTTTTGCATGCAAGCTGATAGTAGCTACAAATAAGCATGTCTGCTTGTTCACATCCATTCAGTGAGCCTTGTGTTTGTGATTTTATTATACGTGAAAATTTAGCCTTCAATTTGTATATTTTTAGTGACTTAAAGAGTGCAAACAGATGAAACCCTAAGCTCACCCCAAAGTTATTTACCCATTTTCATTTTCTTCTTTGTTTTGCTATATATGTTTGACAATATGGTAGAGCAGAAGAAATGTCAGAAATTGATAAATTCAATCTTCTGTTCTTTACCAAAAACTGAGCTGGATGTTGGCAGAGATGTTACCCAGTCCTAGTTCAACAGTGTTTCTTTCTTTTCCATCTTGTAAGGAACTAACTACATTGAGTTTTTATTGTTGCTGATATAAAAAGAAAAGAATTTTTAGGCCATGATTTGTCTTTATATAAAACACAACTTAAAATGTAAGGCAGGAAGGGGGATATATAAAACTCTCTAATTGACAGATACTCTTTAAAATTGTTATACTGAAATTAAATTCATTTGTATATTAATTTGTGAAAAATAATAAGCACATAGATCATTAAATATAATAATTAACATCTAGAAGCAAATTAATAAAACATTTTTGAGGTCTTAGCTATTAAGTAACATTTTTAGGTAAAGAAAGGATGTAAGAAATTATTTCAGCTCTCAGAGTGTTTGCTATTTATTTGAAAGATAAAATTTGTATAACTGAGAAAGTAATACTACTACAGGGTAAATGTTAAAATCCAAAGATATAATACAACGAATATTATGGGGAAATCTAACTAATTTCCAAATGAATGGTCAGTTGAAGGGTAGATGGAGAAAGTTGGATTTTATTTGAGCATCAGAGATACAGGCAGGATTTGAATGCATGGAGAACAAGGCTTCCCAGGTGGTGCAGTGGTGAAGAATCTGCCTGCAGAGTTGGATGCGACCTAGCACACAGGCACCAAAGAACAAAAGGGTAATAATAAGCTAGAAGAGGGTCCACTTTGAATAAAGGTAAGTCTGAGAAGGTTAGGAGAAGTAGTTTGGATAGACAGAATGGTTCCTAAGTGATGTAGTGCAAGATATAGGCTGGGCCAAGACTGTGGAGGTGTTGCAGGAAGGGGGACCCCTTCTAGATAGGGCCCGAGAATGGGCTCTTGTCTAACACTTGTAAATGAATCGTCTGAGGAGACACACATGCTGACAAAGCAAGAAATTTTATTGGGAAGGAGTGACTGGGCGGAGAGTGTCAGGGAAAGGGAAACCAGGACTGCTCTGCCACGTGGCTCTCAGGTTTTATGGTAATTGGGTTAGTTTCTGGATTGTCTTTGGCCTATCGTTCTGACTTAGGGTCTTTCCTGGTGGTGCACACATCACTTAGCCAAGATGGATTCCAGAGAGGAGGATTCTGGGAGGTTAGTAGGACACGTGGCATCTCCTTTTGACCTTCCCAAATGCTTCTGGTTGTTGGTGGCTTGTTAGTTCCATGTTCGTTACCAGGACATCCTGTCATAAAATAACTCATGGAAATGGTTATTGTGGTGCCTGGCCAAGGTGGGCAGTTTCAACGTTTCCCCTAACAGAGAAATCTGGCTTTAAAGAGGATATTGATAATGCAAGTAACGTAAGCAGAGTATTTTAGAAATACTGTTCTGAAGGTAGGGTAGGTGGAAGAGTCGTGTTAAGTGTAAGGAAGCTGTTGAGGCAGAACTCACGGTAATACAGATCCTGGGTAGGGGTGGGAAATGCGCACTGGGATCTGTAAGAACGGATGTGTGTCTGTGTGTGTGTTAGTCAGTCGTGTCCAACTTTTTGTGATCCCATGGACTATAGCCCACCAGGCTCCTCTGTCCATGGAATTCTCCAGACAAGAATACTGGAGTGAGTAGCCATTCCCTTCTCCAGGGGATCTTCCCGACCTAGGGATCTAATCACGGTCTCCTGCACTGCAGGCAGATTCTTTTCTATCTAAGCCACCAGAGAAGCCCAAGAATGGATAGTTACTTGCAAAAAACCCGGTAGGATTTGGCTTCTTAACTTAGGGATGCACAGGAAGGACAGGAGTTAATTTAAATGGACAAGTTATTTAACTTTTCTAATACTCTTTTGCTTATAAAGTTGAGAGAATTAAAAGAAACAATAATGTGTTAGTATAGTGACGCATAGGAGTCAGTCAGTGGTAATTATGATTATTGTTATTGGCTGACATACCACCTCCTTCTTTGTGAGGGAAAAAAAACTGGATGTTCGGGGCCTGGGTAATAAAAAGTGGGGATGTCTGAGGTACAGCTGCTTTCTAAACAGGCAGTGAATTTAACAATCATTTTTCAACTTATTGAATTTGAGGTGATTCTCAGGAAATGAGTTGGGTTAAAATAGATGTTAAAACTAGAATTACAACTTGATGATCAGTTGAACAGAAGAGATAGTTGAAAAATGGGGGCTTCCTTGATGGATCAGTGGGTAAAGAATCCACCTGCAATGAAGGAGACACAGGAGGCATGGGAGACCTGGGTTCAATTCCTGGGTTGGGAAGATTCCCTGGAGGAGGAAATGGCAACCTACTCTAGTACTCTTGTCTGAAAAATCCTATGGATAGAGGAGCCCCAGGCTGCAGTCCAAAGGGTCACAAAGAGTCGGACATGACTGAGTGACTAACACATACACACACACACCATTAAAGGGAGATGGCTTAAGAGAAAAGCAGACCTGAGACTATGGGTTTACTAGAATTGAGGTGGTAAAAACATATTGTAAAAGTGTGAGGCATTTATATATGTTTGATAATAAAACCTTTAGACAGAATATAAATAATTAAGAAACAGAGCAGTGAATGCTAAAAAATAGCTGGGCTAGGGAGGTTTCTTCCAGTTTGGTATGTTATATTTGAAAGCTATAATAAGTGGTACTAGTAAGAACCTATTAACCAAGACAGTGTTGTACCCAGAAATTTTAGAAAAGACAAATTTACCCCTTTTAGTTGCAATGTTATTTTTTCTCACCAAGAAGATAAGGAGGTGGTATGTCAGCCAGTAATGATAATATCTTCACCAAGAAGATAAGGAGGTGGTATGTCAGCCAGTAATGATAATCATAATTACCACTGACTGATTCCTGTGTGTCACTGTATAAACACATTATTGTTTCTTTTAATTCTCTCAACTCTATAAGCAAAAAATTCCGTATTTCTTATCAGGATCTCCTGTCATAAAACAACTCATGCAAATGGTTACTATGGTGCCTGGCCAAGGTGGGCGATTTCAATCAGTTTGATTCCCCTAACAGTATTGGAGACAAGTAAGTCATTTCTCTCACCTCCATTTCCTCACCTGTAGAAAGTGGCTCGCTTTCTCATAGAACTGGTATATAAAGGAATATGAAGATGCATGTTGAATAACTTTTTATGCTGTAATATGCACACAAATGATAATGACGGCCAGTTATTATAAAATACTCTCCTTAACCTCAAGGAACTTAGAGCCTAGTTGGAGGAATAGAAACACATATTCAAGAATTTAATAACAATATGAGTTAACCAGACAAAAATTCCAAAGATGTTGCAAGACAATATGTGATGAATTGCGAAAGAGTAGAAGCTTGAGCAGAGAGAGAAAGAGAGCAGTGTGCACTGGACTCATTAAAGAACAAAGAAAAGATGGCCCAACCACCATGAGGGTTCAGCAATGCATTCAAACTTTGACTCTGTAGAAGCTGAAGTTAGCACACAAATGACAGTAGTATCATGCTTTAAAATCAAAATTCTAGGGGACTTCCCTGGTGGTTCATTGTTAAGAATACACCTTGCTATGCAGGTTACTTGGATTCAATCCCTTTACTCCAGGGGTGGAAAAGATCCCCTGGAGAAGGAAATGGCAACCCACTCCAGTATTCCTGCCCGGGAAATCCCACGGACAGAGGAGCCAGGTGGGCTACAGTCCATGGGGTTGCAAAAGAGTTGGACAGGACTGAGCGATTGAGCACACACAGAGCGCAAATAGGACTGGGGTATGGAAAAAATGCAAAACGTGCAAGAAATTCCCACTGTGCTCAAGATATACTTTTTTGCTCCATAGGCACAAACTTTGAAATTACTCCAGACTGCCAGATACTTGGAGAACTTAAGTAGACAACTCCAGTACTAAATCACTATTTCGAGCCCCTTTTCTTTCTTTCTACCCTTAAAGACTTATTTTAAGAGTTCTAACCTCTTCTCCAAAAATCTCAATAGTGGAGTTGGTCAAATGTACCCATCACATAACATGTGGTGTGCCTGGTGGTTAGGGACCGGAATGGGGCACCACATGCCACATGTGAATCCTCCTGCTGCAGTTTACCATATGTGTTATTTAATTGTTTAACCTCTTGGTGACTCAGTTTCTTTTCTGAAAAATATGAGTATAATAGTAATAGTACTTACTGCATAAGGTTTAGTTCAGTTCAGTTAGGTTCAGATCAGTCACTCAGTCGTGTCCTACTCTTTACAACCCCATGGACTGCAGCACGCCTGGCCTCCCTGTCCATCACCAACTCCCGGAGTTTACTCAAACTCATGTCCATTGATTCCGTGATGCCATTCAACCATCTCATCCTGTCATCCCTTTATTATATCAGTTAATATGTATAAAGGGCTTAGAATAGTGCCAGGAATGTAATGAGCACTGCTATTATTATTACTGCCCACTACTATTATTACTATGACTGAGTTCACTGTTCTTAAATGTGGGATAATTGAGACAACTAAATGCGTTTGTGGGCTTCCCAGGTGGTGCAGTGGTGAAGAATCTGCCTGCCAATGCAGAAGACACAGAAGTTGCACTTTGATCCTGAATTAGGAAGATCCCCTGGAGGAAGGAATGACAACTCACTCCAGTGTTATTGCCTGGGAAATCCCGTGGACAGAGGAGCCTGGCGGGCTGCAGTCCATGGGGTCGCAAAAGAGTCAGACACGACTTAGCTTCTAAACAGCAGCAATAGGAGCAAATGTGTTTGCAGATAAACACATTTTATATCTGATGAAACTGGAGTCCAGAGTAGAGATTCTATCCAAGTTCATTGCATAAGTGATATAAAACCATGATTCCCAGGTCCCAGACCACTGCTCTTTCCTCCTCTTCTATAAAAGAATTTCAGTTTGGAAAACTTGGTAATGAAATTATTTCAGTAAGCTCTAGAAATGTATAGCTATTCTCGGTATTAAAGAGATTGGTAAAACTTAAAGATAGACAATGATTATAGTTAGTTTTACCTACTTTTTATGTACCAGTTGCTTTAAGTTAATGATCTGAAATCTTACACAGTACAAGTTGTCTCCTATGATACAAATGAATAAAATGAGATTTCACTTTAAGGACCACGTAACTAGAGCTAAAATCCAAATCTTTTCTAATACACCTTCAACGCAGAAAAGAACAAGGAAATGTAGGCCTGTCTGTTTGAACTTTCTGGCTTGTTTCTTGTCATCTTTCTTTATCTTAGAAAAGATTTTAAAATTATCTACTTTTGATTTTAAGGATTACTAAAAGAAATAATTTAACTGTTCTAGAATTAAACCCACCTGAAGAAGTAAACTGTGGGAGGAGGTAAGAGGCAGAAACTCTGTGGTCTGAAATATGTGTTGATGCCTTTCTATTTTCTTGCAGGTTTTTATTTACTCTTTGTGGTGGGCTCTGACCTGTTGAGTCACCTTTCTGTTGCCAAATTCAAGAGCCTCCTGCTACAAACACACTTATCTATAAGTCAAAGCTTTCCTCATTCAGTTTAGAAAACCTTACTGACAGCCTGTGTACTAGTTCAATATTCAAGTCGACCTCTCTTTAAGAGAAACTTCAAATTAAATATTTGCTCATTAAATATACTCAGAGAAGGCAATGGCACCCCACTCCAGTACTCTTGCCTGGAAAATCTCACGGATGGAGGAGCCTGGTGGGCTACAGTCCATGGGGTCGCTAAGAGTCAGACACGACTGAAGCGACTTTGCAGCGGCAGCAGCAGCATTAAATATACTAATCCAATCCCCAAATAGGAAAACTTTTGCTGAGTCTATTGGTTTTACTTTCTTTTAATCTTTACACTTTTATATTCTAAACTTTTAGTCTTCTTTAATGTTAGATAGTGGATCTAAGTTCAAAATTATGATCAATGTGGTGAACAAGAGATGGACAGTGGAAACAGAAAGGAGAGGAGTAGTCTCCCTCTATTAGTAAAGACCTAAACTTAAGGGACATGTGATTATTTGAAAACAAGATAGGAATGAAAAGGGCTATCAAAATGTATCCTTTCTGTGGTTGATTTTGTGGTAACACTGGGAAGAAATTCAGAGCAGATCATTTAGAACCCTGTGGTCTTGCATGCTGCAGTCCATGGAGTCGCAAAAAGTCAGACACCACCACCAACAACAACTTGGAATCTCATCAAATTTATAGTTTATTGGCTCAAAAATCTCAGGTATAATAAGCCCTCCAAGGAGAGCAATTTTAGACATTCAAGTTGATAATTAATATTTGAAAATGATATTAAGACTGCTATCAATCAGACATGGGAGAGTATGGACATCCAAATTAAATGAGCTTTGAGTAGTTTATTCTTTCAGTTACATAAGAATGCAAATCAAACAACCCTGGAAGATTTAAACCCTAGTCCCTTCTCTGCAATATCACAAGTACTGCTTTTTATATGAGGAAATATTTCAGAAACCTATGTTAAATTAAATATCTAATCCACTCTATCAGGATCGGAAAAGATATAAGATTATTGAGCAGATGCTCAGTCTAGAAATAAATCTAGATGTAAAAGGTATACAATTGGAAATACCCTTTAGCTCCTTTCTCACTCTCACCTTCTGTAATGGCATTCGCTGGGGTTTTCTTGAAGTTTTTGTCTCCTTCGAAAGACTTCTTTGATTCATTTTGTTGCCCTGGACACCAACTCTGTGCAATGACTCACATGTTATAACTGCCATTTTAAAGGTTTTTATAAATTAAGTTATTTATTTTTGGCTGGCTGGTTCTTCACTGCTGCATGCAGACTTTCCTAGTTGCGGCGGGTGGGGGCTACTCTCTAGTCGCGACGCCTGGGCTTCTCATTGCAGTGTCTTCTCTTGTTGTGGACTACAGGCTCTAGACCCAAAAGCTTCAGTAGTTGCTGCTTGTGGGCTCTAGAGCACAGGCTCAGTAGTTGTGGCACACAGGCTTAGTTGCTCTGCGGCATGTGGGATCTTCCCGGACCAGGTGTCGAACCACTGTCCCTGCATTGGCAGGCAGACTCTTAACCACTGGACTGCCAGGCCAGCCCATACCTGCCATTTTTGCTCCTGATCTTTTTTTTTTTNTTCTTTTTTTTAAATCTGAAAATCGATCGCTTTTATGGCCATAATAGTCTCTTCACTTAAGCATTCATCTCTCTATTGACGAATATAATAAAAAGAATGAGAAATTCATTGCCCGAATACTGCTTTTATTTCCTACTTGTAAAAAAGCGTTCTAATTTTTCTTTCTAAATTTATTCAGCTTGGCTTCCAATGGCCATGCTTACTTAGGAAAAATGTTTAGGATCATGCAAACTTCCAAAACATAAACCCAAAGGGCAACTTACCCTGTGAAAAGATTACAGAGGATTTTTTTGTCTCTGTATTATTTTAATAAAGGACAGCCTCCTTAACTGCTGTTACTGTTTTTGAGATAGGATTTTATTTACAAAACTTTTTGAAAACATATTTAAGTATAAGCAAAGTCTACCTGTGTCCATCGTGAGTAACTTTTATGCTCTTATGTAATAGTATTAAATTATATGATGAAAGCATATGTGGAAGTCCATGGACACAGTTTGGAGTAGTCTTCAAAATGTAAAGAAACATACAACCTCATAAATATCACTGTCTGTGGATTATGTAAAATTTTTAGTATTTTTGAAGCGGATAGTCTGAATTCTCTTCCTTTAAAATTTCTCTGAGAGGGAGAAAAAAAAAACCTCGGGGTGGGGGGTGGGGAACAGATTGTGTTATAATGAAGTTACTAAGTGGCTGCTGCTTCTTTCTACCCCACCTTACTGAGCAGTGGTTATTTTAAAGCAAACAGAGATTATGTCAAGAGAGGCAATTTAATACTCTTGTCAAACTGAGGACAGAGGAATGTCATAATGGAACATAGCTTGAGTAAATACTTGTATGGTGTGTATATTTAGGATTATTACATGACATATCTCAAAAGAGTTTTAATGTATTATAGCTTTGTAGCCTATCCAGTCGTGCCATTTGAAATAGCCTTGGTATTCTTTGTTAGTTTCCTTTTTATAACATCAGTAAGATCCTTGGAGAGATTTGGTTTTTGGAGGTAGGGTGAAAAGTAAATATGTATGCTTTTTCTCTCACATAAATTAAAAAAAATTTAAACAAGTGAGATGAAATAGGTATTTTTTGTTTCAAGTATGTTGAAATGAATTCTTGGGTTAGATTTTGAAAACTGGCTTATTTCTTACATGCACTTATGATATACATTTATGCTAAAAAATAAACGAGTTACAGCAGTTTTTGTTTATATTCACTAATATTGTTAAACCTTTTTCAGTGTTACCCAAACCAAATCTAAAAGTGAAAAATTTCCTAAAGTAGCTATGGTTTCCACTGTTACTTTGGAGCTTTCATTATGCCAAATGGCAAACATTTACTGAGACAGCTTTCTGGGTAGAGTCATCTGCTTTTCAAACATTATTTCATTTAAAATTTCTCTGAGGAGGGGAGAGCCCCATGAGCCAGATATGTTGCTACCCCCATTTTACAAATGAGGAAAATGAGGCTTAGCAAAACTTTATAATTACTTTGCCCAAGGTTACATTAGTTAGGAAGTAGTAGAACTAGGATCTGTTTTGAGTCTGTACTCTTTAAATTGCTGAGTTTTATTGATCTAGTTGTAGTTGAATGAATGAAAATCATTTGTGATAGAAAAGACACATCCACATGTGGAACTTACTGGTTGGAAATTAAACTTGCTCTCTATGACTCTTTTATTAACTGAGGTTTCCATGGATTATACTTGTCCAGTAAAAGTACAAAAGGATGAGAGCAAATTTGCTGTAGATTATCTGTGTTTCTCATCCTTTTTCATTTAGCAGTTTTCCTCTATATGTATAAAATGTTCATAATGTATTCCACTTGCGAATTCCTAAAGTAGAAATTGTGAAGATGCGGTGGTATGTATTTGTTAGGTGGGTGGCTCTTTGAAAATTGTGTACAGATTAAGGAGTAAAGGGAAAAAATAGGAAATGAAAATGATTTTATAGTTTGATTTTATAGTGTATATAGCTGGCTTTTATGTAAATTAGTTCTATAGATCTAGGCAAGTTCTGATCCAGGTTCAGGTCAGTTCAGTCATTCATTTGTGTCCAACTCTTTCAACCCCGTGAATCGCAGCACACCAGGCCTCCCTGTCCATCATCAACTCCCAGAGTTCACTCAAACTCATTTCCATCAAGTCAGTGATGCCATCCAGCATCTCATCCTCCATCGTCCCCTTCTCCTGCCCCCAATCCCTCCCAGCATCAGACTCTTCCAATGAGTCAACTCTTCCCATGAGTGGCCAAGGTATTGGAGTTTCAGCTTTAGCATCAGTCCTTCCAGTGAACACCCAGGACTGATCTCCTTATTTTTTTTTTTTTTTTAATATTCTTAATCCTCAGGCTGGCTAAAAGAGAGATATCTCAGGACAAGCTGGAAAGCCACCTATTTAAAATGTCAGTCTCTACCATCCTGGGTTTCTGAATGACTGGATGAAAGGGGCTATAAACCCATCCATCTGCCTGGCATTGTTCTATGAGTTAAGAATATACTTTTGCTGTGTCAGAACCATTATACCACTTGGGGGTCATTTGTGACAACAGTTAGGAAGCAAAAGTATATAGCGTAATTCCATTTTAAGAAAAAATATAGGTTCTTAAAAACACAAAATATTGAAGAATAATTTATTCATGTATTCAATTCATATTGAGTGCCTGTTAAATGTCAAGCACTGTTCTAGGTGCTGGGGATACAAGGATGAAAGAGACAAAATCATCGCTATTACCTATCACAGTATATTGGAATTGGCAGACAATAAACATGCCAACACACATAAGTAGTATCTTTCCAAATTCTGAGAAGTTTTAGGAAGAAATATAAAAATGCAATAGTTTACAAAACTGTGAGGGCAAGAGTGTGTGGTCAGAGAAGTCCTCTTCAAAGGGGTGATATCTGAAGTGGGACCCAAGTGCTGAATAAGAAGCAGCTGCGTGGTAATCTGTAAAAGAGGCGTCGTGGCCAGAGGGCCTGGTAAATGCAGACACCTGCTTAGTTTGTTCGTGATACAGAAAGAAAGCTTGGAGAATTGAAAGCGAGAGAAAGATTGGCTGTGGATGAAGTTGCAGAAAGGGCAGATAGGGGAAGGTCTGAGAGGCCATGGTAAGGGGGTCCCAGAGCCAAGAAGGGTTTTAAGCAGGACATTGAAATGATCTGATTCCTTCAAAAAAGTGATCTTTCTGCCTGCTGGGTAGAGAATGAATTGCAATATGGCAACCTGTAGTTTGCCAGCAAAGTTCTGTATAGTCAAAGCTATGGTTTTTCCAGTAGTCATATATGGATGTGAGAACTGGACCATAAAGAAGGCTGAGCAATAAAGAACTGATGCTTTTTGAACTGTGGTATTGGAGAAGACTCTTGAGAGTCCCTTAGACTGCAAGGAGATCAAACCCATCGGTCCTAAAGGAAATTAGTCCTGAATATTCATTGGAAAGACTGATGCTGAAGCTGAGCTCCAATACTCTGGCCACCTGATGCAAAGAGCTGACTGATTAGAAAAGACCTTGATGCTGGGAAAGATAGACGGCAGGAGGGAAAGGGGATGACAGAGGATGAGATGATTGGATGGCATCACTGACTCAATGGACATGAGTTTGAGCAAGCTACCTTGACTAGACAGACCTTTGTTGGCAAAGTACTGTCTCTGCTTTTTAATATGCTATCTAGGTAGTGGCCACTTAATAGTGGCTGTTGCTGATCTTGAAAGTGTGTCAGAATCATCTCAAGGGTAACATTGGTTGTCTTTCTGAAAATTTTAGAAGAAAAAGTAAATCAAAGATTCCTGTGCCAGTTTTGTAAAGTTAAGTCTGCCCCAACCACCTAGTAAAATTCTGAGTATGCATGTTCTTTTTAGACAAAGAATGCTGCAGTTTACAGGTAAAGGTTAATTGAAATAAGAGCGGCTATACATGTGTTATTTTATGAAGTATCAAGCAGTGATTCTACCACCCATTGTCTTTTTCTTTTCTCATTGAGAGTTAAGTGTGGTAATGAGCCACTTTTATTTGTGGGAGACAGTGGTCTACTTCAGGCCTTTGGGCTGGAGAAAAGATTAATACTTTTATTTAGGGAGCATTGAGCGACTGAACTGAAGTGAAGCTACATATGCTCTTTGAAAGTAACTTGAGTAGATGGTAGCTTTAGTATAAACCCTGTAATTTGCTGATGATCGGTCATTAGTTCTTGTGCAGAAAAAGAAAATGGTGAAAGTCTGGATTCAGTCCCTGTCAGCTTTTCATGAAGAGCATTGTCAGGAAATTTGATTTGCAATTAATTGCAGGAGGCCTTTGAATTTCAGCATTCAGGAGTCAGGGGAGGGATGGAAAGAATCTAATTTTACCCTTATTCTTGGGCTTAATCTTAATAATCTAGAGTCTTGTGTCACCTTTGTGGTATGATTTGTTGCATTGTGTGGAGCCTGCTTTGATGCCTGGATTCCACTTAAATTTTGCTTGCCTTTGTTTCAGCATACTTTTAAAATGGGTAACATTTCCAGGAGAAGTAATATCAAGCTGCTGTTTAATAGCACTTTTACTTAATGTATTTAGTGGGACTTTTAAAGAAGCTGTTTGTAAAGAGACTTTGAAGTGTTTGGGGTTGGAGAGGATGGCAGTGGGAAGAAAAAGTGCAGAGTACTGGGAACTGCCAAGAACTTTTATGTTGACAAGGGACACCAAATATAAAGAGGTATGTGGTGTGACGGGAGAAAACTTTGCAGCAAGGAGAGGTAAAGAGGGTACTATAGACACAATTCTACAAACATTTCACCGATTGTCATTAGTGTAAGTATTTTGGACAAGAGAGGTTTTCAAATCACCAGTGGTAGCATGCCGTATGGTTCGGTTATCTGGTGAATAGTGTATAACAGACTAATCATTGAGCAGCTAGCTACTTCTTAGTTCTGTATTGCTGGTATTTCTTTGTAGTGATTCCACAAGTGTGTTTCTGTATTTCATTTTTAATTCGCTGCTCTTTTCTACAGTTCATCATCTGAATGTATAACATTTATCAAGCTAATTTTGTTAAGGCACTGTAAAGGTGCTTTATCAAGAAATAAGTGACTACATCCCTATCTTTTTAGTAGCTTCCTGTGTAATGAAGATGCTCTCTTGTGAGGAGCAGTAAGGAAAAAAAAAAGTATGTTTGGGCCTAATAGATCTGTCTGACGAGAAGAAACAAGTGCTCAATTTAACTACATGGCCTATTTGTGATTTGGAAGATGGGATATTCTTAGTATATAGTGTGTCTTTTATCTGGGAAGTTAAATGTAACCCAAGCCAAACCCCTTTACCTAGTATATTATAAACTTTGGGGAGGATGTTAAAAGATTAGGTTTTATTGCATGGATATTGTTGCAACCTAGGAATAATTCCTGTTCTTCCCTGCTTCCAGTATTTCCTTATAACTGACTTCATACAGATATATTGATACTAAGAAGTTTAAGTTCTAGGATTAGTAATTTAATATGTAATAAGTTCAAAAGCTATCACTAAGAGGTGATTAAGTAGTGACTTTTAAAAACATAAACAAATTATCAGGACTAATATGTGGTATTATCCAATACCATATCCTAATGTTGTGAAATTCACTTTGGATGCCCAAACTTTATGACCTATAAAATGGTGATCAGCACTGTTATTAATAGCTTCTGTTAAAAAAAAAACAAACTCATGTTTGTTTTCGGGTCATATTTGTTGCTACATTACTAGTCCTTTTATATTTTTGTAGCTTCATTTATATTGATCATTAGTGTACTTTTTCAGTTCTGTAAATATGTATAATTTAAATGTATGTGAGATTAAATTTAAGTAACACAATAAATCATTTATGAAACTGTAATACTGTATACCTGATATTAGCTGTTTTATAGTACTTGTAACATCACTGTGAATTGCATCTCAAATCATATTCCAGACTGTAATTACAAAGTAAACATTGCTTCTAATAGATCCAAGAATATATTAGCAGTTTTAAATTTATAAACTAATTTACTCTAAAAAAATCACCATTACCTTCTATACTATTAATATAATATTTTCCTGAAGCATTTCAGCTTTGCTCTTTTGCCAGATGATATTCATTTTCACTAATTGTCTTCATTAACAGATATAAATGACTAAGAAATTACAGTAATAATTGTCTTTTTACAAAAATATTCAGAGTACTATGGACAGTTAAGTATACCATGCCTCTGAGTAGCTAGTTTTGGAGATTTCATTCACAGCAATGTGAATGGAAATACATCAGGGGTCTATGATAAATACTGGCTTTTGCATGTTTGGTAAAGCTACATTTTAAAATCATTTTCACTCTAAAAGTCTTACATGTAGTTTTTATTTTTTTTTTAAAGAATTTGGTTCAAACTAATTTGAAGTTTGCTATGGAGTTAACATTTTGATCAGTATTGTTACTACTTATATTTCTAGAGCCAACAATTGAATTTGATCATGGCACTGTATTTTTTTATCTCATTATTTTTTCCTCAATAAATAAAATCTATTTTAAGCATCATTAGTATAGTTCATGTGCCATAATCAAAAAGGTATAGAAACTTGGTTTGAAAAACAGATTTATTGACAGATATATCATCCCATACTTCACAACTAACTGAAAATTTGGTTCAGTTCAGTTCAGTTGCTCAGTCGTGTCCGACTCTTTGTGACCCCATGAATCGCAGCACGCCAGGCCTCCCTGTCCATCACCAACTCCCGGAGTTCACTCAGACTCATGTCCATCGAGTCAGTGATGCCATCCAGCCATCTCATCCTCTGTCGTCCCCTTCTCTTCCTGCCCCCAACCCCTCCCAGCATCAGAGTCTTTTCCAATGAGTCAACTCTTTGCACAAGGTGGCCAAAGTTCTGGAGTTTCAGCTTTAGCATCATTCCTTCCAAAGAAATTCCAGGGTTGATCTCCTTCAGAATGGACTGGTTGGATCTCCTTGCAGTCCAAGGGACTCTCAAAAGTCTTCTCCATCACCACAGTTCGAAAGCATCAATTCTTCAGTGCTCAGCCTTCTTCACAGTCCAACTCTCACATCCATACATGACCACTGGAAAAACCATAGCCTTGACTAGACAATGTCTCTGCTTTTGAATATGCTATCTAGCTTGGTCATAACTTTTCTTCCATGGAGTAAGCGTCTTTTAATTTCATGGCTGCAATCACCATCTGCAGTGATTTTGGAGCCCCCAAAAATAAAGGCTGATAGTGTTTCCACTGTTTCCCCATCTATTTCTCATGAAGTGGTGGGACCAGATGCCATGATCTTCGTTTTCTGAATGTTGAGCTTTAAGCCAACTTTTTCACTCTCCTCTCACTTTCATCAAGAGGCTTTTTAGTTCCTCTTCACTTTCTGCCATAAAGGTGGTGTCATCAGCATATCTGAGGTTATTGATATTTCTCCTGGCAATCTTCATTCTAGCTTGTGCTTCATCCAGCCCAGCGTTTCTCATGATGTACTCTGCATATAAGTTAAATAAGCTGGGTGACAGTATACAGCCTTGACGTACTCCTTTTCCTATTTGGTTACTATAAAACTGACTAACATGAGTGCTTCCATTTCAGTGATGTTGAAATTTACCATCAGATGCCAGAAAATAAAATGAGATGCCACCAGTTCTTCATTGATGCTATAACATTTCTCTGCTGTCTTTCTCAAATTGAAAGAAAGTGAAAGTGAAGTCACTCAGTTGTGTGTGACTCTTTATGACCCCATGGACTGTAGCTTACCAGGCTCCTCTGTCCATAGGATTTTCTAGGCAAGAGTACTGGAGTGGGTTGCCATTTCCTTCTCCAGGAGATCTTCCTGGCCTAGGGATTGAANAAAAATAAAGGCTGATAGTGTTTCCACTGTTTCCCCATCTATTTCTCATGAAGTGGTGGGACCAGATGCCATGATCTTCGTTTTCTGAATGTTGAGCTTTAAGCCAACTTTTTCACTCTCCTCTCACTTTCATCAAGAGGCTTTTTAGTTCCTCTTCACTTTCTGCCATAAAGGTGGTGTCATCAGCATATCTGAGGTTATTGATATTTCTCCTGGCAATCTTCATTCTAGCTTGTGCTTCATCCAGCCCAGCGTTTCTCATGATGTACTCTGCATATAAGTTAAATAAGCTGGGTGACAGTATACAGCCTTGACGTACTCCTTTTCCTATTTGGTTACTATAAAACTGACTAACATGAGTGCTTCCATTTCAGTGATGTTGAAATTTACCATCAGATGCCAGAAAATAAAATGAGATGCCACCAGTTCTTCATTGATGCTATAACATTTCTCTGCTGTCTTTCTCAAATTGAAAGAAAGTGAAAGTGAAGTCACTCAGTTGTGTGTGACTCTTTATGACCCCATGGACTGTAGCTTACCAGGCTCCTCTGTCCATAGGATTTTCTAGGCAAGAGTACTGGAGTGGGTTGCCATTTCCTTCTCCAGGAGATCTTCCTGGCCTAGGGATTGAACCCAGGTTCCCTCACTGTAGGCAGACGGTTTACCATCTGAACCACCGGGGAAGTCCTTCTCAAGTTGGCCAGGGAAAATTTGTTGCTAAGGATCTATGGAATTACCTTGGTATTTTTATATACAATTTTATTTTTTGAAATTTTTGGTTAGGACTTGCTGCATTGATTTCGTGACTGCAAATGGGTTGCAACCTGCACTTTGGAAAACTCTGGTGTAGAAAGATCATAGTGGGTGAGAGGGAGAGTGACTCCTAGGTATATTCAGAATGGTAGCAAGCCCTAGGTCCCATAGGGGTTAGTAAGTCACAATAAAGATTATAGAATTTACTAAAGTGTAATTAAAAATCTTGAGGATTAAAAAGCTGATTTTCATATGATCACCCTGGCTGTTGAGGTGGAGAGTGGATTAAAGGGCTGATTCCAGAGTAGAGGTGGACCTACAGGCCAAGCCACCCACCACCTGTCTCTGATAAGCCTGTGAGCAAAGAATGGCTTTTACATACATTTCAAATGATCAGGAATAAATCAAAAGAAAAATAATATTTCATAATGTGAAGATTGTATGGAATTTAAACTTGAATGTCCATAAATGAAGTTATATTAGAACACATTGAAGCTCATTGTGTACATATGCTCTATGGTCACTTTTGTGCAGCAAGAACAGGGTTGGGTACTTAAAATGGGAATAGTATGGCCCACAAAGCCTAAATATTTACTATATGGCCCTTTAGCGAAAACGTTTGTTGACCCCTGTAGTAGAGTTTAGGCAGCCTTATCATTGAAGAGGTCAGTGTTGAGTCCAGGAGAGAGATGATGATGTTTTGGACTGAGGGTAGCAGTGAATGTACATGGATACAAGTAGGTAAGTGTGGGAGACACTGGGGAGACGGGACTGAGTAGTTTTGCTGTTGAGTTTGTTTACTGGTGGCATTGATTGAAAGTTTCTTTTTCCTTCACTGAATAAAGACAACCATCCAGCCAAAAACGTAAATGGATCATGTTGCATTTCCTTCTATATGTGATATTCGAAAAGATGTATGTAACTTTCAAAAGCAACTTCAGTGTAAAATGAAAAACATTTGTATGTTTGCCTGACCCATAAGACATTTTTACTTGTAATCCTTCTCTACAACTAGCTTCTTGCTATGTATTTTAAATTTACTAACCTCTTCTTACATATAGACTCATTATAAATATTGAGACTTACTGAGCTTTCTAAATACAGTATATTGTTTTAAATGGCTTGCAAATTTAAACTTAGGTAGAATGTTTAGGAACCACTCTAGGTCTCCTATCGGTTCTGTGACTATAGTTTGTGGTGTTTTTTTTTTTTTTTTTTTTTTTATTGGCATGAGTATTTCAGCTGTGGCAGGGTGGAAATTTTAATAAAATTTTTATTATAAATTTTATTTATATTTTCCTTATATAGCCCCCTTACTGTAATGGAAATAGTCTTTGAAACCATAAAGCCGTAGAATCTGAATTTGCAATACAAATTACTTTTTAAACAGTAATTCAAACTTTTAAATGTGTAGCAGTTTTTGACCATTTGTTATACATGAAATTTACAAAATTTTGTAAGAATTATATTTATATAGTTCTTTATGCCTTTCTGTCTCTAACAGTATTGCTGACTAAATAATCTGAAGACCCTTTTGTTTCAAATCACATAGAAATTTTAGATAAAATATAACAAGCATCCATTTAAATGAATAACTGAGCTTTCAAGAAAGTAAGGAAAACAAATTCAAACATAAAGAAAAGACTGAAAAACAGAGGATTGTGTAAGCGGACATTTGACTGCTCTATGGGTGGGAGCAAGAGTTAATGGTCTGGGCATTGTTGGGATTAGACTTTTAATGCCCATGTGGAAGTAAGCCTTGAGTTTGTACAAAGTGGAGATTTGGAACAGCATGCGAACATGAAACCAGGATCCATAAAGGACTATACACTTTTAGCAAAGTGGTAGATGAAGAAAAGAACCCATCCATCAGCAAAGGGAGACTACAAAGAAGCTTTTAAGTAAGAGTTCCCTAAGGATTTGTAACTATGTTCCTGCCTCTTGTTGGCTTGGAATTTAATATTAACTTCTTGTTCTTGGAAAACCTAAAGTGAGAAATTAATATAAAAAAAGATTCATTGTGTAGCAAAACCTCTGAGTTATCTGGAAGAAGTAAACACATAATCCTTGGTGGGGCAAGCTTTGAAACTAGGCTGCCTAGTTTCCCAAAGTTAAACTGCCTGAAGTTGAGTTTGCAATACCCAATTGAAAATTTCATTATCACAAGTGACACAATGAGTAGGGTTAAATCCGTAAGACCCTCAGATAATTATTGTGTTTTGTTGTTATTTAAGCACTAAGTCATGTCTGACTCTTTTGCAACACATGGACTGTAGCCTGCCAGGTTCCTCTGCCCATGAGATTTTCCAGGCAGGAATATTGAAATAGGTTGTCATTTCCTTCTCCAGGGGATCTTCCCCACCAAGAGATCAACCAATGTCTCCTATATTGGCAGGGAATTTCTTTGTCACTGAGCCACCAGGGAAGCCCAGTTGTTATATAGAGACCATAAAATAAGTGTTTAAATGACAAAAAGCTTAAAATAATGAAATGAAAACATAAGAAAGTAGATCAAAAGATTTGGAAAGGAATCCAATAAAGCTTAGAGAAATAAAAAATATAGTCATTAAAAAAAAGGAGTAATCAGCAGAAACAGTTAAAGGAAGAATAAATGACTTGAAGAGTAATGTGAAGAATTTATCCTCAAGCAGAAAAGAGAGGAAGAAAGAAGAAAAATATACCTTTAGAGACACAGAATTTGGAATGGATGATTGAGCATAATACCTGAAGAAGTTCCAATAGGAGAAAGAGTAATATAGAAATGAAGCAAAATTTCAAGAGAAAATGGCTGAAGTATTGCATATTAATGAAGGGCAGAGTCAGATTCAGAAATGAGTCCCAAGGATAAACAAAAAAACTGTTTGTCACCTAGGCACATCATGAAATCAAAGAAAATAGAGCCGGAGTTTTTATGGGTAGCATTCTCCTACAACTAAGACACTGAAATAAATTCACCTGAAATAAGGTTTTAAAGTTATTTTCTAGGATTAGTGATAAATTTTCACTGATCTATCTGCATGTTCACTATTGGTCCAACTTGTGATTCAGAACTTCACTTTGTGAAGTGTTTGGTAAGTTTTTGCCCTGGAGCATTAGTATTTAAATATAAATTAATAGTGCTTTGAGGAAATAGTTTCTTTTTCTGACTAGTTTTTTTGAGGGAACTAAGGAATACACCATCAAGAAAACTACCATTCAACGCCTTCCAAAAATGAGGACTTTAAAGTTACTGGTTAAAAATAATAGTGTAATTTGAAATGTTAACCAAAAAAAAAAAATCTGTTACCTTTCTTTATTATTCACTCGGTCCAGTTTTAGAATTTCTCTTTCTGTATCATGAAATCATTCATTTCTTTTTCCTTCTGGTTTCCACTCTGATTGTTCTCTTCCTGTTTTCTTATTCATAGACTGCCAAGGAACAGCTATATTTGCAAGTCACTTTAAATGGTTTATTCATCTTATGTTTAAAAAGCAAGATGAAATAAAGCAAAACCTACTTAGCTTTTTTCTCCATTTAATTAGCATTTCTCTTTTGATTTTTTCCCCTTTTACTTACTGCACCAGCTGGTTAGCAGAGAAGTATAGTGGGCCCTCTGTGAAAATGATTACTCTATAATTATTCTCATTTTCCCCCATTCATTAGCTGTTTTGATGTGGGGTAGAGTGAGGCAGAAGCTAATCTGCATAATCCTGACAGGTCAGATTTCATTTTGAAATAGTCTGACATTGGCCTCTACGAGCATTAATCATAGTCCTGCTTTAGAGTTCTGTGAGCTGAATATCCCATCATTTAATCTAAACAGCTTCATTAATGAGATATGTGTGTGTCTGTGTGTGTGTGTATGTGTTGGTAGAGTGGGGAGGAGACTAGGAATTTTGGGCATCTCTCCCTCTTACTGTGCATACCCACGAGCATATATACATTCACTGCTTTTCCAAAGTGTATTTTCCCCTGCAAAAACCTCTTCATAACAGCCTCCATTTATTACTAGATCTTGCTTTTAACCATTTAACAATTAAATGTGTGTATGTATTTGAGATATAAAATTTAAATCCTTTCTGTCTTATTTTTCTAGCACTCAGTCTCTACTTTTAGACATTCTTTATTACTTTAAATATCTTCTAAAAGTTTTTCTCCTTATCATCAATCAGTTTTGCATTTTAAACAAATTATATTTTAAACTGTACATTTAAAATTTTTCTATTTTTTCTGTTTGTTACTGATGTACATATCTTTTTTTAATCAGGGTATAAATTTTCAGCAAGGAAATGTTCACATTTTCTTTGCACAGTTCCATATACAAAAATGAGTTTAGGTTTTCTAATCTTTTAAATCATCAAGCTAAGTTTTCTTTATAGTTGTTCTTATGTAATGTGTCATGGATATTAAATTATGTTTGTGTATTGTTATTTAGGTGACTATTATATGGTTAAAAAGATTTTGGAGGAAAACAGTTCAGGTGACTTGAACATAAATTGCGTAGATGTGCTTGGGAGAAATGCTGTTACCATAACTATTGAAAACGAAAACTTGGATATACTGCAGCTTCTTTTGGACTACGGTTGTCAGGTACAAGGCTAGATAATTTTATCCAGTAGCTTTTAAGTACTGTTAGATATGCCATGTTCTGTCCTTTCTCTCTCTAGTTTTCTTCCTCTCTTCCTTTTTTCCTTCTTCCTTTCTATTTTTCTTTTCTCTTTCACCTTTTGTTTTGAGCTACTAAAAATTAAAAAACAAACCAAAAAAAGCCTTTTAAAAAAATATATATTTTGACTTGATTTTTTTCCCCAATTTTCACTCCTCCTCATCTTATATGTTTTAAAACATCCGACAGAGGTTATTATGACTTATTAAAGATGACTTTGTTTTTATTACTTATTACTATTTATCATATATATCTAAAAATAGTACAAGTGTTCTGGAAGTGTCAGGGGAACAGGTATTTCTGTGGCCCATATAACTTACAAGCATAAGAACAAAGTACTTCTCACATACAAAGTGAAGTGAAGTCGCTCAGTCCGACTCTTTGCGACCCCATGGACTGTAGCCTACTAGGCTCTTCTGTCCGTGGGATTTTCCAGGCAGTAGTCCTGGAGTGGATTGCCATTTCCTTCTCCAGGGGATCTTCCCAACCCAGGGATTGAACCCAGGTCTCCTGCATTGTAGACAGATGCTTTACCATCTGAGCCACCAGGGAAGTCCTCTCACATACAAAGCAATTTTCAATTTGACTTTGATTTTCTCCTAAGTTTAATTAAATTTTTCTTTTTGTCTGAAATTTAGTGTTTACTTATAACTAAATGTGAATGAAATTTTTTAAATTGGGAAATATTGACCTTTCTTGCTTGTCTTCATATCAGTTCAGGTAAAAAAGTAGGGCATGTGTATCTTGAAAGAATTTAGTTCAGAGATGTGAAGAAATTTAATGTTATTTTCCTTCCTTTTTGTTTTGCTTATCATGGGACTTTGCATTTGAATTCTGGCTCTTTTTTTTCCTTTCAAATAGTTTGAGCATTTGCTGTGGTGTTGCTTTAAATGAGCCTTTTTAAAGAGTGATATCAGGAAACATAGATTAAAAAAATAGGTTACTCCTATATACATTTCTATTATAAATATTATATGTATGTATTACAACATGTGGTATCATCTCTGTACATTTCTATTATAAATATTATATGTATGTATTACAACATGTGGTATCATCTCTGTATATACATCTTTAAGTAGAAAAAAAATTGCTTTTCCAGAAATTTCGTTTATCCAGAGTACCGCTAAGAACCAGAAAGTAAGTAAAAAATACCCCTGAGCAGCCAGATTAGATGTGATGAGGTTTTCCATTTATGAACTTTATCTGGAATCTTCTCTCAAAGTCTATTTTTTCTCATTTTAGATTACACTTTAACAAACTTACTTAGCTTTCTAATCCATAGAGAATTATGGGCGCAACAGAAGAGACATGAGGCTGCAGTGGAAAAAAGTTAGGCACAGTACATCTGACTCTTTTTAAGGAGATCAACAGCCTTACATACCTGATAATCTCTAAGGGAACTTTATGTTCGAGTGGTAATTAATGTTTATAACAATAGCCCAGAGTCAGTAAGGGAAAATTAAGTTACGTTCAGTATATATTGCTTGAGAAGAAAGAGGAATATATATAGGACTTCTGAAAGCAGAAAAATTCCATCAAAATTGTTTAAATTTTAAAGTTAAATACTTAAAAGCATAAGCTTCAGTTACCTAGAAAATAAGGTTACAAGGAAAGTTTCTGATGATTCCATATACAAGAGGTATTACGGTACAATAATCATTTTCTTTTTATATATGTCTGTTTATAAAATTTCTGTAATTTACATGGTTCTTTCAGATACCTGAACAAATTTGAACGTCATAGCCAGCTTATATAGATGTTAGATTTTATAGAGCAGAAAACTGAGGCTCATAGACTGTAATGTATTGCCCAAAGTTCTAAAATAAATAAGGGCAAAGCTAAGATTTGAACCAAATCTTTTGTCTGCAAATCCCATGCTCTTTCTAGTTCACTGTGTCCTGTCCTGGGTTACCTGTGTCTTATCTCTCAGTCAACAAATGTCCAAAATCTTTGGTTGGGTGTCATTGTGGAAATGAATAAGTAAAACATGAGTTCTGTACAAAAGTATGCTAAAACGAACAATGAATTTTAAATCAATTAAATAATAGAAAAGTGTATTTCATACGTGCTGAGTGGCAATGATAATTGATCCTTGTATATTGCTTAGGGGTTATAAAGTACTCTCATGTATTTTATCTTGTGTCATACTAGTGACTCGCAACTGGATAATTTTGTCCCTCAGGAACATTTGGCAACATCTGGAAACATTTTTGGTTTTGCAGTTAAGGGGTGGGTTTGTACCTGGCCTCTGGTGGGTAGAAGGTAACGATGCTGTTAATGATCCTATGGTGAACAGGACAGCCCCCACAACAAAGATTGATCTGGTCCAAAATGTCAGTAGTACCACTATTGAGAAACCCTGTTTTATTCTTAAACTTTAGTGTTTTACCATAAGTGTTTTGGAAACATAGGAAAGAGAAGATCACTGTGGATTGGCACTATCAAGAAAGCTTTCATGGATGGAAGCGTCAGTTGAGCTCAAGCCTTGAAATATTAATAACTGCAAATACAGTCACTTATTAATCCGTACAAAAGCCCTATGAGTTAGGTACTACTGTTATCCCTGTTTTATAGAGGAGGAAACTGAGGTACAGAAAGCTTCAGTAACATGCCCAAACTTATTCCATAAGTGTCAGAGCTGGAATTTGAACTCAGGTTCTGACTGCCAGGGTCCATGCTTCGACACTATTACTTAAAACTACTGTAAAAATTTGTATTTAATAGATGGGAGGGGAACAGGATATAGAGAAGGATATAAACAGTGTACAGTGTGTGTTCTTGAGACAGTGACTTAGCCTTTTTGAACAAGATATTTGGGTTGGATGGTAGTGGAAATATCTGGAAAAATAACTAAAACAAAACTGATGAAAAGGGCTTGAATGCCGGTCTAAGGAATTTCGGTCTTATGTGATAAATAATGGGATCATTACAAGATTTTTGAGAAAGGATGTGATGTATACAGTGGTATTTTAGGAAAACTAATCTAGTGGCTGTGTTCAGTATAGATTAAACAAACAGGAAATGGGGAAGGCTATAAATAGCTTGGGTGAGCAGTGTTTATAGTAATCCATATAGGAAGAGGTTAAAACCTGAACCAGAATAGTGGTTATGAGAATAGGGGAAAAATAATGGCAAATGTAAGAGATTCTGTGAAAGAAGAATTGATAGAACTTAATGAGTATTTAACTTTGGAAGGGAGGATTGAGAGAGTCCAAGATGATCTGAAAATCATAAACATGGGTTACTGGGAGAACGATGAAAGGAAAACAGGAAGTTACAAAGCTAAGTCAAACTTGGGGCAGAGAACTGTGAATTCTGGTTTTAGCCTTGTTTATTTTGGGGCTGTCAGGAAGTTTTCAGTGGAGAGCTTACATCTCTAGGGAGAGGTTGGGCTGGAGAAATACAGCAGTCACGGGCATGGGGGTGATCTGACACTGTGAGAATGGATGAAATCCCAGAGAAGAGCAAACAACTACTAGTGTTGATTCCTTCTCAGGGAGCATCTACATTAATAAACATCTTTAGAAGGAGAGGATTTCATTAAAGGAGTTAGGATCATGGACCATTGTGAAAAACCAAAAAAACAGTTTTCTTAGTTGTTTAGAAATCAGGAAAATGATAGGAAAGACCATTGGATTTTGAATCTCTGGCATCAGTAGAATTAGAGAAAATGACACACATGAGTTTTAGAAGTTTGGCAGAATGAGAGAAAGAAAACTTGAGTGTTAAGAGAAAGATGGGCTTCCCAGGTGGCTTCGTGGTAAAGAATCTGCCTGCAATGCAGAAGACTTGGGTTCACTTCCTGGGTCAGGAAGATCCCCTGGATGAGGGAATGGTAACCCACTCCATTCTTGCCTGGGAAATCCCATGGACAGAGGAGCTGGCAGGCTGCAGTCCATGGGGTTGCAAAGAGCTAAGCAACGACAACTTCTCCCACCAAATAAGCTGCTTGACAACAGGGACCTTGTCTTGCTTAAGAGAGAGGATCAAGTCAAGTTAGCAAAGAGTGAGGAGGTATTTCATGTTTTGGGAGGTAGGGGCTAGGATTGGTATTTCCGCAAATGAAGGACCAGGGTCCTGTGGAAGACAAGAGCAGTAAATAGAATACCAAGGTGGAAATTTTATCATTGGTAAGGAAATAGATAATTTATGAGAATCTGAGCTTAGAGGAAAGAGTATGGGAATTGTTGACAAGTCTGAGATGAGAAGGGAGGGAGTAACTCTATTAATACATAATAAATATGTACTAAGATTTAATAAAGAATAGTCAAATATCTGAAAGAAATTGGGAAACAAAACTTATGAGGACATTTTGTGTACGTATAGATATTTTAAAAATAATTTTTCCCCTTTAGAACTACCTTTTTATGTATCAAGTGACAGCATTTGTATAGAACATGTCAATAGCAACTCCTTAAATATTTACTTGACTTTTTAATGTAAATAAATATTTCTCTACCTGAAGCTTATCCTTTTAAGCTTTGAAAGATTTAACATGAATCTTTCTTTATTATTTACTAAATAGTGTATCTGAATATGATTTAACTTTAGCATCATAAGTGGGACTCATCAAGAGTATAATCATTTTATTTGCTTCTTATAGTCTGAAGTTATTGATGTGCTTTTCCTTACATCAAATGGTTTCAGACTACTTTGAATTGGTAGTGGTTTCGCTATGCTGATATTTTATCTTCTCAATGATCAACTTTTAGCAATTTTTCATCCTTCCTCCCTTTGTTGATTTTAGTCTGGCTGTTCCCTTATTCAATAAAGACCGGAAGGGTACTTAGGAAAGCCAGATATCTGTAATTTATAGACAACTCTTAAGTCAGTGTGGTTGAGGCAGTTCCTTCTAAGAAATAATGCCCATAAAGTTAGTTTGTGCCAGCTTAGTATGGTTTGGGAAGAAACTTACAGCTGAATTCATGATGATGTTTCAGATGATTGGAGTTGCTTGGTGTTTGGACTTTGAGAGCAGTGGCGTTACTACAGTTAGCTAGCTTTATAGGTTAAAATTAAAAATCATTAGTGAACTGTTTAGTAGAAATGAACACATGGTTCTTTTTGTTTCAGTTGACCAAGTACCAAACAGAAGTTAGAAATGTATGCAAAGCAGAATAATAATGCTAGATTTTAAAGAATAGGCTACAGCTCAGTGAAACCTAAAAGTTTTAAGGGATAAAATAATGAATTAAATTTCCCATGACTGTGAGGAGTTTTTCCTCTGGGAATACACAGGCAGTTCCTAATGGTTGAATGTGGCCCCATCCTATTCCTTGGGGTGCTTACTCCTATTTTTAGACATCCAGATAAAGTCTGCCATTTTTAGTCCTATTTTTAACATTTAGATAAAGTGGATGAAAGCTTTATTCTTTTCAGCTACAAAGATTAAAGGTAGGATACAGTTTCACTTTTATGGGAGATAATGTTGATTTAAATAGTTATTAAAGATTAAAATAGTTTAAAAATGTATATACTGAAAATAATCAGAGTGTTTTCTTAGATTAAATTGTTACTTATCCCCGCTTTTTGCTTCTGCCTTTATGGTTTCCCTTAAGCCAAACAAAATGAAACCGAAAACCTGATCTTAGTTGCTAAGTACCATAATAGGACTGAAGATTTTGTTACACTGAAAACCTGAAAAGTCTCCATTTACTCCGCTTCTATTTACTTTTTTCCTCCTATCAGAGTTGGAGCTATAGTTTGGGAGTCAACCTGTAAAGTCACTTCTCCTTGTCTCTGAGGACATTGATTCCTCAGAGATAATTCTTTATGATTTTTGCTTGATAAGATTGCTAATATTGGGAATTTCCTGGATGTCCAGTCATTAAGTCTCAGAGCTTTCACTACTGTGTCCTGGGTTCAATCCCTGGTCAGGGAAATAAGAAAGCACAAGCAGCGCAGCAAGGCCAAAAAAAGAAAAAGATTGCTAATATTAATGTCACGATTTACACAATTTCAGTCAGCCATATGTGCTTTAAAGATGAGAACAGCAGGCTCTTCCTGTTTTTATTTTCCATTGTCCCCTAACTTCATGGTTGTATTGATTATACCTTTGCTTGTAGTAATTTTTCTTGGCAATTTCTTTTATAGATTTGGAATATTAGGATTCTTTTGATCCAAAGTTCAACAGTAAATAAACATCTTGGAAAAAATAACATTAACTTCAAATACTACCTATATCAGCCCTGTTTCATTAATAAACCCACTACCAAGCATTCATTATTTGGTCAGCTCAAGCAGTGAAACCAGGATAAAAATGTGTGTGTTGTGGAACACAGAAGTATTGCTAAGGCAAGCAAATGTTATATTTGGATAGTCTAAATTTTTAAAAATTCAGTATTACTGTATATATACAGTTTAAATTTTCAAAAAGAAATAGTTTTCTTTATGAATTAGTAAAAATAGTTTACCTTTTCCCCTCCATTTTCATTTTTAACTTTTTTTTTTTTTAAAGTCCGCAGATGCACTTTTGGTGGCAATCGACTCTGAAGTAGTGGGAGCTGTTGATATACTACTTAATCATCGACCAAAACGATCATCAAGACCAACTATAGTAGTTAGTACTCTTAAATATTTATTAATTTGAATTTTTAAACCAAAATAGATCTGCCCCATTGCCCTTTTTTCTTCCCCTCCAATTTACTTCATTTTATAGAAATAGATTTTTTTTAATCTGTAAAAATATTACGTTAAGTAGACATTTGCAAGAATAACTAATATTGCTCTCAGGAAACCTTAAAATTCATGATATTTCTAGAATTTTGTTGACGCAATCCAGTATTTTTAGTTGGGAACATTCTGCAGGTTAACTTGAAAATACAGATCAGTTTCCAGTTGGATTTTAGCTTTAAATATAAACAATGAAACCATAAAACTGGAAGAAAATGTAGGTGAATTAAATAACTGTTTGAGAGGGAAGGACTTTGAACAAAAATCACAGTAGCACAGCCTTTGGTTGTATAGAAGTTAAACTTCTGAAATCAAGACCTCAGAAAAAATTAGAAAGCAGATAGGTAACTTTCAAAAGATATTTTTAGCATATATCTCAAATTCATAATCTTATATTAGATGAATTGATGAAAAACTTAAAATCAATAAAAAATGTGGAAAAATCTCAAAGTACAAAATTATAATCTTATTAAATAATTAAATATTAGATGCCAATTTTTGCTTATCAGATAGCAAAGACTGTTTAAAAAGTAATAACCATTGATAGCAAAGGAGTGGTACAGTCTCATACACCACTGGAAAGGAAGGTAGTTTGAAAAGTGGTTTGGCAGGAAGTGTCAATAACAAGAAAGATGTTCATATTCTTTAAACTATCACTTCCTCTTCTAGAAATTTGTCAAGGAGATGATCAGAAATGTAGACAAAAATGTTACTTGTAATCTTATATGTAGCAATGAAAAAACCATGTGACATAATCTAAACATCCCAAAATAGATTTGAATATAAATAACTACCTGTATATTAAAATAGTATTCTAAAGGAATAATTAGGAACGGCTAACATTCTAACATTGGTGCAGAATGGTAAAAAAATGAGAATAGTAAACTGTATATATAGTATTATCTGAGCTTAAAAATATGCATAGGAAAGGAATTGTATGGAAATATGCAAAATGTTATATAACAGCAGTCATCACATTACCAAATTAAGGATATTGTTTTCTTTATTGCTTTTGTGATTAAGAAGATAGTCACTAATAATGCAATAAATTCTACTGTAAAAATGAGATATTTGCTTAGAATGTATCAAGATGTAACAGTTATAACATTCATTATTGGTGAGGATATAGTGAAATAATCAGTAAAAATAATTTCTGGGAGTGTTGTAAACTGGCTATAATCAGAAGAAAAATATTGATTAAGAAAGAATTATAAATTGATTGCAAATGATCTGCCATTCTCTTGAGAAAGATGAGAAGCTCCCCTAAATTGAATATCATACATTAACTGAAATATTTTTCCCTCATTTAAACTATGACAAAGTTTGTGTAAGCATAATTTTCTCCCAAGGATAGTTCCAGCTAATTTTAAGTGGTAGCAAGCAACCAACAATGTAGAGAAAAAAAGAGCTAAATAGTATAGCTCCTGTTCAAAAGATCAGACATGTCTAGAATCCTATTCAATTTTCTGTCACCTGTCCTCCAGTTACTAGTATATTTTGGTATCCCTACCTGTTCAACCTCCTAACCTCTTAACCCATTTACTCCCTTGAGGAGGTTGAGTGTAGAGTCCCAGGGTATTGGAGCAACTGACTGATATTATTTCATCACCATTACCACTGCCAATTGAATTTTGAATTATAAGGCCAGGCAGTCCTCACCTACTCAGTAAGAGAACACTTTTTCAGTATCTCTAACAAAAAAAAGGTTATCCAGCCTTTGCTTTGAATACTTCTAGTGACAGCAACATCACTTTTTAACAGGTTGATTACCTCTAGACAGGTAATGTCAAGTATTTTTATATACTTTTAAAATTTGTCATCTCAGTGAGTTCATTCTATATTCTTGGCTTATCAAAATTGTCTTTTGATAAATTTTGACTTTCAAATACAGATTTCTTTTTTATAGTATGTAGATTATATTTTGTGCAATGAAATTAGGGATTTTAATCATCTGTCTCTGTTTTTCACATAGTTAAGTATGTCTCATGGGAAAAATAAGGACCATTATTTTCATAAGAGATTAAATATGACTTCCTCCTCTTTATAACCTCTTCTTTTATAATTAGGGGGAGTGGAGTAAATTTTTATAGATTTCTCTGTAATTTTTAAATAAATTCATTAATTTGAAGACCCCAATAAATAGAAGGGAAGTATATAAACAACCTATTCATAAAAGAAGGAATAAAATAAGAATATCAGAAAATAATAAAATTTACCAGTAATCAAAGAAAAGTAAATTAATATTCATGATAGTTTTTTCGCTCATAAATTGGGAATGATCATGCCCAGTGCTGATGAGTAAATCTTAGTGTGTGGGTACATTCCTGTATTATTAGTAATATACACTATTAAAAGGTCTTGATAATATATATCAAAAACTTCAAAATTGTTCATGGCCTTTAGACCTATAATTCCGCTTCAAGGGTTCTATGTCAATGAGATAATCCTAGTTTGAAAAAGCTGTATTCATAAAGATGTTTGTGACAGTATTATTTATAGTAGCAAAAAAAATACCTTGAACATAGAATCTATGAACTTCCTTAAATTGCATGCAAAATTCTATACAAAAAATTTTTTTCCAGAAGAGTCTTTGTTGTAGTTTCCTTGAAGTTGCCCTTAAAAGCAGGTGTGGTGGCAAAAGGATTAAAAACAAATACTGTAAAATGTTTTAAGGTAGTAGAAATATGGGTATTTTTATTTCTGCTTTTGTATATTTTTCAGGTTTTTTATAATGTGTGTACTATTACAGTGT
The DNA here is from genome assembly GCA_006410675.1 of Oreotragus oreotragus. Classification (NCBI taxonomy): domain Eukaryota; kingdom Metazoa; phylum Chordata; class Mammalia; order Artiodactyla; family Bovidae; genus Oreotragus; species Oreotragus oreotragus. The sequence continues at coordinate 304,467 of SJYX01008029.1, read as the reverse complement.
TAGTAAAAATTACAAAAATTAACTGTGAACTTGATGAGCTTATAGTATGGAATCAAATAGCTCACAGGAAAACATCTGTGACAAAGTGACAAGTATTAGAAAGAATATACAATAGTCATAATATAGTCAACCTTATTTACTTTACCTGGCTCCTACTTACTGATGTTTCTTTCCTCGTGTTATGCAGTCCTCAGGCATGAGCCCATGTAGTGAAAGGAGCTCAGGCTCCAGAGGTTCTATCTGCACTTTGCCACTCTATTGGATAGCTTGGGCACATTAACTTCTCTGAGCCTCAGTTTCTTCATGGAGATACAATGTTCAATTTTGCAGGCTATTGTGGGGATTAAATGAGATAATAAATACAAACTGCCTGATGGTTCCAGGAGCTATGATTGTTAGTGTTTTTGTGCATTTGTAACAGGAAGTAGTATAAGTGGCGTTTGAAAATACGTAGAGAATTATAAAAAATAAAGATTGCGCCTGTTATTCTTTAAAGTAACTTCATTGCTATCAGTGTGGCAAGGTTTTGTCGTAGGGGTGGATTTAAAAATTTTTTTTCTCATGCCTTTATACTTTGCCTATATTTAACATGTCTGTTTTCCATTATATTCTCTTTCTAAAATTCTTGTTCTTTATCCTTGTCGTGCATGTTGCCATAATCTTGTGAAAATGAAACACTTTTTCTAAAGTATTTCTCCAGATATCCACACTTATTTGTTAGGAAAACAAAACTCTGGCTATATGAATATTTCCTAGTGAAGATTTTGTCTGTCATGATTATACTGCATTTACCAACTAAAGTTGTTTTGTGGTTTCAAAAAAATTTTTAATCCTAGTAAAATGTGATTCTATTTCTCAAAATAATTTTTATATTCTTTGTATCTTTTGTTCATTACATTCTTTATTTATTTTTTTTTCATTACATTCTTTAGATAAATGTTTTTTCGATGTCACAAGTAAGAACTTTTGGATGTTTATATAAATATTTTTCAGAAACTGATGGAGAGAATTCAGAATCCTGAGTATTCAACAACTATGGATGTTGCACCTGTCATTTTAGCTGCTCATCGTAACAACTATGAGATTCTTACAATGCTGTTAAAACAGGATGTATCTCTGCCTAAGCCCCATGCAGTTGGCTGTGAATGTACATTGTGTTCTGCAAAAAACAAAAAGGACAGCCTCCGACATTCCAGGTCAGAAAATTAAGATTTAAATTAAGATGTGTGATGCAGTATGGTATATGTCAATATAGTTTTTTATCGTTGTTCTATTTAGACTTTTAAGAAATCTGGTATTGCAATGAGTAATGAAAGCCAAACTTCTAGCTCCTTTGCTTAATAAAATGAGTTCTGTATTTTAAAGAAATGTTTACTAAATGATGAATAAGCAGGAAAACTTTTCAGATTATGAATAAGGTTTATCCCATAATTCTACTGGTCAGAGATAGGGTCACTATTTGCTTTTTAGAAGCAGAGTTTATTAATCTAAAAGAATTTCCAAGTAGTGGAAGGGATGAAGATAACTACTTCCTATCTTATTTATAAGAAAATAAATATTGTTATCTATCTAACTAACTACTCAGCCTGTTATGTCTCTTTGTCCCCTCTCACACAATATTTAAGTCTTTTTCTCTTCCCATTCTCCCCAGTCAAAAATGTTAACAGCTGAGGGGTGAATGAACTCAAGAAAGTATCTCCTCCTGGACAGGTTGAGCAAGATCAGACTTGAAAAATCTCATTTTCAGCATAGCCTTTATGTATATATTATCTTTGCAGTGGTCAGGTGTAGTTGAGATAGTGTCAGATAAAGCATTTACTACAGAAAATATGGTTAGAAGTCCCATGCCATCTGTTGTCACTGTTTTCTAGTTCAGGCTTCTTGTACAGTATGTGTGAAATTAGCTTTAAAGCTGTGCGCCATCTACCTTACCTCATTCCTCTCCTTAAGAACAGATCTTTGGTGGATCAACAGATAGTCACAAAGCCATAAATTGGAAGGAAAAGTCTCCTGGGAATCAATTTAAGGTTTACTTGCAGAGATTGTACTGAAATTTTTTTCTATTTTCAAGTCTCTTTTCCAATGAGATCTTTGTTTCTCTTTGATAAGATCTGGTTGATAGTTATAGCAATTTTAACAATAATTTTATTTGTTCGTTTTTGACTGTGCTGGTCCTCGTTGGTACGCGTGGACTTTCTCTTAGTTGCGGGGAGCAGGGGCCACTCTAGTGCACAGGCTTCTCATCGTGGTGGCTTCTCTTGCAGAGCATGTCTAGGGCAGTCAGGCTTCAGCAGCTGCGGCATGTGCGCTCAGTAGTTACTACTCGGAGGTTCCAGAGCAGCAGGCTCAGTAGTTGTGGTGCACAGGTTTAGTTGCTCCATGGCATATAGATCTTCTTGGATCAGGGAATTAACCCCTGTCCCTTGCATGGGCAGGCAGATTCTTTACCACTGAGCCACCAGGAAGCCCAGCTATGGCAATTTATCTAACTTTTTAGTTTTAAAATGACTAGTCTGTGAGAAATTCCCTGGCAATCCAGTGGTTAGGACACCACGCTTCCACTGCCAAAGGCAAAGGTTCAATCCGTGGTCAGGGAACTAAGTATTAAAATGCTTTATTAATGTCATATGTAAATTATTTTCCAATAGTATGCTTACATGTGTAGTAAGCGTTTGGAGATAGGGTTTGATGCTGGAGAGAACACAACGTTGTTTTGATTTGAGGTGTGAAAAAAGCTTGTTCTGAAAGCTTTTAGAGGAGCTGTGGCTTGAGCTCAGTGTTTAAGTATGAATAAAAAGTAAAAGGTAAAATGCATTTTACACAGTACATGAATGTGGTTTATTTAGGGAACTGCAAGTGGTTTGGTATATCTATTGAAGGCTTTGAGAGAGTTTGTTATTGATGCTCGAGAAAACAGTTACAGCAAATGTCAAAAGAGCTCTGACTAAAGTCATTTTCAGGAATTGCTAAGCAGAGCTGCAGGAGAAAAGAAAGTTAACCAAAAAAGAGATGGGTAAAGGTTTCAGGGAAGTGGAAGAGAGGCAGCCTGTACTTGTGAGATACTGGTTTTTAAATTTCAGAGATGATGCAATGCTAGGGCATACAGTCTTTCCATCTGTAACAACATGGTTATACCTTGAGAGCTTTATGCTCAGTGAAACACGTCAGATAGAGAAGGACAAATACTGTGTGTTTTCACTGCTTTGTAGAATATAAAGCACAAAAAACATTCTATGGATTAGTTGGGGAATGCCCTCAAAAGTTGCAGCCATTTCTTAAGAGTTCCTTATCTTTTCATCAGACTTCCTGATGCTCTGCACAGAAGCCTAATTTTTTAGTCACCCAGGAATTTGTGGAGACTGTATATCTTTTCTCATTTCCAAGATCTCCCTATTAAATTTCTGTTTGGTCCACTGTTTCCCTCACCTCAACCTGCAAACTTGGTCTTACAAAAAGCTGCAGGTTTTCCTTGATCGTCTGTACCAAGTCCAGTCCTTTCAGCCAGCAGAGCTGTAGGTTTTTACTTCCCAACTAATTGATTTATACCCCGTTAGCACAAAGGTAGCTTTACCAGTTTCAAAATGGAAAACTACAGTTCTTAACGAACTGAAGGCAGAGATAATGGATGTGGGCCTTAGGCAAGAAGGCCACAGCTTCCAGCCATTCCTGCCTGAAGTTCTGGAAGTTTTCCACTAATTGATTCTCAATAGATAATTTTGAGTGACCTGAAATAGTTGATTTTTTAAAAAATGATTTTATCCATTTTATGCATATTTTTATACAGTAAAATAATTGATATCTTTATATTCCACCATTACTTTTGATAGTGTTTTGAATACCAAAATGACAGATTTTATTTTACTTTCATTTACTGAAGTATAGTTGATTTATAACATGATACGGATATTAGCTGTACACCAGTGTGACTCAGAGATGTACATATGTACATTCTTTTTTATATTCTTTTCTTTATGGTTTATCAGAGGGTATTGAATATAGTTCCCTGTCCTCAACAGGAGGACCTTGTCGTTAATCCATTCTACATATAGTAGTTTGTTTCTACCAACCCCAAACTCCCAGTCCATCTTCTTCCCCCCTACCCCTTGTCAACCACAAATCTATTCTCTATGCCAAAAATGACAGATTTTATAAAGTGGTGCAGCCTCATTATTTTTCTGATTCTATCTAATTGCTTTCCATACTATGGCACTTCATTGTTACACAGCAACTTGTTTGCCTTTAATACGAGCAGTTTTTCTGTGCATATGTCCCTAATCCATATTTTTAGACATGATAATGTAGGCTAATACAAAGATCATTTTTACAAAAAACCTGCTAAAATTGATTACCATAAAAAATTACTACAGACATAATGATGGAAGCAAATTAGTTGCTTGATTGTATGTATTTTTTCTCAAGTTTTTGGAGCAGTTTTGGTATAGACAAATAACCCTTTAGAAATCTTTACTTAAAATAATTGTACTTGTTTATTAAATAGCTAGATCAAAGTTAGATTTCATAAATATTGTTTTCTTAAAAATGCATTATATATATAGCACCTATTTTTGTGTCCAAGACATGAGACTTAGCAGTTAAATAAGGAACAGTTCAATAAATTTATTTCATAAAAGTTTTTAATTTCTATACAGAAAAATTTCATTGCAAAGTGAAAAGACAAACAACCAACTGGGGAAAAGTATTTTAAACACTTTTGACTAGACAGGGGGCTAATTTCTTTGACATATAAAGAGATTTTACAAGTTGATGAATTTTTTAAAAAGTCACCAGAAAAATAGGGAAATACAAATGAACAGATAGTTTACAGAACTATAGTGAAAAGTAAACATAAAAGGATGCTTAAGCTTTTAGAGAAATCTAGAGTAATATAACTCTTAAAATTCCATTTTTCTTCTGTTAGGGTGGCAGCATGAAGATGTAGGGGGGAAATGAGCTTTCTTTATTGTTTGTGCTTTGGAAACATCCTCCAGATTTTAAGATACACATGCCATTTTATCCAGCAATTCTGAGTGTGCAAAGGATATATGAACTAAAGAATAATCATTGTTACATTATTAATTGAAGTAAAAAATTAGAAGCAAACTAAATTTCCATTAAGTTGGACTGCCGTCAAATGGAAAACCATCCAGTTTTAGGAAATAATGAGGTTACTCTGTATGTAGTGACATAGAAATAATTGTCCCTGTATACAGTATGTCTGAGTACTTTTGTGTATGACTAGAAAATATCAGGAAAGATTTTTCACAGTTCTCTGAAATGTGGCTATCTTTGAGGAGTAGACTTGGTGGAAGGAGAAAAATTGCAGAGCATTATGTTTCTAAACTACTTGCTTTTTTTAAAGAAACAGGCATATATTAAATTTTTATTTAAAAGTAAGAATATATAATAGTTACCAAATTTTAAATTAAGAATTATATGTATATAAATGAAAGAATAATAGCAAAACTTTTTTGATTTAGTTCCTGTTGGATACTGAGTATGAACATTAATTAGCTCATGATTGAGGAGTAGACTTGGTGGAAGGAGAAAAATTGCAGAGCATTATGTTTCTAAACTACTTGCTTTTTTTAAAGAAACAGGCATATATTAAATTTTTATTTAAAAGTAAGAATATATAATAGTTACCAAATTTTAAATTAAGAATTATATGTATATAAATGAAAGAATAATAGCAAAACTTTTTTGATTTAGTTCCTGTTGGATACTGAGTATGAACATTAATTAGCTCATGGAAGGTAAAGCGAATACTTTTCTATTAGCTAGAAATTAGGCATAAATGAATGATTTTATTCTTAAGATTTGAAAATGTCTTTCAAAAATAACCTGATTGAATGAGTCATATATTATTTATATGTAGCATATTAAAGTAAATTTATTGCTGGGGAAGGAAAATTTAATAAGCATCCATATATTCAATTAGTTATTAGCAGATTTCATTTAAAATAATACTAAGTTCAGGAATAGAAATTTTTAAATTAAATTGAAGGATACAGAGTTTTAAGTCTATGAAAAGAAATACTAAAATGATTTCTTTAAAAGCAGTGGTATAAAATTTTTCAATAATTATATCTCAGAATATTTATTTTTAAGTCTTTCTTTCTGTAGGTTACTTTATAATAAGTATATTATAAATGTTTTATTTTCTTTTAATTTTATAAGATTTTAAATTTATGAAAATTACAGGTTAAAAATACTAATCACATGTATATAATAAATATTTTACATAATGGAATCAAATTTTATCTCAGGTTTCGTCTTGATATATATCGCTGCTTGGCCAGTCCAGCTCTAATAATGTTAACAGAGGAGGATCCAATTCTGAGAGCATTTGAACTTAGTGCTGATTTAAAAGAACTAAGCCTCGTGGAGGTGGAATTCAGGTGGGAATGAATGGAAATTGCAAATTATCTCTCTTTTTTCCAGAATATTTTCAGCATGAGTTTTCTCATAGGCCGAATTATCACTTAATGTTTATTTACATTTGATCCAAAATGACCAGACCTTGCTGCCACGTACTTAGGATTTTCCTTTTCTCTCAGTGGAACAGATCCGAGTATCACTTAGGTCACTCTTTCCCCATCTTCGCCCTTCCACTCTTCCACCCACGCTTAAATCCCTACTTAGTTCAGCGTTACCAGAGGCATTCTAGGGCAATATGAAGAATAAAGGGAATGGTAGCCATAAACAGGAGCAAACTTGCTTATAACTGCCCTCTTTCCTCATTCGCAGATTCTATAACCATCCTTGGAGCCCAACCCTTCATAACTTTCAGAAGCATATTGAATGCTTTTTTGTATGTCAGGTACATTTCACACACCCAGACATTGTCCCATTTCACTGTTCAGTGAGATTTTCTAGTAGGAGAAACATAACATGTAGACATAAAACTAATTAGATAAGACTACAATTAAATTCTTAGACTAAGAAGTAGATAATACTTTGTTAAAGAAATTCAACTAGTTATTCTACCAAACTTAGGTAGTTTTGGTTATGTAGTAAATGCAAAGAATAGATGAGAAAATGTTAGCCAGCAAGGAAAAGTTTTTAATTCTTTCAGTTACAACTTCATGCAGCCAGTTCATGGAAAACCCCATTGAATAGAAAATTAATCAATGAAAAATTCTCCATATTTTCCCTTCCTTTCACTTTAAAAACACTGAATAAAAAGTTAGTTTCTGAAATCTGATTCCAATTGTTTCATAACTATTTCTAACTTTATTCAGTTGTTCCACTCAGGCTTAAGCTTAACATAATTGATATTTTATAAAGAATTATCTATTAAAAACTTCTTAGTTTCTCACAAGTGATTTAGGCTTGCCTTTAATAAGCAGGTAAGTCTTAAGTTTCAAGGAATAGTGATTGTGTAACTAGAAATGTTTCAGTGTTTCTAACTTGGATTTTGTTCAAAGGAGCATCTTAAAAATGAAACAAAGTACTATTTTGATATCAGAAGTAGTGTAAACACGTTTCAAACTTTCATTGAAAAAATTTCTGGTTAAAAATCATATAATAATATTTATTGGATAGCATCAAGATATTATCTATTATTTAGATAAGTAATATAAAAGAGAACTTTATACAGAACTTATAGAGAATAAAGGCAAATGAGTTAAATGAAGAACACGTTGAAAATATTATCAGAATTTCTAGGAGTATCAGTATATATAAGAAAACACTGTGCTCATCTGAGAGTATCAGTGTGAATGCAGAGAACATAATTGTGTTACAGTTTTCCCCAAAGCTGTGGGGGATTTATGTACCAGTAGGTTCCTTTGACAACACAAAATGACTTCAGATGTTGTGTAGCACTGTCGGAATTAAAATGTTATTGAGTAATATTTCTAGTGAAAACACCTTTATTAGAAGATGGAAGTGGCATTTTTAATAATAGACTGTACACTTTGCAGAAATGATTATGAGGAACTAGCCCGGCAATGTAAAATGTTTGCTAAAGATTTGCTTGCCCAAGCCCGGAATTCACGTGAATTAGAAGTTATCCTAAACCATACATCCAATGATGAGCCTCTTGACAAACGGGGATTACTAGAAGAAAGAATGAACTTAAGTCGTCTAAAACTTGCTATCAAATATAACCAAAAGGAGGTATGAAGTTTTCTGTGATATATTTAAATTATTTCCTCCACAGTAGTCTAGTGGCTCAGGGCAAAGGCTTTGGAGCAATACATCTACATTGAGATCCTAGTTCTGCTTCATAAGAACTGTGTGTCCTTGGGAAAGTTATTGAATCTGTCTGAGCTTTAGTTTTAAGAATTAATTAAGGATATGCATATTTAAAGAGTTTAGTACAATGAGTATTGCCTTTAAGGAAGTACTCAATAAATGGTAGTTGCTATTATTTTTAACAATAATAATAATATGGATATTAATATAATGCTTTTTGCTAAATAGTGGCTATCTATGCAGGTAAGATTTTGAATAGTAAATGCCTTCCTAATGCAGTTTCCACCTTGTGTTTTGTCTGTTACGAATTTATATTATTAATCTAGTTATAAATAGTCCTTTCTACAGATATAGGGCCTTTCTGTTTAAAAATAAAAGTATCAGATATTATATTCCTTATTCTTATTTGTTAATTCATTGTGAAACCCAAAGGTGGAGAGACGTATGCTATGATAACTAAGTTGAATCTGGCTCTTCTGGCATCATCCCTTCCTATTAAGGGAAATACCTATTTCTACTCCCCATACACTCACATGCATATGATTCAGGAACTTGAAGAAGGAAGGTATGCATTTTTAATTTCATTTTTTGAGATAACTTAATAGACATGGGTATTTATATGCAGACAATGATGTTCAGTTGGGGAGTGCTGGTGTATGATACTTTTAAAATATTGCTTCTGAGACCCATTATTCTTATTAACAACATAGATATTGGAGTAAAACTTGCTTATCACAATTATGGGCGTCCCTGGTGGCTCAGACGGTAAAGCGTCTGCCTGCAATGGGTTCAATTCCTGGGTTGGGAAGATCCCCTTGAGAAGAAAATGGCAATCCACTCCAGCACTCTTGCCTGGAAGATCCCATGGACAGAGGAGCCTGATAGGCTACAGTCCCTGAGGTCCCAAAGAGTCGGACACGACTGAGCGACCTATGGTAGAAGGCAAGACATAGGACCTTTGGTGCTCAGAGCAGAGTTTTTTATTNGATCCCCTTGAGAAGAAAATGGCAATCCACTCCAGCACTCTTGCCTGGAAGATCCCATGGACAGAGGAGCCTGATAGGCTACAGTCCCTGAGGTCCCAAAGAGTCGGACACGACTGAGCGACCTATGGTAGAAGGCAAGACATAGGACCTTTGGTGCTCAGAGCAGAGTTTTTTATTATCTTGGTTGACAGTTTGAGCCACCAAATAGCTTTGTGACTTGGGAAACTGATATAGGAATTTTAAGATGTTACTTTAAGATTACCTAGATATTATATTTCTCAGCCAGATCTCTGGCTTCAAATGCTATGCTTTTTCTAGTACTCTCTGGCTTCTTACTTAAGGTAGAGCATTCATAAAAAATTAAGTATAAGAATTTGGATCCAGGTAGCTATAAGATGATAAATCAATAACATACCTATGTGGCTTAAGAAGGAAATACAGCGTTAATATGTATACCTAAAAACAGAGAACTCTGATATAATCTTCCTCTAATATACATTTGAATAGATCTTATGTTTATTTACTTTTGTGTTCCACAACCTAAAATAGACATGAAATAACTATAAAATGGCAGAAAAGATATAGCAAAATATAAAATCAACTCAAGTGATTGGAAAAAGACTCTCAAAGAAAGGTGGAAAAAACCAAGATTATCCTGGTAAGGGGAGAAAAACTAAGGAAGTTTCCTAATGATATACATATATATATATATATACATGCTGCTGTGTGGCTTCAGTCATGTCCGACTCTGTGCCACCCCACAGACGGCAGCCCACCAGGCTCCCCCGTTCCTGGGATTCTCCAGGCAAGAACACTGGAGTAGGTTGCCATATTTTACATTGGATTTCTAAATATAATCAAGGGGAAAGATAATTTTTCTCAGATAGTTGGTATATTTTGTTCTGGTGCTACATCCTGAATAACAAACTGCTCTGATACTCAAGTGGCATAAAACAATACTTCACAGTCATTTTGTGATAATTTCGTGATGATTTTATTATGCTCTTGAGATTTGTGAGGTCACAAACCTCTTGAGGTCAAGAATTAGGAAAGGGCACAGCAAGGTTGATTTGTCTCTGCTTCACCATGTCAGTGATCTCAGCTACAGTTATTTGGGAGGTTTCTTCACTCATATGCCTGGTGCTTGAGCAACACCTGAGGTCTCAAACAGGGAACTCTGAGTGGGCAGGATGCTCAGTGGGCTGGGTCTATTGAGGACAGTCCTCCTGAGAACTCAGGACTGGAACCATGGAGGAGCATGGCCTTCATGGTGCGCTGGCTGCAAGATGGTCTGAGAAGCCTCTGAGGGATAATCAGAGTGGCTACATGTAGCCTCTGCTTCTTTGTAGGCTGGTGGCCTCAGGGCAGTAGGACACTTTATATGCCATCTTTTGGCTCCAAGACCAAGTGTTTCCCAAACAAGGTGGAAGCTGAATGTCTTTTTAAGACCAGCCTTCAAAATTCACATAGCATCACTTCCAGAATCTACTTGTTAAAGCAATAACAACCTTGGTTAATTGAAGGACAAGGAATATTGGTAGCCTCTCCATTGTTGATGAGAAGGGTATCAAATAATTTGTATCTATATTTTAAAACGAGCACAGACTTAGAATATCTCCAATTGAAAGTTCTTCCAATTACATATTTAACGTTGTTAATTAAATCATCATTGTATAGAGAGATGACGAGGGCAGCAGTCAGTCCTGAGATTGCTTTGATACTTGGGGGAAGGATGAAACTACTGAGTTTGGGATGCTACTAAACTGGGTGTTTGGTGGGAAGAAAATCTGTATTTTTCTCCCTGATAGTTCCTTTTGAGGGACAAATTAACAATTCCTTAACAACGCTGAGAGCTAAGCAGAAGGACAAATATTAATTGCCAAAAATAGGTATGGCTTATTAGGAAATTTCTTGATAAGCACAATAAAGAACAAAACTCTGTGCAGGTTTTTTAAGTACTCTGTTGCATTCTATAAATTATATTCTGTCTTGGGATAAAACATTTCAAAACACAACATTGACCAAATATTATTGAATATCTGAATGATATTATGATCATTTGTGCTTTACTTCAATGATTTTCAAGCCTGATTACATTACTGAGTCTAGAGTCATCAGAATCCTTACCTTATACTTCCCAGCATGAACATTATATTGGGAAAATATTACTTCTGAATTTTGCAAACTAAGAATCTTTGTAAACTTCAGTAAGTTAATTTCTATATTTGAACTAGAATTTTCCTCTTATTTGGGAATATTTTTCCTTTTCTTCTCACACAGAATTCCGTTTTATGAGGATTTAAGAGCGTCTTTAACACATTTTAAGAAATTCTCAGTGTTTTCATGGAACATAAATATATGTGATGTTTAGCCTTTAATTGCTTTGCTGTGCTTGACATGTTTGTTTCTTGTAACTGAAATCCTTAATTTTTCTAGGCTGAAGTCTCTTTCTATGGATTATGCTTGTTAATTTTGAAATTTTATAAACACTGTTATGAGTCTTTATAAAGTAAATGTTTCATAATGGCTAAGCAGGCTAGTAATAGTCACTAATACTTAAGTGATGCATGCTATGACCAGGCACTATTCTAAGAGCTTTACATTTAATCCTCATAACCAGTGTTTGCCTAGATACTATTATTATCCTCATTTTATAGATGGAGAATTTGAGGCTGAGAGAGATTTAAAAACTTGCTCAAGGTCATTTAGTAAGTTAAGTGGCAGAGCCTGGAATTAAGTCTAGATAATCTGGCTCCAGAGTCTATGCTCTTAACCACTACACTCTTTTATTACATGTAAGAAAAATAAATTGGACCAAATAGAACTGATTTCAAACTATAATTAAAACTTGAAATATCAACTAAATAATAGTACTATGGGATCCTATTTACAAGTTATATTTTACTTGTGTGTGTGCTTCCTTTTCAGTTTGTTTCCCAGTCCAACTGTCAGCAGTTCCTGAACACTGTTTGGTTTGGACAGATGTCAGGTTACCGTCGTAAGCCTACCTGTAAGAAGATAATGACTGTTTTGACAGTTGGCATCTTTTGGCCAGTTTTGTCACTTTGTTATTTGATAGCTCCAAAATCTCAGTTTGGCAGAATTATTCACACACCTTTCATGAAATTTATTATTCATGGAGCATCATATTTCACATTCCTACTGTTACTAAACCTATACTCTCTTGTCTACAATGAGGATAAGAAAAACACAATGGGGCCAGCCCTTGAAAGAATAGACTATCTCCTTATACTGTGGATTATTGGTAGGTATCAAGTTAGTTTAAAAGGTTCTGCCTTTATTTAGCCCATTAATTCTCCCTTGATTGGTGGCATTATAAACTACAGTCAACTTTTAATTTTACACAGTTTATACAGCAAGAATTTGAACACTTCCATAATCATTGAGTGCTCGCTTCGGCAGCACCTATACTCAAATTGGAACAATACAGAGAAGATGGCTGTGTTCATGAAGCGTTCCATATTTTGGGGGGCTTCCCTGGTGGCTTAGATGGTAAAGAATCTGCCTGCAATGCGGGAGACCTTGGTTCAACACCTGAGTTGGGAAGATCGTCTGGAGGAAGGCATGGCAACCCACTCCCAGTATTCTTGCCTGGACAATCGCCATGGAGAGAGGGGCCTGGTGGGTTACAGTTCAAGGGGTTGCAAAGAGTCGGACACGACTGAGCAACTAAGTACATGATCACTGGAGACATAGCTTACATTTTTAAAAAAGATAAATGTTCTTAAGCTTGATAATAAGGAAGCAGATCTCTTCATATTATTTAATTACATGGGAGCTAAGAATTCTTTCTCAGTTACTAAAATTGTTCATGCTTAAAGACATTTTGCTGATGAATTTTTTTGTTATAAGAATATGAACATTTTCTTTGGTATTTTAAAATATAATTGGTTGCATTTTAAGAGTTAACTATTTTGTTATATCATTAGTTTTTCTTTTAAGAACCTATGAACTTTTGCAAATGCATATTACCTTACTTCTGTTTCTGCTCAGTTGCTCAGTCATGTCTGACTCTCTGGATTGTGCCCTCCAGGCTCCTCTGTCCATGGGGTTTTCCAGGCAAGAATACTGGAGTAGGTTGCTGTTTCCTTCTCCAGGGTATCCTCCTGATCCAGGGATCATACCCACATCTCCTGCATTGTAGGCGGATTCTTTACTGCTGGGGCATCGGGGAAGCCCATCTGTATTATAGAACCATTACTTAAATTTGGATTTAGAGCATTCCCTGATAACTCACTCTGTAAATCAGTTCTTTGCAATGATAGCCATATCTCTTTAGAAATAACAGTCTTTTAAAAAGACATTTTATTTGCTGAAAATTGTTTTTTTATAAGTATTATGCTGTAAAATGAATAATGACCTTCTGTAGTTTTTACTGCCCTTGCCCTTTTTGAGAGGGGTTGTGCCTGCTTGTTTAAAGGCATTCCTTGGTTCAGTTTACTTTTTCATGCAGTGTGTACAGTGACTCCTGACTCATGATACCTGGCTTTTGTACATTGATTTTCTGTTATTTTCCTTAACCCTCCAGAAAAATAAATAGGGTTGAATTACAAAGAGCAAGGTAAAAAAAGAAAATAATGTGTTGTTGAATCCACAGACTCTTAATGGTATCCATTTAGTTAGGTGTTTTTTTTAACCGTTGGAATATAATAGAACAGCCCTTACAAAAAGGTACTTTTTGAAATGTTATAAACCTGCTTTGTCCTGGCACAGGCAGAAACAGATGTGGCCTAACGTGCATGGTGCTTGTGATCTAATTATTGTTTTTAAAAAACTCAGTAACTTGAGAATCACACAGATAAAATAAATAATCATATATGAGTTAAGTGCTACTAAGTAAAGATCATGGAGCTAAGAGGGCAAGCATATTATAAGGGCTTTTTACCTAGTTCGGGGATTGGAAAGGCTGTCCTGAAGAAGTGATAAATGAGCTAAAATTTAAAGAATAAATAGGAGTCAACTTGGAGAATTGGGAAAGAAAATTATTCTAGGAGAATTGGGAGAGAAAATATTTTAGGCTGATCTAAAAGTTACATGCAAGGACCCTGTGGCAAGAGGCAAGAGGCGTAACTCAGTCCCTGAGTTACGGTGGAGCAAGGAGAGCAAGAGAAGTGGAATTCAGGATGAAGCCACAGATACGGATTTTGCATTAGACCCAGGACAGCCTCGTCGGCCATGTTAAGTTATTTTGACTTAATACTGAGAACAGTGGGAAACCACTGATTTTCTAAGTGGGTAAGTGACAAGATCATTTTGGCTACAGTATAGAGAATGGGTTGGGAGGAAGAGCTGTGGCAAGAGTAGATGGAGGGAGACCAGTAAAGAGCCTGTTGCAGTAAGCTGATGGATACCTTGAACTTAGGATGGTTGTGATAGAAAAAGAGAGAAAGAAACAGGTGCAAGAGATTATAAAGTAAAGCAAATAGAACATGGAAATAAATATATCACATACATATACATATCACATACATACGTGTATATACATATCACATATATATATACATATATGTAGGAGGAGAGGAGGTGGGGCATTATTAAGCAATGTAAATATTCTGGAAGAGTACTAAGTTTGGGAATTCGTGAGAGAATAGATTCTGAGAGAGGTTTTGGATATGTCGAAATTGAAAAGTCTTTGAGATACTCAAAAGAGATATCAATCATCCAATTGGTTGATTTCATAGTCTAGAATTCAAGAGGAAGTTTAAGCGTGAGTTAGCAGTATGCAAATAATCTACATATATGTTGTATATGAAACTATGGGGTTGTGTGAGACTCATGAGAAAGTATAAAATGAGAAGAGGGGACCTAGGAGCAAGCCTTGAGAAATTCCCAAATGATGGGATTATAGTTTTGCTAATATTAATAATTCTTTATATGTATATATGGTTCATTGATTATGCAGTGATTGTGTTGCTTATAATCGTTTAAAATTGTTGTGTTCTTCCAATCCAATTCAGAAATTTGAAATAGATCGAGTATACTAGCTTCAGTTTGGTGCGGGGTGTTGCATAAGAGATGGGAAAATACCTGTCAGTGGTACTTAATATTCTTTCATATATCTGCCTTTTTAAAATCGAAATCTTATCCAGTCCATGTTGTAATTTTTGTCAAGAGTTCCATTGAGGTATAATATTGCATTTTACAGAAATAAAACACTTATTTCTGTAAGCATCTTAGTTTAGTGTTTTAGTGGTACAGTGTTTGGGTTAATAAAATATAAGTTATTTGCTTTAACATTTTTGATAGTTTTTATCTATATTATTTTCAGTTTTTAAAAATATTTATTTGGCTGTGCCAGCTCTTACTTGCAGCATAAAGGATCTTTAGTTGTGGCATGTGGGATCTAATTCCCCGACCAGGGATCAAACCTGGGCCCCCTGCATTGGGAGTACAGACTCTTAGCCACTGGACCACCAGAGAAGTCCCTATTCATTTTAAATAGAAGCTCTTCCAAATGGAATTTTTAAAAAAGTATTTTCTGTGTCAGATCTGCAGATATTTTAAAATGATCTTGTACGTACTTTTCCCAGGGGACTTACTCTGTCTACTGGTAAGCCAGAGGACGATTCTGGTGGCTTGACTTGCTCTTCACCCATATGTAGGTCGTAGCAGTCTGTTCCTGTGCCATTTGTTGTTCAGTCACTAAGTCATGTCCAGCTCTTTGTGACCCCACGGACTGCAACACGCTAGGCTTCCGTCTTCCACTGTCTCCCCAGAGTTTGCTCAAGTTCATGGCCATTGAGTCAGTGATGCTATCTAACCATCTTGTCTTTTGTTGCCCTCTTCTCTTTTTGCCTTCAATCTTTCTTAGCATCAGGGTCTTTTCCAATGAGTCGGTTCTTCGCATCATGTGGCCAAAGTATTGGAGCTTCAGCTTTCACATAAGTCCTTCTGATGAATATTCAGGGTTGATTTCTTTTAGGATTGACTGGTTTGATCTCCTTGCAGTCACTTTACATTCTCCTTAAAAATATCTTAATGGAGGAATGTATCATAAAGCAATCCTCGATTGTGGTACTGTTCTCCGGTACTCCTAGGAATATAAAACTGGAGAAACTTCTGGCCAAAGAAGAGGAAGGAAGTTTTGGTTTGGTTGGTATTTATGTATATTTATTCATTGGACAAGCTTTTTGAGCACCTTCTGTGTATCAGGCACTATTTAGGACATTAAGGACATTGGTTGATAAATATTCTTACTTTTGTAAGAGTTTTTACCCCAAATGGGAGAAAGATAGTCAGTTAATAATAGACATAATAAGTAAACTATGTCCATTGTTTAAAAGTGATAAGTACCAAGGGAAAAGAAAGAGAAGCGGAGTTGGAGGATTGGGAGAGACAGGCGTAAATTTGTGATTTTAAATAGGACGATCAGAGTAGGTGGTGAGCAGAGATGCAGGATGGATGTCTGGATGAGGAGCTTCCAGCTGGAAGAAGAGCCAGTGTCCCATTTGGGAGTTTGAGTGTTGAGAGAACAGCAAGGAAGCCAGGAGGCCAGTGTGACTAGTGTAGTGGAAGGAAAGATTGAGAGGAGGGGAGTTCCAAGAGGAGAGGTAATGTAGGGCCTCAGACCATTCTAAAAATTTTGATTTTGACTCTGAATAAAAGGAGATATAAGGGAAGGTGCAGTGTGCAGTGCCCGCTGTGCAGTCAGCAGCAGTGGTCTTAGGTTCTTATTAACATTCACACTTGCCAGACACCATAGGCAGAAACCTGACGCCAGATATACTTAGCTCTGTAGAAGGATATAAGGCAGGAAATAAAGCATGACAGCTTCAAATACGTCTTTATTGGCAGTTCTTACAAAAAACTGGGGCTTCTTAGCCCCACAGGGGGCACACTCAGTCGTGTGGAATGAGGTCATATTCATGGGTGTGGGCTACCCCAGCCAGAGAAGCCTGAAAACTGGCAGGATTTCTTATAAATCTGGATATCTTATAAAGCCTCAGAGTGTAGTTCCCGCTACAGGCACACTTCAAGTTAAAGAAACATCATACAGAGAACCTCGGTTTCTTAACATGTTTTTATATAGTCCTGTTTGTGTATACTTTTGGGTCTATGATTCCACTTACGCAGTTTCCCAGTCAGTGATTGTTTTTATAACAATGTTGAACACAGATGACTTTCCATACTTTCCTTAACATAGTACATTTCCAAGGAAACCACTTTAATAGAAGATAACATGAGGTTTTGTTCCCATGGGGAAAGAGTTCGGTCCTGCAGTTAATTCTTTGTCCTCTGGGACTTGCTACAGGGTTTTGATGAGAGAAATAACACTTGCATTTTAAAAAGATTGTTCTGATTGCTGTGTTGAGAATAGATTTCAGGGAAAACCGGGTAGAAGCAGGGAGACCAAGTGGGTTGTTTCAGACATTCAGGCCAGAGAAGATAGTGGCTTGAATTTGAAGTGGTGGTGAGAAAGGTTAGTTTCTAACTATATTTTGAAAATAGAGCCAACGGATTTACTATTGCATTGAATGTGTGGTTAACGAGAATATCAGTCAAGGGTGAGGCAAGGACATTTAGAGTGAGCATCTAGGATGGAGTTGCCATCAGCTGAGATACGGAAGTCTTAAGTGCTGTGAGCTTGGGAGCAGAGACCAGGAATCAGTTCGGACACGTTGGGACATCCAGTTTGAGATTTAGAGCAGCCAACTACCTGTGCAGGTTAAGTTTAGGAGGGAGAGTTAGAGATACTTAATATTGTGTAAATACAGGTTTAGTTAGAAATTTGAAAGTCTGCCACATAGATAGTATTTAAAGCCATTAGACCAGACTGGATGAGGTCACTATAGGAGTGTAGATAGAGAAAAGAAAATAATCAGGAACCGAGGCTTTGGGGAGGGGACATTTAACAACAATTTATTTGTTTTCTTGTGCTTGTTTCACATCATTTATCAAAATCCCTTTCTGGGAAAGATATTGTCAGATGAAGCTTAAGATTCCTTTTCTTTCAGATTTTAAGAATTTTTTCAGTTCAGTTCAGTCGCTCAGTCGTGTCCGACTCTTTGCGACCCCATGAGTCACAACACGCCAGGCCTCCCTGTTCATCACCATCTCCCGGAGTTCACTCAGACTCACGTCCATCGAGTCCGTGATGCCATCCAGCCATCTCATCCTTGGTCGTCCCCTTCTCCTCCCGCCCCCAATCCCTCCCAGCATCAGAGTCTTTTCCAATGAGTCAACTCTTCGCATGAGATGGCCAAAGTACTGGAGTTTCAGCTTTAGCATCATTCCTTCCAAAGAAATCCCAGGGTTGATCTCCTTCAGAATGGACTGGTTGGATCTCCTTGCAGTCCAAGGGACTCTCAAGAGTCTTCTCCAACACCACAGTTCAAAAGCATC
>SJYX01008029.1:266420-281357 GCA_006410675.1 Oreotragus oreotragus | reverse complement strand
GGGACACGGGTTCAATCCCTGCTCCAGGAAGATCCCACATGCCAAGGAGCAACTAAGCCTGAACACAGCAACTGGGCCTGTGCTCTAGAGCCCGGGAGCCACAGCTACCAAGCCTGTGAGCCGCAACGACTGAGACTGTATGTCTGTATTATTGAGAGAGTCCAGGCATAAATTCTGAGTCTCTTTACACTAAAGAAAGGACTCAGAATTGGTTGTATGTACCCCACAGATTTTAGTAGTTGGTTGTTCTTGAAAGGTGGGGTCAACTCTGCTTGTGACCAGCTCTACATAATACTCTGTTATAAGTCTGGATATCTGAGTGGTATTCAGTCTTTCTTATTAAGTCAAAATTTACCGACAATTTAGATTCTTTTTTATATTTTTAAAGAAGATATTTTAAATAAAATGCATAATTACCTTCTCCAACAGAGATATAAAAACAAAATATGTAGGAAAAACCCAATTTGATTTGATTTGACTTGTGCTGTCATCGTTCAGAGTGTTTCCTAAAATGTGGCTCCCTCAAGCCAAGTCCTGTGACAATCTCTGACTAAGTTTGGGACACACTGCATTCCATATAACCTCTTTCGGGAATTCACAGTACACATGATCACATTAAAGCCTATGAGAAAGAAGTAACGAAACTTGTTTAACCTTGTTCAAACTATCATCACCTAAATTTATTTAACATCATACCCATTTTTCATGAAATATGAAAAATGGTCTTTTTCTTCCAAAACATGATTTATGAAATACAGGTTTAGTTTGTCTATTATTTAAATGTTATTTTGATTTAATTTTGCCACTGGTATCTTCTATAAATGTTTTTAACCAAGAGTCAGCAGTGTTTTCACATGCACATTGTTTTGTTTGTTTCTTGACTAAAACCTAGTGGTATCACTAGATTTCTCTATTGGAAATTGCTTTATAGATTTTTACGAAGCATTAAATAGGAGAAAGTATATTATGATTTCCTGGTAAATTATTTGTTTCTTTTTCTGAGAACAGCTGAGTCAGGTCTTCCTGACGTAATCTCTCCCCAGAAGAACTGCAGATGTGTATACAAATACTGTATAAGTGGATAGTTGTCTTTTCAACTATGGTGTGCATTTTTCCTCCTCCAGCAGAGTATACTTTATATTGCTCAAATAGCCACCGAATTAACAAATAATTAAGTCAAGCTAACAAATATTTATTTTGTTCCTATTTTTTTTTTAAGTCTTATACATTAATCATAATATATGCTAAAAGGTTATGATCTTGTCCAGCAAATGATTTTGTAAAAACTATCTCGGGACTTCCCTGGTGATCCAGTGGTTAAGACACCCTTTTCCCATTGCAGGGGGCATGGGTTTGATCCCTATCAAGGAACTAGATCCCCCATGTTGTGGGATGTGGCCAAAAATAAATAATAAAAATTATCTTTATTAAGGTATCATTTTCCATACTATAAAATGCACCCATCCTAACTCGATAGTTTGATGAGTTTTGCAAATGTATAAACTTGTTTAGAGTATGACTGCTTCTCAAGGTTGCAGGCTCCCTACTCCAAGTCATTATATCAAGTCTGCATTCAGCAGGAAAAAAGGGAAAGGCAGAAAGAATGAGCCTGGTGTCTTTCTTTTTTTTCAACAAGAGGACAGTTATTTTTCCTCGAGGCCTACCAAATACTTTCACTTATAACTCATAGGCCAGAATTGGGTCACATGGCTATCCGTGTCTCTGAAGAGACGAATACTCTTTTAATTGAGCATGCTGTGCCGTGCCATGCTGTGCTGAGCTGCTTCTGTTGTGACTGACTCTTTGCAACCCTGTGGACTGGAGCCCACCAGGCTCCCCCGCCTGTAGGTTTTTCTAGGCAAGAACAGTGGAGTGGGCTGCCCTCCTCCAAGGGATCTCCCCGACCCAGGGATCGAATCTGTGTCTCTTATGTCTCCTGCATTGGCAGGTGGGTTCTTTTCCTCTAGTGCCGCCTGGGAAGCCCTTAATTGACCATATTGCCCCCAAGAAACTAAGGTCTGGTTAGTCAGAAAGAGGATGAAAAATAGAAATTGAATAGGAATCTGTGGGGTTCTATCTTCAGGTGTTTACTTTAAAAATTTCTCTAATGAAGACATTTGTTTTCCAGACTAGTCTTATTAACATGACAGACTTGTATAACGTATTAGTGAGAAAGAAGTCTAAATCATTTTGTGCAGAAGATTTGTAAAACATTTTTTTTCTGTTTTGCTAATCATAAGCCAGGAATTCACTTAAAATAGATTGACCCAGTTGTGAGGAAAATTGACAATAAGTTAACTACTTTAGCTAAAGTGTAACTTTTTTTCTTTACATACATAACCTGCTATAGCAGATAATTTTTTTATGTGATTCTTGCAGTTGTCTGTTAAATTTATCTCCATAAATAACTAACATTTATTTAACATAAATTACTAACATTTTGTCCTTTCAAATTTTTGTAGATTTAGAAGCTGACAGACTTTTATTGTAACTGATTATATAGTAGGAATCTAGTTCTCTCCCTTAGTTAAAATGACCATAATTTATTATTCTTAAAGAGACACTTTGGAGAATGAAAAGATGTTTTTCATTACTAAGTTGGGATGACAGCTCTGAACTGGAACTATACCAGGCAAATCAAGTTCATAGAATTATCCTGTATCGGATATATAAAATGATCCTGATTCAGCAGTGACTGACTGCTAAAACAGACAAACATAAATATTGGTATAAAGTGAAAAATATAGAGATTATTTACAAAGGACTTGGGAGCATGAGTGAGGGGGTGCTTAGAGTCAGAAAGCTTGAGTTGTGATTTCTCTGTATATTTTATATATTAACCCCTTATCAGATACATTGTTTGCAAATATCTTCTCCCATTCAGTGTGCTGGCTTTTAATTTTGTTGATGGTTTCCCCAGCTGTGCAAAACCTTTTAAGTTTCAGTAGGTCCCATTTATTTTTGTTTTTGCCTCCCTTGCCATTCAACATATCCAAAGATGTATTGTTAAGACCAGTGACAAAAAGCATACTGCTTGTGTTTTCTTATAGGAGTTTTATGGCTTCAGGTTTTTGTATATGGTATGAGAAATGTAGTCCACTTTGATTGTTTTGACAGATATAAAGGACGTTTTGGGTATGAATAGCTTGATTAGATTGGAGACGGCAATGGCACCCTACTCCAGTACTCTTGCTTGGAAAATCCTATGGACAGAGGAGCCTAGTGGGCTGCAGTCCATGGGGTCGCAAAGAGTCGGACATGACTGAGCGACTTCACTTTCATTTTTCACTTTCATGCATTGGAGAAGGAAATGGCAACCCACTCCAGTGTGCTTGCCTGGGGAATCCCAGGGGTAGGGGAGCCTGGTGGGCTGCCGTCTATGGGGTCACACAGAGTCGGACACGGCTGAAGTGAATTAGCAGCAGCAGCTTGATTAGATAGAACTTTTCTACAAATAATTATGGGTTTTTCTCAAGAAAGATTTGGAAGAATGACTAGAAGTTATTTTTGTAACTCTTGTCAACAACTTTAAAAATTTAACATTTGATATGCACCCTAATGATATCAATTCTTTCCTCTATCAGGCATTTAGCATATTTCTGCTATTTCATAAGGATATCTTGGCTTCCTAGGTGGGTCAGTGGTAAAGAACCCACCTGCCAATGCAGGAGACACAAGAAAATTGGGTTTGATCCCTGGGTTGGGAAGATTCCCCTGGAGTAGGAAATGACAACCCACTCCAGTATTCTGCCGGGAAAACCCCATGGACAGAGGAGCCTGGTGGGCTGCAGTCCATGGGGTCGCAAAGAGTCGGACACGACTGAGCGACAGAACACACATAAGGATGTCTTAGGCTTCCCTGGTGGCTCAGATGGTGAAGAATCTGCCTGCAATGCATAAGACCCAGGTTCAGTCCCTGAGTTGGGAGGGTCCCCGGAGAAGGAAATGGCTACCCACTGCAGTGTTCTTGCCTGGAGAATTTTATGGACAGAAGAGCCTGGTGGGCTCCTAGATAATACATCTTTAAAGTAGTATTAACCTATTAAAAGATAGGATTCTCATGGTGCCTCGGTATTTCTGTATAAAAGGATGTATTAATTTTCAGTCACAAAAAAACAATATGTTCATCACATTCATAGCTTTAGTGTTCTCCTTCTTCCTTCTATTATCGTAGTAGTTTTCTTTAATTTCCATTTTTCTGATTACTAGGAAAATATTTTTCTCTGTGTATACTATTGTATAAATTTCAATATAAATTTTTAAATTACTATGTTTTTTTACTACTTACTGTTCACATTTCTCAAGTAAAACTGCTAAGTAGTTTTAAATAAATAAATAAATATTTAAGGAAGCATGATTGTTATTTTTACAAATAAGCCTTGTAATATTTCTCAGACTAAAATTAGTTCATTACTTTTCATGTTTGCCTTTCACATGAATGTTTCATAAATGTGCTCTTCAAGCTAATGTCCACGTCAGTGATATCCACTGTAGCTAATTTTTGTTCTTCCATCTTATATAAGAATTAATATCAAGTTTTTAAAAAACAAGTCATGAAGTTTGTGGTGTTCTTATCAATTATTGCTCATCTTGATACTGAAATTGAATTACACTTGTCTTTAAAACTTAGTAGTATTAAATGAAGAATTTTACTTTCAGACTGAATTTTTGAAATTACCTTTAAGCTCACAGTGTCGAAATTTTCTTCAAATTTACTCTTTTCTATCATTATCTAAAGCAGTTATTGTATTCTTAAGCGTCATACATTATTAGGTTCTCTACTAACATGACATGGCTTTATTCTAAGCACTTATAATCTGAATAAATGATTTCTTTCCAAAATGACATAATAAAGCTATCCTTGATGAAGAGAGAAATGGATTTCTTCTCTTTCTCACACAGTTTGAGCTTTCCAATTCTAAAAGCTCTCTGTTTCTTCCATCAGAATTGTGCAAGAGGGCCAAGTGAGGGAAGCATGAGATTTTGAAAACTAGCACATGCTGATCAGATGCACAGACAGCAGACCTGGTGGACCCATCCACTCCGAGTTGCCTGAAATACTAGCTTATGCTGTGCCTGAAAATTTTAGCACCTCTTCTACTTAATTAGCTGGCTCACTTTAGTGGGCTGGAGGGGCTTGGCCACTTGCCTGCTCCTACTGTTTGTAACATTGGCAACTGGCATATGTTATGTTGGCAGGCTTGAGGCAGTTCAGAATTTTATTTGAAGTTGGATTAACAAACTATATAAATTTGACCTGGTTACATTTGAGGAAGGATTATTTCTAAACACTAACTTTTTTTATCTTACAAAATGCATATAGCAAAGAAGATTCAAAGGAGTATAAAGTGAGAAAGTCTGCCTTCCACACTGCTAGTCCTATAGGTTGGCACTGTTAATGGTTTCTTGTGTAAACTTTCAGGAATTTCCTGTGCATATCAAACTTTATCTATATGAAAAAATATATTCTATCTGTTCTTTAAAAAAAAGCTGCTATAATACTATCATGTACCTTGCTTTTTTGACTTAATGTTTTCTAGGTACCTTTCTACGTCAGCACATCGAACTCCGTTCTTTGTAACAACAGCCTTAGAATGTTCTAATTTTTGCTACAATGCTCCAGTGAAAATCCTTGTATGTTATGCATCTTTGTGTACTTCCTATGGGCTAAATTCCTAGGCATAGAATTTCAGGGTCAAAGGGTTATGTTAAATTACTCCAAATTTGTTTGGAATTTATGAAAAGCACCTATTCCCCAGATTTTGAAAGAGTATTTAAGGAGAATGAAATTAGGCTTGAATAAAGCTTCCAGATGCACTACACATAATCTAAATTACAAAAGATACTCACATACAAGTATTAGACCCTCTCATTTGACTTAACTCATATACTTTTTTCTTAATAGACCTCAAATGAAAATTCATCACCCTGGCAACAGAGATTAGGTCAGTCCTCAAGGAGGAAATGCTGTTCTTTAAGAAGTGGTTTTTAAAATTGGTTGCAAAATTTGAAAACTTAATGTCATAATGGTTTTGCATTTGTAAACTTTACGAAACTATAAATGTAAGCATTTATTTCCCTTTAGGTTTTAGCAAGAAATTTTCCTTTCATCCCTTGCAAATTAGGCCTTTTCTTCAATCTCCCTGCCTCTTCCTCTACCTTTATAGCGACACTATCTTCTGCACACTTGGTCCAGAATCAAGGAATGTACCATCTAACACTCACAGTGCTGGCATGATCAGAATGGCTTTTTGTTTAGTAACTGGATTTTTGATGTTTAAAAGTGACGAAATATCTCACAGAGGAAAAAAAAGAATAGCCTTGTGGATCATATATTTTCTTGTCTGGTCATTTAGTTTTTCATATTTTTGTTTTCCAGATGATTTTAATGAACACCTATGTAATATTTCCACAGATTTCAATGGGACAGATGTTACAAGATTTTGGAAAATTTCTTGGAATGTTTCTTCTTGTTTTGTTTTCTTTCACAATTGGGCTGACACAACTGTATGATAAAGGCTACACTCCAAAAGAACAGAAGGACTGTGTAGGCATATTCTGTGAACAGCAAAGCAATGATACCTTCCATTCGTGAGTGTCTTTTAAATTTTTAGTAAACATATTTCTTTCTGCCCTGTTACGTGTGAATTCATACCTGTAGAACTAGAACTTCATATTTTCTTTAAGATACGCCTTTTGAATAAGAAATACTTACTTGTCATGAATCATTTGATAATCATCAACAACAAACACCTTCAGTATGCCCGACACTGTTCTAAGTGCTAAAGAAATGAAGTATCAGTGAACAAAAACTACTCTCATGGAGTTTATTTCTTGGTGAGGTGATACAGGCAGTAAAAATAAGAATAAACCATGAAATTAAAAGACACTTGCTCCTTGGAAGAAAAGCTATGACAAACCTAGATAGCATATTAAAAAGTAGAGATATTACTTTGCCGACAGTGGTCTGTCTAGTCAAAGCTATGGTCTTTCCAGTAGTCACTTATGGATGTGAGAGTTGGACCATTAAGAAAGCTGAATGCTGAAAAATTGATTTTTGAACTGTGGTGTTGGAGAAGACTCTTGAGAGTCCCTTGGACTGCAAGGAGATCCAATTAGTTCATCCTAAAGGAAATCAGTCCTGAGTGTTCATTGGAAGGACTGATGCTGAAGCAGAAGCTCCAGTATTTTGGCCACCTGATGGGAAGGGCTGACTCATTGGAAAAAGATTGGGAAAGGATTGACGGCAAAAGGAGGAGGAGGCGGCAGAAGATGAGATGTTTAAGTAGCATTACTGACTGAATGTATGTGAGTTTGCGCAAACTTAGGGAGACAGTGGACAGGGAAGCCTGGTGTGCTCAGTTCATGGGGTTGCAAAGAGTTGGACATGAACTGAACTGATATTATACAATATTGATAAGGACCAGTAGCCCGAGGAAAGCTTGGGCCAAGGAGGATTTTTGTATAAGAGGGTGTGTAGCTTTACTTAGGTAGGAGGTTAGGGAAGCCCTCACAAAAGATGATGTTCAAGTAAAACTATAAAGCTGGTGAAGGATCAAGCCATGAAGAAGAATCTGGAGGAAGAGAGCTGGCAGATAAGGGAATGGCAAAGGCAAATGCCCTGAGATGAGAGTGTAACTCGCATGGTCAGGGAAGAGCCAGGAGGCCAGTCTAGATGGTATGAGGTGAAGCAGAGGAAGAGTTGTAGATTGAATCAGGAAGGTAATGGGGAATTGGGCTTCCCTGGTAGCTCAGACAGTGGAGAATC
The DNA here is from genome assembly GCA_006410675.1 of Oreotragus oreotragus. Taxonomy (NCBI): domain Eukaryota; kingdom Metazoa; phylum Chordata; class Mammalia; order Artiodactyla; family Bovidae; genus Oreotragus; species Oreotragus oreotragus. The sequence continues at coordinate 273,589 of SJYX01008029.1, read as the reverse complement.
TTCCTGCAATGGAGGAGACCTGGGTTCAGTCCCTGGGTCGGGAAGATCCCCTGAAGAAGGGAATGGTAACCCACTCCAGTATTCTTGCCTGAAGAATCCCATGGGCAGAGGAGCCTGGCAGACTATAGTCCATGGGGTCAAAACTCATGACTGAGCTCATGCCTGAGTTGCTCATGACTGAGCAACTAATACTTTCACTTTCAGTGGGGAATAAAGCAGGTCAAGATGAGAGAATAAGAGGACATGGAGCTCGCCTCCCTCCACAAACATATAAAAAAATGCATCTACATGTGGAATAATTCTCAGTGAAAGCCAGCTAGAAACAGGCAGAAGGACTCCAATACAACCAAGGCTCTAAGAAAGGTACACATGTAATCAGGTAGGATGAGAAAAAAGTGATTGATCAGGACCCATACCCCTACAGGGGGACTCAAAGGAAAAGGAAGATTACACAGGTGGATACTTACCCTGGGGAGTGAGTGGGTTAAGCCACGGACTCTCCTAGTCTGGGTTCTATGCATAGGAGACAAGCTGCCTTAGCTGGTTGGTTGGAGAATCCCTGGGACACATGAAGCCTGGACTCCAACTCATGAGGAGGGCAGGTGCTGGCTTGCCCTTGGCTAGGGCAGAGGAGGTCTGCCCTAGTGGCTGCCAGGTTTCCTATGACCAGCTCACTGCTCTCCCAGCCTGAACTGAGCGAATACTCCGGCCCTGCTCATTCTACGCCACAGCATGTCCCTGGATCTAGGGCATCAGGACCTGGGAAAAGACTCAATTCTGAGACACAGAGGCAACTCCGTCCTGGAGTGTAGCCCAGGGGAGGAGGCAGTCGCTGTAGTTGGAGCTTACTCCAGGGGCACTCTGGAAGCAGTCCATAGTTTTGACAGCAGCATAGCTGCTGGGTTTCCTGTGACCACCTTGCTGTGTGCCCAAAGCCAATCTGAGTGAATGCTCTGGCCCCACTCGCTCCACACCACAGTGCAGCACTCAGCGGCCGTGACCAGGGAAGAAACACGACCACGGGCCGCATCTGAGCGGAGCCGTGGACACTTAACACAGGTAGCGCATGGGACTCTGTAAGTACATGAGCCCCACTTGCTTCAGCACTCCCCTCCTTTGGGGCAAAGATCCTGGTGTGGGGGGAAGAAAAAACACACACACTTAAAAGGAACAGATCCAGCTCCAGGTTGACCCTCAGGGCTTCTACTCCGGCAGCTTGGGAGTAGATGCCACCCCTGACCACAGGGTGGTGATGGCCACTGAGCAGAGAGATGCCCCTACTCACACCCCACATGGGCTCTAGACCTTCCATCTCCAGCCATTCCCCCCACCAAGGTGAGGGCTGCCAGCACATCCTGAGGAGAGATTGGTGTCTGCATCAAATCCAGCCATCCCACCAAATCCTATGGGGACACCCAGAAGAACACCTGTTCAAGACCACAGTAGGCAACTGTTTCACCTAAATTCATAGAGGCAGAGAAAGTTAAGTAAAATGAAAAGGCAGAGGAACTACTCTCACTTGAGAAAGTAAGATAAAATCTTGAAAAAATAATGAAACACAAATAATTAACCAGATAAAGAATTCAAATCATTGATAATAAAAACGCTAACTAAATTAGTTTGCGTCAAGAGAACATATCTAAACAAAGATCATTTTAGCAAGGAACTAGAAAATATAAAAAAAGACTCAGAAATAAGCAATTCAGTATGTACGCCTATGGTTAATTCATGTTTATGTATGACAGAAATCAAACCAATATTGTAAAACATCAATCAATTAAATATTAAAACAAATAGGCAATTCAATTTCTGAAATAAAAAATGAAACAGGCTACGTGATGCAGAAGAACACATAAGTGGTTTAGAAAATGGAATGATGGAAATTTCCCAATCAGAACAGCAGAAAGGAAGACAAAGTGGAAAAAAGCGAAAGCAGCCCGCCAGCTTTCTAGGATAACGTCAAGCAAACAAGTGTTCACATAATAGTTCCAGAAGGAGACAGAGAGCGAGAAGGGGATTGAAAATGTATTTGAAGACATTACGCCTGAAACTTTCCCAAACCTGAAGAAGGAAACGGATATCCAGGTACAGGAGGCATGGAAGGTCCCAAGAAAGAGGAACCAAACAGACCCACATCAAGACACATCAGCAGTAATGTAGCAAAAGTTAGAATTCCAAAGGCATCAAGAGAAAAATAGTCATGTACAAGGACTTGCATAAGGTTATCAGCTGATTTCTCTGCAGAAACTTTGCAGATGATAGAGATTTATTCAGTGCTGAGAGGGAAAACCTATATTAGGATACTCTACCCAGCAAGATCATCATTTAGAATAGGAGGAGAGATAACAAACCATCAAAAACTAAAAGAATTCATCAATATGAAACTTACCCTAAAAGAAATGTTGAAGGGTCTTCTCTAAATGGAAAAGAAATAAGAATCTATGGGAAAGGGAAAATCCCACTAGGAAGAGCAGGTAAAGAGTAAGGATTGAGGATCACTTTAAAAAGTGATAGATTAAAAGAAAAAACACATAAAAGCAACTATAAATACAGTAAACAGTTGAGAGATAATCATGAAGATGTAAAATATGACATGAAAAACAATGTGGGTGAGTGGGTAAAGTGTAGATCTTTTAGAATGTGTTTGAACTAAATGACTATCAATTTAAAATAAGTAGATATAGGCCAATGTATATGAGCCCTATGGTTAAGGACCCATCAATAGATGAATGGATTAAGAAAGTGGGGTGTGTATATGCACACACACACACACACACACTGGAAACCATAAAAAATGAAATTCTGCCATTTGCAACAATGTACATGGGCCTGGATAATACTATGTTTAGTGAAATTAGTCAGAGACAAATACTATATAATGTATTGTGGCATCTAAAACATAATACAAATGAATGCATATGCTGAACAGGATAGAGACTCACAGAGATAGAAAAGAAAATCTGTGGTTACCAAAGGGGAGAAGGAGGTGGGGTTAATCAACCATACTTCAAAGAAAGAAAAGGAAGGGGAAAAAAGCAAGGTAATAGGATCACATAGGACCGTGTTGGCTCTTGTATGGCCTTTGGGCATTGGAGCTTGAGAGCTGTTTGAAGTTTTTGAACAAAGAAGTGGCACAATCCTGTTAAGTATTAACAGGATCATTGGCTGCTGTGGTCGTGAAAAGACAGAATAGTAGTAAGAGATTAAACAGAAATGGTTTGTCTTCCTTTTGAGTTTGTTTCTTTGTTTCCTTACTGTAGTAAGGCATATCTGTGATGCTGGGTCCATCCCTAGTTATTTTAAAAAATATCTATTCTTTATGTAATGTTGTATTAATAAATTCTTTATTTTTGCTAAGTAGCTTCTTAAAATTCCTTCCAAATAGAAATATAATTGTCTTCACAGGTTCATCGGCACTTGCTTTGCTTTGTTCTGGTATATTTTCTCCTTAGCACATGTGGCAATCTTTGTCACAAGATTTAGCTACGGAGAAGAATTACAGTCCTTCGTCGGAGCTGTTATTGTTGGGACGTACAATGTTGTGGTTGTGATAGTACTTACCAAGCTGCTGGTGGCAATGCTTCATAAAAGTTTTCAGTTGATAGCAGTAAGTATTCATTCTTTTAAAATTTTTATATTCTCTTCAGGTCATACCAAATGTATACAGTAGGTAAGACAACCAAAGACTTAAAAGAATTCAGAATTGGTATCTTTTAAAAATTAAATGTAAATCGTTTTAAAATGTAATTGCAAGTCTGGAACAAAATTTTTACCTCCAAGGTGTGGAAACATTTGAACAGTTTTAACAGTCCATACGGGTCCCACCATGTGTGTGTGTGTGTATGCATGCCTAATCATATCCTGGGTTAGTTTTTCATTTGCCTCTTACAGAATCATGAAGACAAAGAATGGAAGTTTGCTCGAGCAAAATTGTGGCTGAGCTACTTTGATGACAAATGCACATTACCCCCACCTTTCAACATCATTCCTTCGCCAAAGACTATCTGCTATATGATTAGTAGCCTGAGTAAGTGGATTTGCTCTCATACATCAAAAGGCAAGGTTAAACGGCAGAACAGCTTGAAGGTAAGAAGTTAGATGTTTGAACTGCAACGTGATGATTTTAATAATTCCTAATTTCAGATGTTTCCTAAAGCATAAATATACAGAGTCCTAAGGGCTAAGATTTATGCTGTTTTATACTAATTTGTTGTAGTCATAAAGCAATTAGCAAAACAGCTTAAGAAAACAAGGGCTAAGACTGCTTGTTTTTTTTTACATTGCTGTCTCCCTAATGCATGGCACAGAACCTATCATAAAGTACAGATTCAATAAATAGTTACTGAAAATGCAAGAGAGGTGTGATTTTTTTTTTCATGAATTCTCATCTCACAGTTTTAGAACAAGGAAAATATTCAAGATATCTAGCCTGTCAATGTAAATAAAGAGTGACTCCCAGAGTGAACTCATATTTTTTTCATTCTTTTTGAAAATTGTTTAATATATGAACAATTCAATCCATGTTGTTATAAACCAGGAGTTGGCAAACCTTTTCTGTAAAAGACCAGATAATTAATATTTTAGATTTTGTGGGCCATGACAAAATTACAGATTTTTTGTAGGTAGTAATATAACGAGAGAAAACAAATTTCTACAAAATTTTTATTGATGAAATTAAAAATATAACAATAATTGAGTAATACTTATTTATATATGATATAGGTCCATTAATGAAAAGAATGGAATTCTGTTTTGGAATAACCCATTTTGTTTAATCTGGGTTCAAAGTTAGTATTCCCCATCATCAAGTTAGTTACTCATGTTCATCCATAAAAGCCACCCTTAGCTCATAGGCCATCAGAAATAAGAAGTGGGCCATATTTGGCCTGTGGGTTGTAAGTTTGCTAATCCCTACTATAGACTGAGGATTTTAAACTAAGATAAGCATACAGGTAAGTGAGTAAAACAAATATGCAGGGCTATTTATTTGAAACATGTAGAATATTAAAAAATATCATCTAATAAAGCATTACAAATATGTATTTGTATCTGTAAACTTTTTAAAAAATTCACCTCATTTAAATATTTTCTTATGTACATTATTAGTATCATCTTATTTTGTTTTGAAGGAATGGAGAAATTTGAAACAAAAGAGAGATGAAAACTACCAAAAGGTGATGTGCTGTCTAGTGCATCGCTACTTGACTTCCATGAGACAAAAGATGCAGAGTACAGATCAGGCAACTGTGGAAAATCTAAATGAACTGCGCCAAGATCTGTCAAAATTCCGAAATGAAATAAGGGATTTACTTGGCTTTCGGACTTCAAAATATGAGATGTTTTATCCAAGAAATTAGCCATTTTCTAAACCGTGTAGAGAATAATTTTCAATATTATAAATCTAAAAGACTGCATTTGCATAACTTACAATTAAATTAATAAGATATATATTGAAATAAAGAATTATGTAAAAGCCATTCTTTGAAATATTTATAGCATAAATATATGTTATGTAAAGTATGTATATAGGATTAGTCTTTTTTAAACTCTCTGTCAGTGGCTTTTTGCAGGAGTAAAACAGATTGAGTAGATAGATTTTGTTAGCATGCTGTTTAGTTTTCTTGTTTAAATAGTGCTTAATTTTTTCCTTTCTGCTTAAGAAACGTAGTTAGAACTGTCTTAACTTGCCAGAAGATTTTGTAAAAATGAAGATCAGCAAAGGTGGATTGATCTTTCATATGACACACTTGAGATACAGAAGTCATGTTTTTAAAAATCTTTGTTTTAGGAGTTTACATATAGTTCAGTATTTATTGTTTGAGAATATAGGTTTGCCTAAAACAGTAGTCTGTTTTGTTCTTTTGTTAAAATCTTAAGCAGCAAAGATAAAGCTCTAATGAATATTTGAATCTATTTATGTGTCTATACATTAAATTCACTTCAGTGAATTTATTATTGTAATATATTTACTTTTACATGGTTATAATCACTTTATATCTTTAATTTTTCTTTTTTTCACTTAATAGTATTTTATATATACATTTTCATTTATTGATAGAGTCAGTCCACATTAAATTTTTATAGAATTATATAGCTTTTGAAAAATATAGTTAGTAGACTTTCATTTTATAACTATGGATTATTTGATTGTTTATAAGTTTGCATGTGAAATTAGATATTTATTGGCTTTTATTTTTTTTATTATCATGGTAGTGATGTAATTTTTTTTCAAGTTGGAGTGAATATTCCTAGTTATAAAGCTAACTCAAAATAAGGACTTAAAAGATAATTCTTTAGCATGTTTGGTCACAGCCTGTTTTGTTTTGGTAAACATTGAAAGACCCTTTAATGTAAGGATTTGTCATATTTTTGAACTAAGGTTCTTGATCTTGTCTCCCAAAGAATTCCACAGGATTTAGCCTAGCTTGTATAAAAGTAACTTCATGCTTATTTGTTGCTCATTCTTGATGCTTAGAATAAAAAGCATTGACTTTTTAAATAGGAGAATAAATATATATATTTAATTTTTTTCCTGTGTTCATATAAGGGATATAGATAACATTTTTCATAGGGTACTGCTTATATATTCTTACAGCATTTCCAGTTAAGAGGTTATTATATATACAGTTATCTTCTTAACTGAATGTCTGATGGTCTTAAGGCCACAGGGTGCAGGTAGCCCTTGGTCTGTAAGCACCACCAATCCAGGGATCATTGTTGAAATAGTATTGTGTTTTGTCTTTCTTTTTACTTTTTATTTTTTAATTTCTAAATTGTAAGTGTTCCCTCTTTTGGGCAAATTCTTATAAAAATGTTTATTGTAAAGTTATATATTTTGTCTATGATGGGATTATGCACTTCCCAATTGGGATTTTACATCAGGGTTTTTAGTCATTCTAAAAAATATCTAATTATTAAATCAAAATATTTATAGAGTGCCTACTGTATGCATGAGTTACTTATGAGGTATATTTTGAATGACAGCATATTGTAAGAAAAAAGGTAAATAAAACTTGATACTAGATTATAAATTGGCAGAGTCTGTTCATTGTATTATTGTATACTTTGAGATATAATTCACATATCATAAAATTCTCTCTTTTATTTTTTATTTTTATTTTTTTTGTATTTATTTATTTTTTTACACGAACTCCCAAACATGAACCCCC
>SJYX01008029.1:175375-240216 GCA_006410675.1 Oreotragus oreotragus | reverse complement strand
AAAAATTAAAAAAAAGTAAAAAAATAAAAATAAAAATAAAAAGAATACATTTGAATCAGTTCTAATAAGATGGATGAAACTGGAACCAATTATACAGAGTGAAGTAAGCCAGAAAGAAAAACACCAATACAGTATACTAACACATATATATGGAATTTAGAAAGATGGTAATGAGGACCCTGTATGCAAGACAGCAAAAGAGACACAGATGTGTAGAGCGGACTTTTGGACTCTGATGGAGAGGGAGAGGGTGGGATGATTTAGGAGAATGGCATTGAAATATGTATACTATCATGTAAGAAACGAATCGCCAGTCTATGTTCTATACAGGATGCAGGATGCTTGGGGCTGGTGCGTGGGGATGATCCGGAGGGATGATGTGGGGTGGGAGGTGGGAGGGGGGTTCATGTTTGGGAGTTCGTGTACACCTGTGGCAGATTCATGTCAATGTATGCCAAAACCAACAGAGTACTGTAAAGTAAAATAAAGTAAAATGGAAGCTCTAAAAAAAAAAAATTTAAAAAAAAAAGTGAATTTGGGTTCTGTTCTGTGTCCATCAGATAAATTAGTTAACTGTGTCACTCAAATCTATATCATTTTTCCCCCTTTACACCTGCCAGTTTCTGAGAGAAGTATGTTAAAATCTCTCACTATGATGGTGAACTTATCAATTTCCATTTATGCTATGCCAGTTCCGGCAATTGGTAATGGACAGGGAGGCTTGGCGTGCTGTGATTCATGGGGTTGCAAAGAGTCCGACATGATTGAGCGATTGAACTGAACTGAACTGAAATGAGATTTAGTTATATATTTTGAAAGATATTATTAGCTGCATACAATTTTTAGAATTGTCGTATCTCCTTGTAACTGTCTTTATCTTAAAGTAAGTTTTTCTCCTCGTATGACTAGAGCCACATCAGTTTTGTTTGGGTTAACCTTTGCCTGGTATGTTTATGTTTTTATATCCTTTCCTTTTCAATGTTTCTGTGTCCTTCTGTTTTAGATGTCTCTTTCAAATAACATATAGTTGTTTTTTTTTTTTTCCACTCCAGTCTGATAATCTTGGCTTTTAATTTTTTAGCCTAGTATATAAACTAAAATTATTGATACATTTGCATTTTTGCCATCATATGTTGTTCTCTTTTCCTTTATTTGACTTTCTTTGATTTCTTACCTTTTCCTCCTCTTTCTTCTTTAAAATTTTTCCAAAAATACTCTTTTACGGTTACCTGAGATATTTTAATGTAAATACTTAAGTTATCAAATTAATCAATATATTTATCTTTCTCTTTCTCAGTAGAAAAGCCTTAAGACACTTAAACCAAGACTTGTTTTTTTAAATGTTTTCCACATGAACATACTATTTTTGCAAATTTGTGTGCATGTATATAAATAAATCTGTGAATATAAGCAAAAGAACATTTTGGTTAATACTAGCTCACACTAGAATCAGAATCACTTCCTGATTAGCAGCTGTTTTATTACAGGACTTTTCTTTAAAAAAGATTTTGTCTTTAGTTTCTTTCACTTGATAGTCCAGAAAGGCTAATGGGAGCCTGGCTGTACTTTCCTATAGGAAGGGAAAAAAAGAAGGTAAACTTCTTCCATCTAAGTTTATGACAACATTTAAAATTTCGGAACTTTGCAGATTCTTATGTTTTTCTTATAGTAATTGAATTGAATTCAAAGGATGAAAGTTAGGCCAGCAGGACCCTCTAAAACACATCACAGAGTCTGGTTTATCATTTCAAAATGTGTTTTGTGATGGTTTAGTATGCTCACCCATTTGTTAGTTACATGTATTTGATTCCCCAAGTACAAAAACCTAAAAACAAAAACAAAACCTTATCAACTATTTTTTAAAAAGAAACAAAACTTTTAAAGGAAATTATTCCTAAAAGAGAAAGTAATATGGGACCCCAGAAGTCACCTGGTCTAACTCATTCAATCTATAACTAGGGAAGTTGAAGTTCAATTAGAATAAATGATGTAATAAACAAGAAATTAAGGGATGTTTTTTGAACCAGAAAGAATAATGTCACTATTCAGCTTGTTTGTTTGTTTGTTTAAATGGGCTGCATAATTTCATAGGCTAATGAGTGGGAGGATTATTTCAACTGTTCTGTGGAAGGGGTGGAGATTTCTAGAAATTGGGCCACTTTCCGCTTTGGGCCTTTTTTAAGGTTGGCCTCAGAACTGTTATGGCGTTGGTTGGGACCTGCAAGGCACAACAGCTGGGAGCTGGAGTTTAGGGATTGTGCAGCCACCCCAGGGCGAGGGTTGCTGTTGACTGGGAGAGGCGGACTGAGGATGTGAGGGAGGAGACTGTGGTGGGAAATGCCTGTGGAGGAAAGCCAGGCAGCCATGGAAGCAAGGCAATANGGGACCTGCAAGGCACAACAGCTGGGAGCTGGAGTTTAGGGATTGTGCAGCCACCCCAGGGCGAGGGTTGCTGTTGACTGGGAGAGGCGGACTGAGGATGTGAGGGAGGAGACTGTGGTGGGAAATGCCTGTGGAGGAAAGCCAGGCAGCCATGGAAGCAAGGCAATACTGCTGAGTCATGCATAGAGGGTGGAGCCATCACCATAGCCTCTCTCTCCCCATACACCAGCATCAGTAACTGAACAAGAGAGGGCCCATCAAACACTTGACACACTGAACTACAGAGTAGGACCCCACCCAGGGTGCTTCTCCAAGTGACGAATGCACCAAACTACAGAGTAGGACCCACCCAGGGTGCCCCTTTAAGTGCCTGACACATTGATCTACAGAGTAGGACTCCAGCCAGGGGGGGCCCTCTATGTGCCTGATGCACCCAACAACAGAGAAGGACCCCAGGCAAGGGAGCCGTCTAAGTGCCTGTACAGGCAGAGCTACAGAGAAGGGCTGGCCAAAGAGGGCTTCTGATCACCAGCTACAAGAGGCTCAGAAAAAGACTCTGAGAGGGCCTTAACACCTGTGGAGGAGGCAATCCATGTCTCTGCACATTTGGCACCGGCAGGGTCCCCTTAAGCCAAGCAGCTGCGCCACCTTCATGCAACTCTCACTGGGGCAGAGCTGCCACAGGCAAAAAAGTCTTGCCTCTATGCATGCAGGGTTGCTTCGGTAGTGTCCAACTCTCTGTGACCCTGTAGACTATGGCCTTCAAGACTTCTCTGTCAGGGAGGCGGGTTCCCCAGGCAAGAATGCTGGAGTGTATTGGCCAATACTGGTGGTTATACCTTTCTAGAGCATATATTTCCTACTGCCCTAGCTGCTAACTCCCCTGAGTACCTGGTGCTGCTGGAACCCCTGCAAACCAAGCAGCTGCACCACCTCCTCACCTGGGCCTCACAAGGGCAAACCCAAGCCCTCCAGGGCTGCCTCAGGAGCAAACCCCAGTGGACGACCCACATGCAGAGGTGGAAATAAAACCACAATTGAAACCCAGGGGCAGTGTGGCTAAGGAAGAAGACCCAAAACCTTCCCACCAGCTGTATAAGCTGCAGATTAAATCCACATGACCAACTAGGCAGGCTCTGTGTCTATGGAATATATAAAAGGTCATCGAGAGCTCCCACAAAAGAAATGCATTTGTTCTGATAGCTGTGGACTTTGGAGGCAAGAACAGAGTAGGACCAGATTAGAATCTGAGCTGCCCTCACAGCAGGTCCAGAGATCAGCACAGTGTTGGAGGGCATCCTAGGGAGGTGAGGTGGACGTGACTCACAGCGAGGGAAAGGACCCTGTCATCAGTGACTCAAGAAAAACATTTATTATTCTTATGTTTTGACTTGTTCTGTAAATTCCTTTCTTCCCCTCTCTGTTGTAGTTGTCGATTTTATTGGCACTATGAAATCTAATTAAACTTTTGCGCTTTATTCTTCCTCAGTCATATTTTTTTTATTGTTGTTATACACCTCTGCCTCTACATTGGGCTTCTGCAGTCCTGTGGCATTTTCTCCCCCCCCCCTCTTTTTTATAATTTTTATTTAAAAAAAAACTATTAAATTTTTCTACATTTCTTCCTTTGTTTGCCTTTCCTACTGTCCTTTTCCCCTTGCTGTTAATCTTTAATATATATAAATCTTCATCTACCTCTATTTAACTTTGCATATCTATCTCTCTTTCCTTTCCTCTCAGCAGATTTGCTAGTCTTTTGTTTCCATTGCTTTAGTCACCACTTGGCACCTTGCATTTTGTTTTCCAGTTTGTGCTTTAGTTAGTTTTGTTCTTAACTGGTAAACAGAATTTTTGATTTCCTTTGTTCACCTTTGTCAATCAATTGCACTTTATTTTTGTTGGACTGTTTTGAGTTTGCTCCTGGGTGTATATATATATGTGTATATTCCATTATTTTAATTATTATTTGCCTGATTTTGTAACTGTCATTTCTGGGGTTCATCTTTGGCTTTTCACTTTTGGATATTTATTTTAATCTCACTTAATGCCATAACAAACCACTTGTGGAAACTTCTTTCCTGACCAGAGATCAAGCCCTGAGCCTTTGGAGTGGGAGCACTGACTCCAAGACCCTGGACTACCAGTGTCACCACTTGGCACCTTGCATTTTGTTTTCCAGTTTGTGCTTTAGTTAGTTTTGTTCTTAACTGGTAAACAGAATTTTTGATTTCCTTTGTTCACCTTTGTCAATCAATTGCACTTTATTTTTGTTGGACTGTTTTGAGTTTGCTCCTGGGTGTATATATATATGTGTATATTCCATTATTTTAATTATTATTTGCCTGATTTTGTAACTGTCATTTCTGGGGTTCATCTTTGGCTTTTCACTTTTGGATATTTATTTTAATCTCACTTAATGCCATAACAAACCACTTGTGGAAACTTCTTTCCTGACCAGAGATCAAGCCCTGAGCCTTTGGAGTGGGAGCACTGACTCCAAGACCCTGGACTACCAGAGTGCTAACCTTAGGGAGTATCAAATAGTGAGAACTCACACAAAGGAAACCACTTGAATACAAGACCTGGCATTACCCAACCAGCAGTAGCACCCTGTGCAGGACCCCTCACCTAAACAACAAACAAAAGAAAAACACAAACCCAATCATTAGCACACAAGATTACCACCTCACCCAGCCTTGCCCATCAGAGGAAAAGCAAACAAACAAAAACTCAGCACAAATCTCACCCTATAAGAAGCTTACACAAACCACTGGATCAACCTTAGGAGGGCAGAAACCAAAAGGAAGAAAGCATTCAACCTTGAAGCCTGAGAAAAGGAGACCTCAATCACAATAAGTTAAAGAAAATAATGAAAAGGCAGAGAAATAGTACACAAACAAAGGAACAAACTAAAAACACAGAAGTCCAAATAAATGAAGAGGAAACAGGCAAACTACCTGAAAAAGAATCAGAATAATGACAGTAAAGATGATCAAAAACCTTGAAAACAAATTGGAGAAAATGCAAGAATCAATTAACAAAGACCTAGAAGAATTAAAGAATAAACACATTGAGACAAACAACACAATTACAGAAATTAAAAATACTCAGTTCAGTTCAGTTCAGTCGCTCAGTTGTGTCCAACTCTTTGCAACCCCATGAATCGCAGCACGCCAGGCCTCCCTGTCCATCACCAACTCCCAGAGTTCACTCAGACTCACGTCCATCGAGTCTGTGATGCCATCCAGCCATCTCCTTCTCTGTCGTCCCGTTCTCCTCCTGCCCCCAATCCCTCCCAGCATCAGAGTCTTTTCCAGTGAGTCAACTCTTCACATGAGGTGGCCAAAGTACTGGAGTTTCAGCTTTAGCATCATTCCTTCCANGAGGTGGGAGGGGGGGTTCATGTTTGGGAGTTCGTGTAAAAAAATAAATAAATAAAAATAAATAAAAATAAACTAAAAAATAAAAATAAAAAAAGACTACCTTATATTATATTCCATTTACCACCCCTTGCATACTGCCAATAGCTATTCTCCCTTCTTCCCTAAAAACAAAACATGGAGTTTATTGGGTGTGTAAATATACCCAGCTTTAAAAGCACTAACTCATTTGGAAGATGCCCTTTTTTATCCCTTCTTCCTCTGAAGTGCTGGTGTGATGGCTAGAGCTGTGCTGTGTGTCTGCTCAGTTGCCCGGTTGTGTCCAAGTCTTTGCAACCCCATGGACTAAAGCCCAGCAGGCTCTCCTGTCCTTGTAATTTTCCAGGCAAGAGTACTGGAGTACGTTGCCCTTGCCTGCCCCAGGGGATCTTCCCCACCCCGGGACTGAACCTGCCTCTCCTCATCTCCTTGCATTGCTGGGACGATTCTTTACCCTGTGCCACCTGGGAAGCCTGATGGCTGGAGTTACAANCAAGAGTACTGGAGTACGTTGCCCTTGCCTGCCCCAGGGGATCTTCCCCACCCCGGGACTGAACCTGCCTCTCCTCATCTCCTTGCATTGCTGGGACGATTCTTTACCCTGTGCCACCTGGGAAGCCTGATGGCTGGAGTTACAATGACCGTATTGCAGCCATAAAGTGAACTTGAGGACGGAAACCAGCCCAGAGGATGGTGACAAGAAAGGCAGACGGAGCCTGAGTCCCAGAGGAATTTGTGAAACTACCGAGGGTGCGTGCCAAGTCGCTCCAGTTGTGTCTGACTCTTTGTGACCCTATGGACTGTAGTCCCTCAGGCCTCTCTGACTATGGGATTCTCCATGCAGGAATACTGGAGTGGGTTGCATGCTTTCCTCCAGGGGATCTTTTGCACCCAGGAATCAAACCTGGGTCTCCTACATTGCAGGCAGATTCTTTATTTACTGAGCTCTGAGGGAAGCCCTATATTACCCACCTTCAGACTTGAGGTGAGAAAAGAACCAATCCTTCAGATTATATGGGCTGATATTATTTCAAGTCTCAGTCATTAGCATCCACGATAAATTCTAAGCAATGCACCCATTTTCTTGCTTAAGTCAGAGACAGTAACTTTGCTTCCAATTAGAAATGAGACAGACCCCTTAGAATTAAAGTCTAACTGGGAGCCCAAGGGGCAAAACATATCCCTCAAAAACTGCTAAGGTCACTTGTCTCTCCTGACTCATACTTCTGCCTTTGGCCATGGCCTACTGAATCCCCAACGAGCAGGTGGGAGACTAGGCAGGTAAAGGAGAATGGCCAGGAATGTGGTTACAGGAATAGGTATGTACAGGATGATCCAAGATGAACTGCTTCAAACCCTGCTCCCTGGGACTAGTTCTAGAAGACCACAAATGTGACATCAGCAGACCAGATTCAAGCTCTTGGCCTGTGACTGATTCTATAATCTTTACTCTCTTAACCTCTCCAGGCCTTGGTTTCCAAATCGTTAAAAGGAAAAGAAAGTAAAAATTAGTGAATATACAAATACTTCAAAATCAGAATGCTCTTTACACACCATTGTTGCTAGTTTTATTAAGTTTTAGCTATGTTAAGAGGTCTTAATGTGTTTGCAGGCTCACTCAGAAACGATATTCACAACATTGGCTGTGTTGAAACGACGTCAGTGCCAAAAAATTCCCTTGCTTTTGAAACCCTGCTGCTGCTGCTGCTAAGTCACTTCAGTCATGTCTGATTCTGTGCAACCCCATGGACTGCAGCCCACCAGGCTCCCCCATCCCTGGGATTCTCCAGGCAAGAACACTGGAGTGGGGTGCCATTGAAACCCTACTGACTCCTAAATGGAAGTCAGTGCTGTTTTGTGTTACTCTCCAGCTGTTGCTTGTGCTAATGTACACTTGACAATTTAAACAACTTTTAAGGGAGAGATAGTCANTGGACTGCAGCCCACCAGGCTCCCCCATCCCTGGGATTCTCCAGGCAAGAACACTGGAGTGGGGTGCCATTGAAACCCTACTGACTCCTAAATGGAAGTCAGTGCTGTTTTGTGTTACTCTCCAGCTGTTGCTTGTGCTAATGTACACTTGACAATTTAAACAACTTTTAAGGGAGAGATAGTCAAGCCGATCAATCCTAAAGGAAATCAACCCTGAATACTCATTGGAAGGACTGATGCTGAAGCTGAGGCTCCAATACTTTGGCCACTTGGCATGAAGAGCCAACTCACTGGAAAAGACCCTGATGCTGGGAAAGATTGAAGGCAAAAGGAGAAGGTGTATGAGATAGTTAGATAGCATCACCAACTCACTGGACATGAATCTGAGCAAACTCTGGGAGACAGTGAAGGACAGGGAAGTCTGGCATACCGCAGTCCATGGGGTCGCAGAGTCAGACATCACTTAGCTACTAAACAACAATAATCATACCCAGCTGGCTTCCTTTGGAGTTGGTCAGACTCCAAAGGTTTGGAAGACCTGTGCTTGGATTAAGTTAGGACCAACAGCAAAATATTTTACTGCCTTCATTGTGCTCTGTATTCATCCACTGTGCCTATGGCCACAGCCCAGGTAAAATCAGTTTTTCATAATTTGTCACAGGAATTTTTGCCCTGAACTTTTCTAAGATAATCCTTTGCATTTGCAAATTTACATTTTCCAAAGTGCTTCTGGGCCCAGCAGATCTTCCAGACTCACAATGACTGGTTCTAAGGACAGATATTATTTTTCCTGTTTTACAAATGAGCAGATTATTTCCAAAGAACTAACCAAAAGTGAAATGATTTTCCCAGCATGGCCCAGAAGTGGTAGAAGTGGGATTGGAGGCACCTCTCTTTCCTTCTCCATCCCCAAGAAGTGTGCAGGGCAGGCCGTGTGATGTTGACATCTCCCACCACACCAGTGCCCCACCCATAGATGCTCTTGGCTTCCCCCTCTTCCCATCGGCCCTTGCTTGCTGGATCCTCTTTGCCTTACAGTCTAGACCATCTGAAGTATAACTAGATCTTACAGAAATAAGGAACCTAGGAGGGATTTGGCAGTTAATCTGATGGACGGGGAAGGAAGGATACAAATACATCAGAAATAGCAGAGAAAATCCACCCAAACCAGGGATCACAGAGAGGAAGTTCAGTACCGGTGGTGAAACCATGTATACTTTGAGGGAAACCTAATATGCACGTGTCTGAGACTTTTTAAATCATCAGAATACTTTCTGGTGAGAGCTATTTGATATCCAGGAAGCCTTTGGAATTATTTTAATAGGCTTCATTAAGCTCTATTTTCAACATCGGGAAATTGTGTTCTGCCAGGAGAAGATTATTTGGATATCAGATCAAAGCCTTTAAGATTCCAGAAAAACATGGCCACACTCATGCTAACTTGACCTCCCACACCCACCCTGGCACTTCTCTCCATGTTCCTCTCCAACCGGTAACTCTGAATCCAAGGATTTTAGTAAGCTCAGGCTGCCGTTACAGATTTCTATTGTTGAACAATAGAAAGAATAGAAATTCATTTTCTCACAATTCTGGAGGCTAGAAGACCAAAGCAAGGTGCTGGCAGGGTTGATTTCTGGTGAGACCTCGTGGCCTGGCTTGCAGACGGCTACCTTCTTACCATGTCCACAGATAGTCTTTCCTCTGTGCACACATGGAGAGGAAAAAGAGAGAGCTCTGGCATCTCTTCCTCTTCTTGTAAGGACACCAGTCCTATTGGATGAGGGCCCCATCCTCATGAGTTCATTTTACTGTAATTACCTCCTTCAAGGCTCTATCTCCAAATGCAGTCACACTGGGGCTTGAAGCTTCAACATGTGGATCTGGGGACAGGAGACACAACTGAGGCCACAGCACCAGGGCTGAGACTCTGGGACCCAATCCCTCAGCAGGATGCAGCAGTGGAGCCTGGAGGCCTCAGCCCTAAACAGAAGAGCATGTCCTCACCTCTCCACCTGCGTTCCCTCCTCTATAAAGAACGAATCCAACCAGTCCACCCTAAGGATATCAGTCTTGAGTGTTCTTTGGAAGGACTGATACTGAAGCTGATACTCCTATACTCCTATACTTTGGCCACCTGATGTGAAGAACTGACTCGTTTGAAAAGACCCTGATGCTGGGAAAGATTGAAGGCAGGAGGAGAAGGAGATGACACAGGATGAGAGGTTTGGATGGCATCACTGACTCAATGGACATGAGTTTGAGTAAACTCTGGGAGTTGGTGGTTGACAGGGAGGCCTGGCGTGCTGCAGTCCATGGGGTCTCAAAGAGCTGGACATGACTGAGTGACTGAACTGAACTGAACTGAAGGAATGAAATGGGACAATGCCCCATTGTGTTACTGGAGCCCTTAAATTCTGATTCTGGCTCTGCCACCATCTGACTGAGGGTCTTTGGATAAGTGCAACCTTCCTGTGATCCATTTAATAACGTATATAATATGAGGTGTTAACAGCAATCACTAAAAGAAACTATTTTAAAGTGAGCAAAGGACTTGAATAGACATTTCTCCAAAGAAGATATGTTGATGGCCAATAAGTACATGAAAGTGAAGTGAAGTGAAGTGAAGCGAAAGTCACTCAGTCATGTCCAACTCTTTGCAACCCCATAGACTATACAATCCATGGAGTTCTCCAGGCCAGAATACTGGAGTGGGTAGTCTTTCCTTTCTCCAGGGGATCTTACCAACCCAACGACCCAACCCAGGTCTCCTGCACTGCAGGCAGATTCTTTACCAGCTGAGCCACCAGGGAAGCCCAAGAATACTGGAGCCCATCTCTTCTCCAGTAGATCTTCCCAACCCTGGAATTGAACCAGGGTCTCCTGCATTGCAGGCAGACTCTTTACCAACTAAGCTATCAGGAAAGCCAAGGACGTGAAANCCCAGGTCTCCTGCACTGCAGGCAGATTCTTTACCAGCTGAGCCACCAGGGAAGCCCAAGAATACTGGAGCCCATCTCTTCTCCAGTAGATCTTCCCAACCCTGGAATTGAACCAGGGTCTCCTGCATTGCAGGCAGACTCTTTACCAACTAAGCTATCAGGAAAGCCAAGGACGTGAAAAGATGCTCAATATCACTAATCATTAGAGAAATGCAAATCAAAGTTACAGCAAGGGGCTTCTCTGGTGATCTAGTTGTTAAGAATTCATCTGCCAAAAATAAATAAATAGATAGACAATTAAAAAGAAATAATTCACTTGCCAATGCAGGAGACACCAGCTTGTTCCCTGATCCCTGGAAGATCCCACATGCTGCAGAGCAACTAAGCCCGTGTACAACTACTGAGCCGACATGTTGCAACTGCTAAAGCCCGCATGTCCTGGCTCCTGTGCTCTGCAGCAAGAGGAGACACCGCAGAGAAGCCTGCACACCACAAAGAGTACCCCCACTCACTACAACTAGAGAAAGCATGTGCACAGCAATGGAGACCCAGCACAGTCAGAAAGAAATTAAAAAAAAAAAAAAAAACTACAGTGAGATACCACCTTACACCCATTAGAATGGCCATAGTCAAAAACTGACAATAACAAATGTTGGTGAAGATACAGAGAAATCAGAACCCTTGTGCATTGTTAGTGGTTATGTAAAATAGTGCGGCTGGTGTGGGAAACATTATGATAATCCATCAAAAAAGTAAATATAGAATTACCGTATGATCCAGCAATCCTGCCTCTGAGTATATACGCAAAAGAACTGAAAGCAGAGTCAAGCATACACTTGCACACTAAGGTTCATAGCAGCATTTGCTAAGAAGTGGAAACAACCATTGATGAATGAATGGATAAAAAGTGGTATTCATGGATATTAATACCATTAATTAACACCGATAAAAATGGATATTACATAGCCTTAAAAAGAAAGGAAATCCTATCACATGCAACAATACAGATGACTTTGAAGACACTATGCTAAGTGAAATAACAGTCATAAAAGTACAAATACTGTGTGATTCCATTTATATGAGGCTCCTAGAGTAGTCAAAATTATAGAGAACAGAAGTAGAATGGTAGTTGCTGGGGGTTCGGGGAGGGGAGATTGGAAAGTTACTGTTTAATGTTATTGTTTACTGGGTACAGTACATCCCCTACATACAAACCTTCAAGCAGCGAACTTTCATGGATTTGAATGCCAGGCATGAGTGAAATTGCAGCTTTCCCTCCATCGCTTACTACTGATGATTCTTGGGCTTTACCATCTCCCACCTCCTCTCCCTCCTGAGTCACTAACTCTTCTTGCCTGTTCACTCAATGCCAGCCTCTGTATGCCAACTGTTGTAGATGTACTACTGCACTTTTCAAGACTGTACCAGGTGATGCTAGTGGTAAAAAACCCACCTGCCAGTGCAGGAGACACAGGTGAGATCCACGCCTTGGGAAGATCTCCTGGAGGAGGGAAGAGCTACCTACTCCAGTATTCTTCCTGGAGAGACCTCTGGACAGAGGAGTCTGGCAGGCTAGAGTCCATAGGGCATCAAAAAGCTGGACACGACTGAAGCAACTTAGCATGCACGCATGCGCTGTAAGATTAAGCATGTTTTATTTTTCATGTGTTATTTGTGTGAAAAGTATTATAAACCTATTCCAGTATAGTGACTATGTTTACTGGGTACCTAGGCTAACTTCGTTGGACTTAACAAACACGCTCTCAGAGCAGAACTTGTTCATATGCAGGAGACTTACTGTACTGGGTCTCAGTTTGGGAAAGATAAAAAGTTCTGGAGATGGAAAATGAAGAGCAGTCATTGGGTCAAGTCTAAGCTGTCATCAGCTCTGAAATTTTAAGTTTCTTGGTGCCAACAGAGCATAAGAGGAGATCCCTCCTTTCCATCACCAAAGGGCAAAACTGAATCCTCAGCCCCTTTCTCAGCACTTCCCAGACCTGTTTGGGAGACACTGGATGAGAGTCTGTGGGTTTGGCTGGTCTAGACAACTGAGGGGAAATTGGAAGCCTCTGAAGAAATTTGCATTTGCAGGCATCTCGGGGTAAATATTTTGTGATCCTTGGAAGAATGAAATTCTTTTCTTAAAAAAAGTCAGTGTACTTTGGGATAAGTCTTACTTATTGTATTTCTGAGCTGGGCAACACTGCTGGTGCTTAGATTCAGGAAAACTTAATTCAGTGCCTATCTGTTCAGTATGTGGAGCAAAATTATGGGGAGTCCTCGGACTGAAAATGGGTCTGGAGTTTTAGAGGTGGTCTTAAAAACAAACAAACAAAAAGACCTTCAACCACCATATAGATGACTGTAGTATCTTAAAACATACCGCCTTGTGAAAACACGCCAAATACCATCTTCCAGTTTCCTGACCTTTGGACATTCTAATTTCAGATGTCTGCCCTTCAAATGTGATGACTGGCTGTCAGTTTAAATATCAGACTCTTAATTCAGGATGTGCTTAAGGAACCAGAGAGTCTGGTAGCTATTCAAAGGAATGGTTTCTAACCCAGTTGTCCCCCTCTGCTGGTGCTCACTCCATGGAAATCCCTGGCCAGAGAACAGTTTGAAGTGCGTCCAGTGTGCGTGTCTATGGGTTTTGTCCCCTAGTCTCCTTCAAACCCAGGGCTAAGGCTGGAGCTCATTTCCAAGGCCTATGTGCAAATTAAAAGAGGGAACAGCTATCCTATTCACCCCAGTATCCCCAGCTTGGGAGCAAAATGCAAACAGCAAATATCTACTGAGTTGAACTGAATCTCTTCCTGAGTGGTAGAGACTGGAACATCCAGATCAAACTCTTTCAGTTTCAAATAAGCCAACTTAAACATACATCCTTCATCTCCTTCATATTCCCAGCCAGGTAAACAAAAAAGAAACACTTGAAATTTGTTCCTTGTACTAATTAATGCTCCCAATTTTAAACTCTGAAACCTTTGTATTATTTCTATGACCTAAGATGTATTAATGCTGAAAAACAAAGGCAGTTATAATGAGAGACTGATGATTAATTTTTCTCATTTGGGTTTACCCCTTCTGGCCAGTTTTTTTTTTTCCTAATAAAAAACAAATTTGAGAACAGGATGACTGCACACAACTCAAATAGATCTTCCAACCCTTCATGAGACAGCAAGGTCTGGCTAGAGATGCATCCACTGCCCACCTCATCCCTAAATACTGAAAGTCCTTGGTTTTGCCACTAGGTGTGTTTTTTACTAAGTTCCTACGGGTAAAACCGTTGAATTTTTGTGTTATACTTTGTACTTCTCAAAGCATTTCGACATATATCTATACCATTCTAATCTCACAACTGTCTGGTTAAATCAAAAGGATTTCCATTTTGCAGAAGAGAAGACTGAGATATGGAGAGGTCGATTTGATCCGCTTGCTTGAATTAATAATGTTGTTTGGGCCGTGATTACTTTCCTACTTCTCTGGTTAATAATTTCCCATTTTAATGCACATTTATAAGTTCAAAGCTCAGTAGTGTTCTGCTAGTTTTTAAAATAGTCTGCCCACCTTCCCTTGGGCACACAACGGCCAGAGCCGACACCCTGGATGCCTGCCAGCTGCCAGTCACTTCTCTTCTGGAGCAAGAGCTTTTTTCCAAACTAGCAAGTTTCTTGGACACCAAGCTGTCTGGGCTCCTTGATGGCTTGGCACAGAACCTGTTTTCTCAGGAATTGGGGGATTTATGGTCAGAATCCAGAAGCAGGGGAACTTAGGACAAGACAAAGAGCTGAACCTCAGAATGACGAGGAGGGGATGGCTGGTTCTGGTCCAAACCAGGTGACCCAGAGTTGGGGACAGCAAAGTTTGTAGAATTTCACCCCCACCTGGAATGTTCCTGTTAATGAGACTCAGCTCCCAGAGAGACCATTCAGGCTGTTTATCTCTGTTGCCTTTACTTGTCTTATGCTTTACTGCTGCTCAGAGTATGTGGAGGTAACGCTTTAAAGTCAGTGCAGTAGGTGAATTCCAGCAGAGACCAAATTTACCCTCGAAAATTCTTTTCTTTTTTTTGTCATATCACACAGCACGTGTGATCTAATCTCCAAGCCCAGGATCAAACCCATGCCTTTGCAGTGGAAGCTTGGAGTCTTAACCACTGGATGACCAGGGAAGTCCTCGAAAATTCCTTAAATCCCCTAGAGTACAGTTGACATGGTTTGTTGCATCCAGCCCTATTTAGTTGTATGAGTTACATGCAGAATGTGTGAGATAAGGGTCCTTACAAAAAACTTTCTTTTCCTGACACTGACCTTTAAACCATCCTAGTAGGGGGCATTCTTTCCAGTCCCTGGATGAACATTTGGGCCAGCCAGCCCGTTGATTTTTTTCTTAAATGAGGATAAAATTCATGAAACATTAATTTAACCGTTTAAAGTGAACAATTCAATGGCTTTTAGTATTAATACATCCACAGAGCTGTACAACTGTCAACTCTATCAAGTTCCAAGATATTTTCCTCCCCCCCAAAACAAGACCTTGTACCACTTCCCATCCCATTCCCTCCTCCCCCTAACTACTCCCACAGCCCCCAAACCCCAACTCCAGCTACCTCTAGTCAGTCCACTTTCTTCCTCCATGGATTTACCTGTTCTGGGGGTTTCATATAAGTGGAATCATACAGTATGTGACCTTCGTGTCTGACTTCTTTTGCTGTGGATAATGTTCTTGAGGTCCATCCACATTGTAACATCAGTGTTTCATTCCTCATTAGCCCCTCAATTTTTGTTTTGTGATTAAGGCTCCGGGGTTCCAATGCAGGAGTTTGATCTTTGGTCAGGGGACTAAAAGCCTGCCTGCTGCCTGGCACCGTCAAAAGCAAAAGAGCTGAATAAATAAATAAATATTTTTTTAAAATGAAAAGTCCTTTGGGTAATTTTCTTTGCAACCATTGTCTCAATTCAGAAATTCAACTCTCCAGTCCAATCAATACCCAAGTCTTGACTCAGATGAGACAACACCAAGACTTCTGTCCCACCTCCAGCCCTCGTGCTCCGGCACTGGACTGTGGTCCTTAGCTCCTTTCCCCCTCCCTCTCTGGCTGACTCGAGTTTCTGCTTTCTGTAGGTTGGACTGTGGAGGAGGGAAAGCAGGGAAAGGGAGCACGAGATTTGCCACCTGACTGATTCTACAGTAAAATGGCTCACCTGAGTCTCCTTGCCCACATTACTGTGGCTCTTTCAGGGGCTCCAGCTGGGGCACTGCAGTTGCAACACCTTAATGTGGGCAATGCATTCTTTTCTTTTCCTCTGGTCCACTCACTTTGCATGGTCACTATGGAATCCCAGCCTTTCCAAATAGCTTCTGAGCAGGATTGTAAAGTCTCTCTCCCATGAGTTTCAGCTCAGTTCAGTCACTCAGTCGTGTCCGACTCTGCAACCCCATGAATCACAGCACGCCAGGCCTCCCTGTCCATTACCAACTCCTGGAGTTCACTCAGATTCACGTCCATCGAGTCCGTGATGCCATCCAGCCATCTCATCCTCTGTTGTCCCCTTCTCCTCCTGCCCCCAATCCCTCCCAGCATCAAAGTCTTTTGCAATGAGTCAACTCTTCGCATAAGGTGGCCAAAGTACTGGAGTTTCAGCTTTAGCATCATTCCTTCCAAAGAAATCCCAAGGCTGATCTCCTTCAGAATGGACTGGTTGGATCTCCTTGCAGTCCAAGGGACTCTCAAGAGTCTTCTCCAACACCACAGCTCAAAAGCATCAATTCTTCAGCACTCAGTCTTCTTCACAGTCCAGCTCTCACATCCATACATGACCACAGGAAAAACCATAGCCTTGACTATTTGGACCTTAGTCGGCAAAGTAATGTCTCTGCTTTTGAATATGCTATCTAGGTTGGTCATAACTTTTATTCCAANGGACTGGTTGGATCTCCTTGCAGTCCAAGGGACTCTCAAAAGTCTTCTGCAACACCACAGTTCAAAAGCATCAATTCTTCAGTGCTCAGCTTTCTTCACAGTCCAACTCTCACATCCATACATGACCACTGGAAAAACCATAGCCTTGACTAGATGGACCTTTGTTGGCAAAGTAATGTCTCTGCTTTTGAATATGCTATCTAGGTTGGTCATAACTTTTCTTCCAAAAAAATACTCTAGAAGGAATGAATAGCAGAATATCTGAAGCAGAAGAACAAATCAATGAGCTGGAAGATAAAAAGGTGGAATAACTTCTGAAGAGCAGAATAAAGTAAAAAGAATGAAAAAACTGAGGATAGTCTCAGAGACCTCTGGGACAATATCAAACACACCAACATTCAAATTACAGGGGTCCCAGAAGAAGAAGAGAAAAAGAAAGGGTATAAGAGAATTTTTGAAGAGATTATAGTTGAAAATTTCCCCAACATGGAAAAGGAAATAGTCAATCAAGTCCAAGAGGCACAAAGAGTCCCATAGAGGATAAACCCAAGGAGAAACATGCCAAAACACATACTAATCAAACTAACAAAGACTAAACACAAAGAAAGAATGTTAAAAGCAGCCAGGGAGAAGCAACAAGTAACATACAAGGGAAACCCCATATACTTAACAGCTGATCTTTCAGCAGAAACTCTGCAGGCCAGAGAGAATGGCAGGATAGATTTAAAGTACTGAATGGGAAAAATCTACAACCAAGATTACTGTCCCTGGCAAGAATCTCACTCAAAATTGATGGAGAAATAAAAAGATTTTTAGACAAGCAAAAGTTAGGAAAATTCAGTAGCACCAAACCAACCTTACAACAAATGTTAAAGGGACTTATATAATCAAGAAATACAAGAGAAGGAAAAAGAGCTACAAAATCAACCCCAAACAATTAAGAAAATGGCAATAAGAACATATGTATCAATAATCACTTTAAATGTAAATGGATTAAATGCTCCAACCAAAAGACACACACTGGCTGAATGGATACAAAAACAAGACCCATATACATGCTGTTTACAAGAAACCCACTTCAGACCTAAAGACACATATAGACTGAAAGTGAGAGGATGGAAAAATGTATTCCATGCAAATGGGAAGCAAAAGAAAGCTGGAGTAGCAATCCTGATATCAGACAAAATAGATCTTAAAAAGAAGATTACAAGAGATAAGGAAGGACACTATATAATGACCAAGGGATCAATCTAAGAGGAAGACATAACAATTGTAAATATCTATGCATCCAACATAAGAGCACGTCAATACATAAGACAAATACCAAAAGACATAAAAGGAGAAATTGACAGTAACACAATAATGGTAGGAGACTTTAACACCCCACCCATACCAATGGACACATCATCAAAACAGAAAATTAACAAGGAAACACAAGTCTTAAATGATACATTAGATGAGATGTATCTCATTGATATTTTCAGGACATTCCATCCAAATGCAGGAAACATCTTCTCAAGTGCACATGGAACGTTCTCCAGGATAGACCACATCTTGGGTCACAAATCAAACCTCAGTAAATTTAAGAAAATTGAAATCATATCAAGCATCTTCTCCGACTACAACACTATGAGACTAGATATCAATTACAAGAAAAAAGTGTAAGAAACACAAACACATGGAGATTAAACAACACAGTTTTAAATAACCAACAGGTTTCTGAAGAAATCAAAAGGGAAATCAAAAAGTTTGTAGAAACAAATGACAACAAAAACATGACAATTCAGAACCTATGGGCTGCAGCAAAAGCAGCAGTTCTAAGAGGGAAGTTTATAGCAATACAATCTACCAAAAGTAACAAAAAAACATTGAATAGACATCCTAACTTTACACCTAAAACAACTGGAAAAAGAAGAACAAAATCCCAAAATTAGTAGAAGGAAAGAAATCATAAAGATCTGAGCAGAAAGAAATGAAAAAGAAATGAAAGAAACAATACTGAAGAGTAATAAAACTGAAAGTTGGTTCTTTGAGAAGATAAACAAAATTGACAGACTCATCAAGAAAAAAAGAGAGATGAATCAAATCAACAAAATTAGAAATGAAAAAGGAGAGGTTACAACAGCCAATACAGAAACACAAAGGATTATGATATGAACAACTCTATGGCAATTAAATGGATAACCTGGAAGAAATGGACAGATTTGTAGAAAAGTTCAATCTTCCAAGACTGAACCAGGAAGAAATAGAAATTATGAACAGTCCAATTACAAGCACTGAAATTGAAGCTGTGATCAAGAATCTCCCAAAAAACAAAAGCCCAGGACCAGATGCTTTCACAGGAGAATTCTATCACATATTTAGAGAAGAGCTAATGCCTATCTTTCTAAAACTCTTTCAAAAACTTGCAGAGGAAGGGACACTTTCAAACTCATTTTATGAGGCCACCATTACCTTGATACCAAAACCAGACAAAGACAACACAAAAAAAGAAAACTACAGGCCAGTATCACTGATGAATATAGATGCAAAATTCCTCAATAAAATTTTACCAAACAGAATTCAGCAACACATCAAAAAGCTCATACACCATGATTAAGTTGGGTTTATTCCAGGAATGCAAGGATTCTTCAATATGTGCAAATCAATCAATGTGATACACCATATTAACAAATTGAAAGATAAAAATCATATGATAATCTCAATAGATGCAGAAAAAGCCTTTGACAAAATTCAGCACCATTTATGATTAAAACTCTTCAAAAAATGAGCATAGGTGGACCTACCTCAACAGAGTAAAGGCCATATATGATAAGCCCACAGCAAACATTATTTTCAATGGTGAAAAACTGAAAGCATTACCCCTAAGATCAGGAACAAGACAAGGGTGTCCACTTTCACCACTATTATTCAACATATGTCTGGAAGTCCTAGCTATAGCAATCAAAGAAGGAAAAGAAAACAAATCCAGATCAGAAAAGAAGAAGTAAAGCTCTCACTGTTTGTAGATGACATGATACTGTACTTAGAAAACCCTAAAGATACTATCAGAAAATTACTAGAGCTAATCAGTGAATTTAACACAGTTTTAGAATACAAAATCAATGCACAGATATAATTTTCATTTCTATATACTAACAATGAAAAATCCAAAATAGAAATTAAGGAATCAACCCCATTTGCCATTGCAACAAAGATAATTAAATATCTAGGAATAAACTTACTTAAGGGAGACAAAAGAACTGTATACAGAAAATTATAAGATACTAATGAAAGAAATCAAAGATGACATAAACAAATGGAGAGATAGTCCATGTTCCTGAGTAGGAAGAATCAATATTGTGAAAATGACTATACTACCAAAGACAATCTACAGATTCAGTGCGATCCCTATCAAATTACCAATGGCATTTTTCACAGAACTAGAACAAAAAATTTCACAATTCATATGGAAACACAAAAGACTCCGAATAGCCAAAACGGTCTTGAGAAAGAAGAATGGAGCTGGAGGAATCAACCTTCCTGACTTCAGATTATACTACAAAGCTACAGTCATCGAGACAGCATGGTACTGGCACAGAAACAGAAATATAGACCAATGGAACAAGACAGAAAGCCCAGAGATAAACCCATGCACCTATGGATACCTTATTTTTGAAAAGGAGGCAAGAATATACAATGGTGCAAAGACAGCCTCTTTAATAAATGGTGCTGGGAAAACTGGACAGCTACATGTAAAAGAATGAAATCAGAACGCTTCCTAACACCATACTCAGAGATAAACTCAAAATGGATTAAAGACCTAAATGTAAGACCAGAAACTATAAAACTCTTAGAGGAAAACATGGGCAGAACACTCAATGACATAAAGCAAGGTTCTCTATGGCCCACCTCCTAGAGTAATGGAAATAAAAACCAAAGTAAACAAGTGGGACCTGACTAAACTTAAAAGCTTTTGCACAGCAAAGAAAACTATCAGCAAAGTGAAAAGACAACCCTCAGAGTGGGAGAAAATAATAGCAAATGAAACAACTGACAAAGGATTAATTTCCAAAATAAACAAGCAGCTCATACAACTCAATACTGGAAAAACGACTCAATCAAAAGGTGGGAAAAAGACCTAAACAGAAATTTCTCCAAAGAAGACATACAGATGGCTAACAAACACATGAAAATGTGCTCAACATTGCTCACTATTAGAAACGTGCAAATCAAAAGTACAATGAAATATTACCTCACACTGGTCAGAATGGCCCTCATCAAAAAGTCTACAAACAATAAATGCTGGAAAGGGTGTGGAGAAAAGGGAACGCTCTTGTACTGTTGGTGTGGATGTAAATTGATACAGCCACTATGGAAGACGGTATGGAGATTCCTTAAAAAACTAGGAATAAAACCAGCATATGACCCAGCAATCCTACTCCCAGGCATATACCCTCAGGAAACCAAAATTGAAAGAGACACATGTATCCCATTGTTCATTGCAGCAGTGTGTACAATAGCTAGAACATGGAAGCAACCTAGATGTTCACTGACAGATGAATGGTTAAAGAAGTTGTGGTACAAATACATGATGTAATATTACTCAACCATAAAAAGGAACACATTGTAGTCGGTTCTGATGAGGTGGATGAACAGTGAAGTGAGTCAGAAAGAGAAAGATAAATATTGTATTCTAACACATATATGGACCTAACAGAAGCAGAAGATATTAAGAAGAGGTGGCAAGAATACACAGAAAAACTGTACAAAAAAGATCTTTACGACCAAGATAATCAAGACGGTGTGATCACTCACCTAGAGCCAGTCATCCTGGAATGTGAAGTCAAGTGGGCCTTAGGAAGCATCACTACAAACAAAGCTAGTAGAGGTGATGAAATTCCAGTTGAGCTATTTCAAATCCTGAAAGATGATGCTGTGAAAGTACTGCACTCAATATGCCAGCAAATTTGGAAAACTCAGCAGTGGCCACAGGATTGGAAAAGGACAGTTTCATTCCAATCCCAAAGAAAGGCANGATTGAATCTGTGTCTCTTACATCTGCTGCATTGGCAGGTGGGTTCTTTACCACTTGTGCCATCTGGAAAGTTGTGTTAAATATATTTATATATTGATCAACAAACTGGTTTTATGACATTGGTGGACCCATAAAGTAATTTGATTCAAAAACTATTTAAACATAAAATTCTCATAGTAAAAATAATTCTAAAATCTAATTCTAATATTGTATCATACATCCTCTTCTGAAAAATGTTTTTTTTTTCAACTTGGACTCAGTATTTTTAGGTTTTTATAACATAACCTGAAATTATCTTCAAAGTTGCATTTGTTAGTACACTTGAAATTACTGAGATGTTCAAAATACTCCTCTACAGACCATGATTTTTTTATTTTTAAATTTATTTTATTGAAGTATAGTTGATTTACAATGTTGTGTTATAGCAAAGTAATTCAGTTAAACATATACATATATTCTTTTTTATATCCTTTTCCATTATGGTTTATCATGGGATATTGAATATAGTTCCCTGTGCTACACAGTTGGACCTTGTTGCTTATCCATTCTATATATAATAGTTTACATCTGCTAGTCCCAAACTCCCAATCCGTCCCTCCCACAAATAGCAAAGTAATTCAGTTAAACATATACATATATTCTTTTTTATATCCTTTTCCATTATGGTTTATCATGGGATATTGAATATAGTTCCCTGTGCTACACAGTTGGACCTTGTTGCTTATCCATTCTATATATAATAGTTTACATCTGCTAGTCCCAAACTCCCAATCCGTCCCTCCCACACCCCCTGCCCTTGCAGCAACCACAGGCAGACCATGATATTTTTAATTGAGAAAATATTCTTTACAGGTGCTGAGGTGCCTGGTAAGCTCAAAGGAAATTTTGCTAGATGAAGGAGATTCTCATTTCTAATTTATCTCATATCAAAATGTATAACATTTCAACCAAGGTATTTTTACACATTGCCTTTTTGCCTCCTTTCAGATTACTTTTCCTTAGTAACTGTCATTATAAGATAAAAAGGCATCAAATAATAGATCTCCATTTATGACTCTTGAATGTTCTGTCAGACTTGGATTGTAGGCCTTTCTTAATGTTATTCCATCTGGTATTGAATATAAATGTATACATTTAAAAACAGAAGTTCCATCCAAAGATTCTCCCCTCAAGTTAAGATTTACGAAAGCACATCCTAGAATTTTTCAATTCCTCTTTTTCATTTTCATGGTTTCCTATTTGCAAGCTTTTCAATCATTGCATTTTGCTAAAAAGCTGAAGTTTTATTTTAGTGTTCCATTCATTGAGTACTTTGATTAAATATTTCCAACTAATTTTTGACAAAAATGTTGCAACTCCCTTTAAGAAGAGAAAAAGCTTGGTAAGACTCTTGGGCTGATGTACAAAGTAATTCTTCCACAGCTCAAGCATTTCTAACATCTGATTAATGACTCGTCAGCACAAAAAGAAAGCATTTTTTAAAGCTGCTTCAGCAATATCAGTTACTCTGAGTGTGTATAAAAATATTCGTAATGTTTAACAACTGCAGTTTTTATTTCCATTGGTGACTATCACAGTTTTTTTAGTTTAAATGAGTTAAAAACTACGTGTATATCACAACCAAATCCAAGGTCATTGCTGCTTTAGTAAAGACATCATTTTGATCATGAAGCTGTGATTCACCAGAGTATATATGTGTATTGAGACCACAGAAACAATTCCATCTTCAGTGTTGGATATTTTAACTAGATTTACAATTATGTATACATTAATTTCTGAAGTTTTATCCTTGGCAGAATGAACTGCTTAAAGCTTTATTTTTATTTCACTAATTGATTGAAAAAATCAAATCCCCACTAGAGTCAGTTCAGTTCAGTTCACTAGAGTCAACTGATACACTTAAAACATTAGATGACACTGATATCAAATTGTCATCATTTAACTGTGTTGGAGAAGACTCTTGAGAGTCCCTTGGACTGCAAGGAGATCCAACCAGTCCATCCTAAAGGAGATCAGTCCTGGGTGTTCATTGGAAGGACAGATGCTGAAGCTGAAACTCCAATACTTTGGCAACCTCATGCGAAGAGTTGACTCATTGGAAAAGACTCTGATGCTGGGAGGGATTGGGGGCAGGAAGAGAAGGGGACGACAGAGGATGAGATGCCTGGATGGCATCACCAACTCAATGGACATGAGTTTGGGTGAACTCCAGGAGTTGGTGATGGACAGCGAGGCCTGGCGTGCCGCGATTCCTGGGGTCGCAGAGTCGGACACGACTGAGCGACTGAACTGAACTGAACTGTTTGCAAGGTTGTTCTTTTACCAGGGGAGACCACACACTAACAGTTATCACTTCTCTTTGTATATGTACAAGGAAACTGGGAATAAAAAATAAATATGATTGGTTTTTATTGCAGTAAAATATACATAACAAAATTTACCATGTTAAGGGTATAGTTCAGTGGCATTTAGTACATTCACATTGTTGTGCAACTAGCCCCAGAACCTTTTTATCATCCCACATTGAAACTCTGTACCCGTTAAAAAATTATGCTGTCTCCCTCTAGCTTCTTGTAACCACTATTCTTTTTCCTTCCCTATGAATTAAACTATTCTGAACACTTCAAGTAGAAGCATAGAATATTCATCTCTTTGTATCTAGGTGGCGCCAGTGGTAAAGAAGCCCCTGCCAGTGCAGGTTAGCCGTAAGAGACACAGGTTTGATCCCTGGGTCAGGAACGTCCCGGAGGAGGGCATGGCAACCCACTCCAGTATTCTTGCCTAGAGAATCCCGTGGACAGAGGAACCTGGCAAGCCACAGTCTACAGGGGCGCACAGAGTCGGACACAGCTGAAGCAACTTAGCACGCACACAATTTCACTCAGCATAACGTCCACAAGGTTGATCCATATTTTAGCACGTATTCAAATATCCTTTTTTAAGCTGAATAATATTCCATTGTATGTATCTATCACCTTTTGTTTCTCACTCATCTGTTGATGGACATTTTGGTTGTTTCCACCTCTTGGCTATCATGAATAATGCTTCTATGAACATGGAACTATAAAGATCTGTTCGAGTCCCTCATTTCAACTTTTTCAGGCTTATTATTAGAAGTGCTAGATCAAATGGCAGTTCTATGTTCACTATTTTGAGTAACTGGTATCCCATTTTCCATTGAGACTGTTCCATTTTACATGCCCAACAGCTATACACATGAGACCCATTTTCCCCACATCATCACCAACACTTGTTATTTTCTGCTTTTTAGTAACAGTCATTCTGATGGATGTGAGTTGGTCTCTCATTATGTTAATTTCCATTTCTCTAAGGGTTAAGGATATCAAGCATCTTTTCATACTTTTCAGCTATTTATATATCTTCTTTGAAGACATGTCTATTCAAATTCTTTGCCCCAAGATATGCAAGGTTAATTTTAAGGAGCAGTCATTTGATAGGAATGAAAAGTCCTTGTTCACAGAAAGATATGTCAATGGACTTTACTGGAGCTGCGCATGTTAAAGTCATTCACTCAGGGTATCACATCCTAAAAATAATCACTACCTTTTGCAGTGGGTGTTGATGCTTCTTCAGTAGATTCATGTCTTCTGGTTTCACTGTGGTCAGTGACCATAGCTCCTGTGGTGTCTGCATAAACATCAACATTTTTTGCTAGATACATGCCATCATCAGCTTTCTTGAGAAGCAGAAAAATAGTGCTTAAGCTTTCATTAAATATGCACATGGATGTTTTTGAGCTTCATTATGACCAGAAGGGTTTATTGAAAATGTAAACAGTGTTACAAAGCAGTGCAACGAATAAACAGAGCCCCACTATGTGATTAGGGACAGCACCCCTACAGCGAGAGCACGCAGCCTTCTCTCCGTGCTGCAGGATAGAACTGCCCAGCTTCTGTCCCACACACATGCCATACACCTCATCTAGAGCCTCCATGCCTCCTGCTGATACCATCAACGAGCAGCCTGGTGGCTTTGAGCATCACAGCCTTATTGGCACAACTGGCTGGCACAACAAATGGTCACCAGATCGTCAGTATCAAACCCTTTCTTCTACTATCAGATGAGACAGGCAGCAGCTGGCTTTCCCTGGTCACCCATGTCACTGTGCACTTCATTGCTTTGTGAGCACCCTGTGTGCTGTCCTTCAAAGAAAGATGTTGGTTAAGTTGTGCACCTGGAAAAGACAGGCATTGGTAGGAAACATCTGGCTTGAGCCACACATGTCACACACAACTAGACGAGGGCAGAGTGGCAGCTACAAGTGTCAAGGGAGGTCCACCACACCCATGCAGCTTATTTGAATGAAACTATTTACAAAAGACTTTGGTGGGGACTTCCCTGTGGTCCAGTGGCAGGAGGCTTGGGCTCGATCACTGGTCAAAGAACTAGGTCCCACATGCTGCAACTAAGACCCAGCACAGCCAAATAAATACATAATAAATAAAACAAATACAGGCTTTCAGTAGAAAGACGTGTGGTCATCTCTTCCTGCGAGAGCATCAAAATTGCAACTAGCTGTTGAACGACCATCGATAGGAGGACACTGGAACCCACCAAAAAAGAAGATACTCTATGTCCACAGACAAAGAAGAAGCCACACCGAGATGCTCAGAGAGGTGCAAACATGATAAAATCAAATTTCATACCTGCCAGGTGGGCAACCCACAATCTGGAGAGCAAATCAAATAAATATAAAAACCTGACTTTGTTTATGAACAACACACTGAACCAAATGAGACCTCAAGACAACTGATCTAAAGTAGAACTGCCTCCGCAAATTAGGGCAGTGGTTGTTTACTGATGGTCCCCAATAGGTCCACGCAAAACCTCTCACATCCTTGCCTGGACAAGCTCTGATGCACACATAGCAGCAACCCCCCTTTGCTTCTCCACCAAGGCAACTTACAAGCTCATCTTTCTTGTCTTAAAGACTTCCTAGGCAGGACTCAGAAAACTAAGATCATGGCATCCAGTCCCATCACTTCATGGCAAATAGATGGGGAAACAGTGGAAACAGTGTCAGACTTTATTTTGGGGGGCTCCAAAATCACTGCAGATGGTGACTGCAGCCATGAAATTAAAAGACGCTTGCTCTATGGAAGAAAAGCTGTGAACAACTTAGACAGCATATTGAAAAGCAGAGATATTACTTTGCCAACAAAGGTCCATCTAGTCAAAGCTATGGTTTTTCCAGTAGTCATGTGTGGATGTGCGAGTTGGACTATAAAGAAAGTTGAGCACCGAAGAACTGATGCTTTTGAACTGTGATGTTGGAGAAGACTCTTGAGAGTCCTTTGGACTGCAAGGAGATCCAACCAGTCAATCCTAAAGGAAATCAGTCCTAAATATTCACTGGAAGGATTGAGGCTGAAGCTTAAAATCTAATGTGAAGAAAAGACCCTGATGTTGGGAAAAGATCCTGATGAAAAGCCTCATTTGAAAAGACCCTGATTTGGGGAAAGATTGAAGGCCAGAGGAGAAGGGGATGACAGAGGATGAGATGGCTGGATGGCATCACTGACTCGATGGACATGAGTTTGAGCAAACTCTGGGAGTTGATGATGGACAGGGAAGCCTGGGGTGCTGCAGTCCATGGGGTCGTGAAGAGTTGGACACGACTGAGCAACCGAACTGAACTGAGGCAAGACTCAAACACCAATCCACTATGTCCCCACTTGACCAAAAAGAATTAGCAACAGAGAATGCGCTGCTTTGAGATCATCTGGGTACACAGCCCAGCCCTACTGCTTGGCCACTATGTGAACCTGAATTAATGGCAAAGACCAGGAGCAATTAATACTCTGGTCCCTCGTCTATAAAGTGATCACGAGTACTCACCTTATGGTACGTTGAGTTATCAGATCCAAGGCAACACCCAGCTAAATCTGAATTTCAGATAACAAATAAAGGAAGTGTAAAATAAACAAATGTTTAGGAAATGTATGTTCCAAATGTATTAGGGCAGCCTGGATTTTTCATTGCTGAAATCTAACAACTGAATTGGTGCAGCCATTGGGAAAGTGCCTGGCATTGAGTAAGTTACATAGAGTTAACTGTTGTTTTATTAAATTTCATTTTATTTATTGTATTTTAGTGTTTTATTGTAGTATAAGTCACATGAGATAAACATTTTTAAACCATATTTAACTGTACATTTCAGTGGAACTAAGTACTTTCACATTGTTGTGCAGTCCTCACCATCAGTTCAGTTCAGTTGAGTCACTCAGCCGTGTCTGCCTCTTTGCAACCCCATGGATTGCAGTGCCCCAGGCTTCCCTGTCCTTCAACAACTCCTGGAGCTTGCTCAAACTCATGTCCATTGAGTCAGTGATGCCAGTCAACCATCTCATCCTCTGTCATCCCCTTCTCCTGCCTTCAATCTTTCCCAGCATGAGGGTCTTTTCCAAGGAGTCAGTTCTTTGCATCAGGTGGCCAAAGTATTGGAGTTTCAGCTTCAGCATCAGTCCTTCCAATGAATATTCAGGACTGATTTCTTATAAACTGGGACTCTGTCCCCATTAAACACTAACTTCCCATCTTCCCTCCCCACCACCTACCACCCCCTCCCTGGTCCCTGGCATCCACTAAGGTATTTTCTGACTCTGTAAATTTGACTATTCTCGGTATCTCATATAAGGAGAATCAAACAGTANATAAACTGGGACTCTGTCCCCATTAAACACTAACTTCCCATCTTCCCTCCCCACCACCTACCACCCCCTCCCTGGTCCCTGGCATCCACTAAGGTATTTTCTGACTCTGTAAATTTGACTATTCTCGGTATCTCATATAAGGAGAATCAAACAGTATTTGTCCAGTGTATATTGGAATGCATTTTAAAAGTTCAGTTCAGTTCAGAACGCATTTTGAAAGTTAACTTAATATATATCCTGGGCTTCCCTGGTGGCTTAGCAGTAAAGAATCCACCTGCAATGTGGGAGACCTGGGTTCGAGCCCTGGGTGGGGAAGATCCCCTGGAGGAGGGCATGGCAACCCACTCCAGTATTCTTGCCTGGGAAATCTCATGGACAGAGGATCCCATGGGGTTGCAAAGAGTTGGGCACAACTTAGCAACTAAACAACAATAATATATGTGCTACAAAGAGACGGTACCTTCTTTTTTCCNAAGATCCCCTGGAGGAGGGCATGGCAACCCACTCCAGTATTCTTGCCTGGGAAATCTCATGGACAGAGGATCCCATGGGGTTGCAAAGAGTTGGGCACAACTTAGCAACTAAACAACAATAATATATGTGCTACAAAGAGACGGTACCTTCTTTTTTCCCTTGTGCTATTAAGTTCTCATCAGCTGTTTGTATTACACACAGTAGTGTATACTTTTGCTGTTGTTAAAGCTTTAGGGCGAAGGAGAAACCTTTCAGCACAGGGAAAGGGGGCTGGGGGGGGAAGGGCACAGTGCTGTTCCCTCTATTTCTCAGGCGGCTTCTATTTCTTTCTCTCCTTTTTGTGGGCGTGGGACTTTTTATTTTCTTGTCTCCGAGAGGCCTCGTTGACCCGCACAGTCTGCTTCTCTCAGACCCACGTTTCTGCTGCCTTCATGCTAACGTACCTCCCCACATAGCCTTCTGCTCCGTCTACACAACCCAGGAGACCCAGCCCTGTCTTAGTTTGGGTTGTTCTAGGAGCAGACCCTGACGAAAGGAATCTAGGGATGTAGTTTGTTTGGAGGGGACCCCACGAACACTGTGGAGACTGAGAAAGAGAGAGAAGAAGGAAGTCAATATAAGAGATTTCACTGGGCAAATGACCACCACATGCAATGAACCTCAGTCCTGCTGGGAAACCCTGGAAAACAGAGTCATCCCAACTGGGCGCTGAGGAAGCTGGCTATTTACCCCCTGGATCTTCTCATCAGGCTGAAGGCTGCTTCTCGGGGCATTAACTCTCTGGCATTTCTGTCTGGCCTGGTGCTACGCATGCTCCCACTGCCAGACAGACGTCCTCAGGTGGAGAGCACAGGTGTGGCTCCTAGCTGCCCTGGGTGAGCAGACAGGAGGGTAGAGGGGACATTGGGGGGCAGGGGTGCGGGGTTCTGGAAGCATCTCCTCTGCCTGCACCCACCCCCGTGGAGGAATCTGTGTCTCAGTGCAAATTCTCAAGGGAGAGCACCTGATTGGTCACTGTCCAGCCAATGGGCTGGTTGGTATTGGGTCACATGGTAGCCCTCACTCCACTCACCCAAGGCTGGGTGGTGAGGGTCTGGGAAGGCATCCTGACTGGCTCCTTCCGCTGCAGCACTGAGCTGGGTAGTTCTCAGAGCAAAAGCACCCCACACACAACCGACACATTCTGGTAGTTCATTAGGTTTGTGCTTTCCTTTGAGACTAAGATTCATCTCCTAAATCGGCCCCTTACCAGTCAGGAACCTTCCAGACCAGGATGGGTCAATCTTCTGTGGCATACCTGTCCAAGGCCACATTCACAGGCTCTTGTTTCTTCTCCTTTCTGGACTAAATCAATAGCCTCAATTTCTCCATCTTTTCTTCTTAGCATACTTGTATTTTCATCTGGTCAGAAGAACCCTCCGTCCAAAAGAACAGATGAGAGGGAGGAAGGTAGGGGCAGGAAGCTCGATCCTCATGTTCTGACTTGGGGCCTGAGTGTTTAGAGGGCTGGCAAGGTGGCCGCGGGGCAGAAGGCCTGGCCTCGGTCTGAACCGTCTCGTTCCAAGTGAGGCTTCATCTCAGAAGCCAGATGGTGCTGCGCCTGCTGTCTCTAGGAAGAGCCGCTGGGCAACGCGGTGAGGCATCAGCTCCCGCCGCCCACACCATGCCAGCTGTCCAGGAAACCAAAGTAAACCACCTTCCTGGAGGCTGCAGAGACTGCACCACTGCCTACGGGACCCCAGGAAGACAAAGGATTGTCTGTAACAAGAACATCTCCTGAGACGGGCCCCTAACTAGGCCATTTGTATCAACGGGGACCCATTCCCCGTTAAAGAGAGCACGTTTTCATCAGGGATGCTAACTAGGATGGGACAAACAACAAAATAGGAGGACAAATGAAAGTCAGGCCAAGAGGCATGCAAACACCCAGCCCTGGCTGTTAACTTCTCCGTCTGAGTTCTGTATCTGTAACTCACCTTGGCCCTTCTTAGAACTGAATCCTCCCGAGTCTGGCTGATGACTCAGTGCCACTCAGAGGCTTTCTGTAGTTGTTAGTGGCATTTCCTCTCCTTTCTTTGTAAGGCCATGTGTCGTTAAAAATAGAGTCCCCGGGGTTAATCCAGGATGACTCACCTGTCATCTCTAAGATTCAAATACCTTTTTCCCAAAAAAGTCACATTCCTAGGCTCCCAGGACCCATCTTTTTGGAGGTCACCATTCAACCCCCTATACCAGCTAATTTAAAAGTCTTGGAAAGTTTGCTCTTGAAGGATTTATTGAGTGCCAGCTCCATGCCAGGCTCTGCAGAGTGGGGTCTCCTTTATAACACCCCCTACCTGTGGTCCAGCAGTGTAGAGTTCTGTATCTGTAACTCACCTTGGCCCTTCTTAGAACTGAATCCTCCCGAGTCTGGCTGATGACTCGATGCCACCCAGAGGCTTTCTGTAGTTGTTAGTCACTTCTGTCCCCATCAGGGTCAGTTTTTCCTTAGTTAAGCTTATCAACTTTATTAGTTTCTGGAGACTACCACAACCCATAACCACCAACTGGGTGCTTAGCATGTCAGGAATGTATTACCTCCCGGTTCTACAGGCTGGAAGTCTGAAAGCAGGGTGTCGGCAGGGCCAGCTCCCTCTGATGGCTCCTGGGAAGCTTTGTCCTCTGCTTTCCCAGCCTCAGCAGGATGCCAGCATTCCCTGGCTTCCCTGGCTCATGGCCACATCTCTCCAATCTCTGCTTCCATCTTCACACCATCTCTTCTATGGGTGTCTGCATTTCCTCTCCTTTCTTTGTAAGGCCATGTGTCATTAAAAATAGATTCCCCGGGGCTAATCCAGGATGACTCACCTGTCATCTCTAAGATCCAAATAACTTTTTCCCAAAAAAGTCACATTCCTAGGCTCCCAGGACCCATCTTTTTGGAGGTCACCATTCAATCCCCTATACCAGCTAATTTAAAAGTCTTGAAAAATTTGCTCTTGAAGGATTTATTGAGTGGCAGCTCCATGCCAGGCTCTGCAGAGTGGGGTCTCCTTTATAACACCCCCTACCTGTGGTCCAGCAGTGTCTCAAGGAACTACTCCAGTCCCATTTCATAGTCATCACCTGGCCGGACGGCCACTGTTCTCAGCAGCTGTTGCTCCCAGCAAGCCAGGGAGGACCCGGGCTGACCAAGCAAAGGGTCCCTTTTTGCTGGTCAGCCTTGCTGTGAACTGATCGTGGGCACCTAGCAAAAGTGCTCAGCCAGGAAGCCAGTACCATGTAGCCTGCATAGCACGGCAGCCTGGAAGCACCTACTCGGGGTTTTGATCTGGGATTGAAGGGCACTCGTTGGCTGGAGCTGTCCTGACAGCCACCAACTGCATGGTTTAAAACCAGAATTTAGAATTGTATTTGAAACCAGAATAAACAGAACCGCATTCTTTCATGGAGACTAAAAGACTGGAATCGGAGTGCCAGCAGTGGGTGCTCCCCGTTATGGTCCTCATGGAGAATCTTCCCGTCTCTTCCTAGTTTCTGGTTCTGATTCTTGGGGTCCCAGCAGCACCACTCTGGTCTCTGCCCCTGTGGTTACATGGCCTTCTCCTTATGTGTCTGTCCCCATGTCATCTTCCTCTTCTTACAAGCACACTTGTCATACTAGACTGACTTAGTTACCACCTCATCTTAATTGCATCTAAAACCACCCTATTTCCAAATGAGGTCATGTTCTGAGGACGTAGGATTAGGACTTCGATATACATTTTGAGAGGACACAATTCAGCCCACTACCAGTGAGCAAAGATTTGCTGCTGTTGTTGTTAAGTCCTAAGTCATGCCCAACACTTTGTGACCCCATGGACTACAGCACGCCAGGCTTCCCTGTCCTTCACTATCTTCCAGAGTTTGCTCAAACCCATGTTCATTGAGTTGGTGATGCCATCCAACCATCTCGTCCCCTGTCGTCCGCTTCTCCTGCCTTCAATCTTTCCCAGCATCAGGATCTTATGTAATGAATCGGCTTTTCATATCAGGTGGCCAAAGTGTTGGAGCTTCAGCTTCAGCATCAGTCCTGATGAATATTCAGGACTGATTTCCTTTAGGATGAACTGGTTTGATCTCCTTCAATCTAAGGGACTCTCAAGAGTCTTCAACACCACAGTTAGAAAGCATCAGTTCTTCGAAGCTCAGCCTTGTTTATGGTCCAACACTCACATCCACACATGACTACTGGAAAAACCATAGCTCTGACCATACAGACCTTCGTTAGCAAAGTGATGTCTCTGCTTTCTAATACACTATTTAGATTTATCATAAGTTTCCTTCTAAGAAGCAAGCACATTTTAATTTCATGGCTGCAGTCATGAAATTAAAAGCAAAGCACTATGTGTAGTCAAATGCAGGCTGGCGCCTGGGGCTTGATCAAGCCCCCTGGGATCGTCGGGACCACACCCACAAGCCTGGTGTCTCCCTGGCAGTCCTCCAGGGCCCCACCTCCCAGGCCGGGGATATCTT
The DNA here is from genome assembly GCA_006410675.1 of Oreotragus oreotragus. Taxonomy (NCBI): domain Eukaryota; kingdom Metazoa; phylum Chordata; class Mammalia; order Artiodactyla; family Bovidae; genus Oreotragus; species Oreotragus oreotragus. The sequence continues at coordinate 206,959 of SJYX01008029.1, read as the reverse complement.
AGAGGGAACCACCGATCCGGAACACTTCTCTCGGGGGCCAGGAGGATACAGCAACCCCAGCAAGTCCCGGCTGCCNCCAGGGCCCCACCTCCCAGGCCGGGGATATCTTAGAGGGAACCACCGATCCGGAACACTTCTCTCGGGGGCCAGGAGGATACAGCCACCCCAGCAAGTCCCGGCTGCCAGGTCTGGAGGTGCTGGTGTTTGCGCCCTTCCGCCCACCCCATCCTGTTCTGCTTCCCTCCCGTGTATGACGATGTACGAACCACGGTTACTGATTTCATGCATCTCTCCACCGACCCGCGGGGCTCCCACTCTTCTGTCAGCTCCTGGTCACTACTGACAGCACCGAAGATTGTGCTTGGTGTTTATTTACGACACTGATATGTTCATTCATGACAGAAGACAGATCACATCACTCCTCTGTCCAACACCCCAAAGGGCTTCTGTCTAGCTCAGAGTATGCCTTTTTTTTCTTTTTTGGTGGTGCTCAGGATCTTAGCTCCTGATCAGGGATCGAATCCATGCCCCCTGCAGGGGAAGCATTGAGTCTTAACCTCTGGACCACCAGAGAAGCCCCTCTTGCTCAGAGTAAAAGTCCTTGCAAATACACACGACCGTGTGTAAAGCAGCTGGTGGGAAGCTGCGGTACGGGACAGGGAGCTCAGCTCGGTGCTCTGTGATGACCTAGAGAGGTGGCGTGGGGGACGGAGGGAGACTCAAGCGGGAAGGGACATGTGTACACATACGGCTGATTCACACTGTTGTGCAGCAGAAACTAATACAACTTTGTAAAGCAATCGTATGCCCCAAAAAGGCCCTCAGGTGTTCCCCGGGCCCTGCACAGACCGCCCTGTGCATCGGTTCTCCACCCTTCCTCGAGTTCCCCCGTTCTCCACCCTTCACCCTGCTCTCAGCGCCCAGTGGCCGGCCTGCAGCGGGCTCTCTGGCTTCCAGGAGGGTTCAGACAATAGGGGACCCTGGGCAGGCAACCAAGAGAGAGAGCAGAGGCGAGCTGGGGTGCTTGTTCCCTCAGCTTCCCCCTGCAGGGCTCTACATGGCTCCCAGAGTCACTCACCCAGCACGCAGCCGTCCCCTCTCTGCCCAGGTTCGAGTAGCTTCTCTTTTCCTGCCCCTTCAGCTTCAGAACTAGTAATGGCACCCAGGGGTTACTGAACTATCCCTTGGGGTGCCCTAGAGTCCCGTCTACTCTGCAAGCAGTCCTTTCATTAAACTCTCCTCCAATCACCCAGTGTCCACAGACCATCTGCTTCCAGGCACGACCTTGACCGACGCTCCCCTTCTCGTCTCTCTGCCCTTCTCCCCTCACTCCACCCACATAGCCACACTGGCCACCTCACTGCGCCTTGAACTCCCCAGGTTCACTCTCACCTTTACACAGGCTTTTTAATTTTATTTTGCATTTTTTAAGAATTAATACTTCATCCTTTTAGAGCAGTTCTAAGTTCACAGCAAAATTGAGTGGAAGGTATGGACATTTCTCATATATCTCCTCCCTTCAACAGGCATAATCTCCCCACTATCAACCAGGTTTCCCAGGTGGTACTAGTTAGTGGTAAAGAACCCATCTGCCAGTGCAGGAGACATGAGACGTGGGTTCGATCCCTGGGCTGGGAAGATCCTGTGGAAGAGGGCATGGCAACCCACTCCAGTATTCTTGCCTGGAGGATCCCATGGATAGAGAAGCCTGGTCGGCTGCAGACCGTGGGGCCACAAAGATTTGGACATGACTGAAGCGACTTTAGCACACATTCACGCATTCACCCTACTATCAACAGCGCTCACCAGTGTGGCGTATGTGCTACAGTCCTGAACCTACACTTGTTGGGGCCGCTGGCAGAAGAGCAAGAGGAAATCCATCTTGAAGGCTGTCAGTTTTCTTAAGGCCGGATGTGAACTGGGCCTGAACCCTGTTAACCATCATTAAAGAAAAATCAGGAAACCCCCCCTTCACAGATGGCAAACAAAGATTGGAAGTAAAGGTCAGGTTGTCCCAGTTAGATTAATGGCAGTGCCTGCACCTGCATGTTGTAAAACTGATTACTGATGTGTAGCCAGGTATGTAGTGGGGGGTATAAAACTGAGTCCGCTGAAACCATTGGGATCCCTCTCGTGAACTGATGCCCCTTGGGCCCTCTAGCATAATAAACTGAACTCCACTGTCTTGAGTGTCCTTCGAGGAGTGTTTTGTGACTCAGGATTCTACAACACACTGATACATCCTCATGCTTGATACATCACCCAAAGTCCACAGTTTACCTTGGGGTTCACTCTAGAGGTTGTACTTTCCATGGATTTAGACGAATGTATAATGACGTGGCATTCCTTTCATCACCTAAAAATTCTCCGTGCCCCACCTAGTCATCCTTCCTCTCCCCAACTCAGGCAACCACTGACCTTTTTACTGGCTCCATAGTTTTGCCTTTTCAGAATGTCATATGGCAGGAATCACAAAGCATCAGGAATCACCCTGAATCCTCCTTCTTACAGTTCCAACACCCACCCCCCACCAGCACTTCCAAGCCTCTTAGCTTTGTTTTCAGGTACATAACTCCTTCTAGGATGCTCTATGGCGTCTATATTTGGTATTTTATTGTCTGTAAAATGGAGATTCCACAGGGAATGTCTGACTGACTGGGGTTTTGTTCATGGGTATACGGGGCTTCCCATGTGGTGCAGTGATAAAGAATCCGCCTGCGAATGCAGGAGATGCAAGAGACACAGGATCAATCCCGGGGTCGGGAAGACCCCCCGGAGTAGGAAGTGGCAACCCACTCCAGTATTATTGCCCGAAAAATTCCATGGACAGAGGAGTCTGGCAGGCTATAGTCCATAGGGTCACAGAGTCAGACATGACTAAGCACACAGCACACACACAGGAATATATCCCCATAGCTAGAACAGTTCCTGACCCGTGTTAGTCATTCATTCATTCAACAAAAATTTACTGTGTGTCTATAATGTTGGCGGGCACTGTCTAAGCACACAAGCACATGCTTCATGCAGATTCCTGGCCTTTTTTCCCCTCTCCCTTACCTGGCCTCTGGCTCACAGCTGCCCAAACCTTCTGGCCTCTGGGCACCCTGCACTGACACCCCAGGGAGCCAGCCTTCCAGCCCTGGCAGGAGCTCTGCTCCTTACTCTGGCTGGGATGACCGTGAGGGCTGGTGAACCCCTTCCGTGTGGCATGATCACAGAGGAGCCTCTCCTGACCGCCTCCCGCCACTGCATGAAGCTGAGATCTTTGAAGCCAGAGTTTGCGGGCTGGCTCATTTTTAAGCAATGATACGGTTTACACATTCAGTACTTCTGAGCAGCTGCTCCAGCCAGCTTCCTTCCAGCTCTCTCTGATAAATCGACTTCTATGCCAACAACCTCTTTCGGTTCAGCAAGAACTTAGGCGATTCTCACCTTGGGGACGCGCTTCATCAGAAGGTGACAAGACTATGACGGCAGACGTTCGAGAGAGTTTCTCTGCATTATCTTTCAGGCACGATGGATTACGGAGTTGACCAGGGAGTCTCCTGTAACTTTCCCTCGGGGCTCCTGGCAATGTAGCTGGACATAAGCCAGAAAGAAAAAAAAAATCTCTACATGCAAATTACCCTGGTTCTAGCGGGCATGTTGCATCTATTACTTTTTAAAAGCAGGGGAGCTGCTCAAAGAGATGCGGGGCTTGTGTTTGCTAAACCCTGAAGGCAGCAAGCTCTCCCAAAGGAGATTGAGATAAAAGGTTCTGGGCCTTGTCTCATCTGAAGCTTTATTGAAGTGAGTTGGAAACCCTGTGGGTCAGTACAGCACAGGTGTTAAAACTATGGTGAGTCGTGGGCATTTCGGGCGCCTTTCTGGGTGGGACGAGACACCTAAGGTATGATATTCTCACTCTTCTCTGCTTCCAAGACATGGAGGGAAGAACAATGGCATGGGGTATTCCGGGAGGCTCCATTGCATCTATGGATGAAAGATACTGCTTCAATTAGCACATGGAGGTTTGGGGTCCTCCTTAGTCAGGAGGCAAGAAGACAAAAGGAAGGAAAGGTGTGGCTGGAGAGAATGAGGGGGTGTGGGGTGCCGCCCACTGCCCTCAGAGTACAGAGGGCCCCCATCTGCAGGGCCCCCGTGTTGATAACATGTCCTCCATAGGACCTCAGAGAGCAAGAGACAGAGCCTGGGGGCTGCTGGGATCTGGGAGTGCAGCCCCCAGTGCTGGGTGCGTGGCAACTGCTGCGACTGGCACCTACAAGCTGGCACCTGCCGAGAGCATTGCCAGCAACTAAACAAGGGCGTTTTGCCGCCCGCCTCTATGGAGACTGGACCCCACGCCGCTGCAGGTGTTGGCCTTCACCCACTCCTGCGGGAGTTCAGGATGGAGTGAGGCGCTCTGTGCTCCAGGAAATCTGGTGGGACCGGTCTTGAGCTAGCTGGATATTAGGGGGAACAGATTTTATGATCCAATACCTTGCATCTCCTCATATCTAGAGAAGCACTAAATCCCTTCATGGTGACATCAGATCCTCCTGACTAGGAGAGAACCTCTTGTAAAGTAAGGGCTTAATTGCACTGAATTTCCCCTTCACCAAAATCTTATATATTGACCTCCCCTCACTGCCTCTTTGCAGCACTCTCTCTCTTAGAGTTATCTGAGATTCTGCCTCCTAGGCTACAGTCGTCAGTTCAGTTCAGTTCAGTTCAGTCGCTCAGCCATGTCCAACTCTTTGTGACCCCATGGACTGCAGCACACCAGGCCTCCCTGTCCATCACCAACTCCTGGAGCTTGCTCAAACTCATGTCCATCAAGTCAGTGATGCCATGCATCCATCTCATCCTCTGTCGTCCCCTTCTCCTCCTGCCCTCAATCTTTCCCAGCATCAGGGTCTTTCCCAGTGAGTCAGTTCTTTGCATCAGGTGGCCAAAGTATTGGAATTTCAGCTTCAGCATCAGTCCTTCCAGTGACCTCATTTTGCCCCAAATAAAACTCAACCCTCAACTCTCAAGTGGTGCATCTTTTTTCAGTGGACACGATAATTTGTGACAGAAATCTCTCCAAGGCGCCCCCCTTCCCCTCGCCTAACCACCATGAGTATGATGTGGAAGGACCCTTGACAGGTTGAAATTCGCCTGTCAAGAGTCAGTTGCAAGCTTCAGGTTTCAGACCAATGGTATCTGAGGTTTCCTCGGCCAGTCTGAACACAACTGAAGTAAGGGCCCTCCCCCACTATCCCCACTCAAAGGCACCTGCACTCTCATGAGCCCTCTTCTAGGGTTTGGCCACTCCCAGGTCCCTCTGCTGAAGCTGAAACTCCCAATACTTTGGCCACCTAATGCGAAGGACTAACTCACTGGGAAAGACTCTGATGCTGGGAAAGACTGAAGGCAGGAGGAGAAGGGGACGACAGAGGATGAGATGGTTGCATGGCATCACTGATTCACTGGACATGAGTTTGAACAAGCTTTGGGAGATGGTGAAGGACAGGGAAGCCTGGTGCCCTGCGGTCCGTGGGGCTGCAAAGTGTCGAATACGACTGAGCTACTGAACTGAGGTCCCTCTGGGGCCTGCGAAACCAGTCTTATCTGCATATGAGGGGAGGGTGCGGCCCCACAGCGCCCCCTGACGGTAGGGGGCGGGAGTGCAGCGCTCCTTGCGCAGCAGAGCCCTGCCGGGATCCACCAGCAGGGGGCAGCGTGCTGCCCTCCCCTAGGCTCACCGCAGGCCTCTAGCTAGCACCGCTGATGCCCTTCGGCTCTGCCGCTCTGCGGGTCCCTCTAGTTCTCAGCCCCGTGGGGTGACGCCAAGGAGTCCCACAGAGAGACTCCAACCGGGTGTCCTTTTCTGCTCAGGAGCCCCGTGCAAGAACTCCTCCAGCTGCGAAGCTTCGTATTTGTCATCCTTGATTCCGCCCACCGGTTCACTGCTCTAGCTGAGAGGTAGCTTAGCCACAGGCACACAGATTTTCAGCTTCTGTTTGTTTCTTGGTCTCTTAAGCCCATCGTTCTGTCATTGGGTTAGAAGTGCCTGCAAGGTGTGGGGAGCTGAGAGGCGAGGGAGGTGGCCCAGAGCTTCGGGCTCTGTGTGGGCTTGGGCTGTGTCTTGTCCACCTGTAACCTCACTCGGTCCCGCCCTTGCTCCTCCTGGCTAAGGGCCCTGGGCTATGCGTCTTGGGTTTCCATCTTCTTTGTCCCTTGTCCTTGGCACTGCCTTTCTGGCTTTGACCTTGGCTTCCCCTTGAGAGTTTTCTGGCTTCCACCCAACACACTGTGGGTGAGCTGTCTTCAGCAGATGCTCGTCCCAGCTCAGCCTGGTCCCAACACCCTCTAATTCTGCCACCCTTCACTTGCTGTGGGTGGTGCTCGGGCTGGGCACCACAAGTAGGAAAAGAAAATGTTCTTAAACTTAGCAACCTGGGCTTGAGCAGAAGGGGAAGAACTGAGGCAGGTGCTATATAAATCTTAGCTACATCTCCTAGGGCAGAAAGGTATGGAGGGGGAAAAAAATGGGTGAATGCATGGTTTATATGGATGTTCAGTTCAGTTCAGTCGCTCAGTCGTGTCTGACTCTTTGCGACCCCATGAATGGAAGCATGCCAGGCCTCCCTGTCCATCACCAACTCCCAGAGTTCACTCAGACTCACGTCCATCGAGTCAGTGGTGTCATCCAGCCATCTCATCCTCTGTCGCACCCTTTTCCTCCTGCCCCCAATCCCTCCCAGCATCAGAGTCTTTTCCAATGAGTCAACTCTTTGCATGAGGTGGCCAAAGTACTGAAGTTTCAGCTTTAGCATCATTCCTTCCAAAGAAATCCCAGGGCTGATCTCCTTCAGAATGGACTGNACTCCAATATTTTGGCCACCTCATGCGAAGAGTTGACTCATTGGAAAGGACCCTGATGCTGGGAGGGACTGGGGGCAGGAGGAGAAGGGGATGACAGAGGATGAGATGGCTGGATGGCATCACTGACTCAATGGACGTGAGTCTGAGTGAACTCCGGGAGTTGGTGATGGACAGGGAGGCCTGGCATGCTGCAATTCATGGAGATGCAAAGAGTCAGACACAACTGAACGACTGAACTGAACTGAACTGAACTGAACACATATATTTGGAATCTAGAAGAATGGTACTGAAGAATTTATTTACAGGGCAACAGTGGAGAAACCGACATAGAAAATAGACTTATGGACATGGGGAGAGGGGAGGAGAGGGTGAGATGTATGATCCGAGTAACATGGAAGCTTACGTTACCATATGTAAAATAGATAGCTAATGGGAATTTGCTGTATGGCTCAGGATACTCAAACAGGGGCTCTGTATCAACCTCGAGGGGTGGAATGGGGAGGGAGGTTCAAAAGGGAGGGGATATATGTATATTTATGGCTGATTCATGTTGAGGTTTGACAGAAAACAACAAAATTCTGTAAAGCAATTATCCTTCAATAAAAAAACTTTTTAATTGTTTTTTTAAAAAAGACAAATCATTGCCATCTATTATTAACCACAAATCCCATCAATGGTTCTAAGTCTTCTGTCAGAGATGTCAGTGGTATAAGTAGTCTGGATTTCTTTTTACCTCACTGTGACTTCAACCTGCTCTCAGAAACCTATAGAGACATTTCCACTGGTTGTGAAGGAAGCTGATGGCTGCAAGCCTGCTACCTGTGGTACACCAATAAGAAGTTTCTGTGAGAAATGCTAAAATGTTTAGTAATTGCTCCCAAGGTCCCACAGCATGCATATTCTTGAAAGGTAGTGAGCTGTCTAGAGAAGGGTGGAATCAATCAGGATTCCACAGTTAAATCCTGGCTGCTCACAGCTGCCCTGTGTCCTCTGTGGGTTGAGAGGGCTTTTCTAGAAGGTGGCACTGGTCGGGAAGCCAACACCAGCTCCTCTGGTTCACCCACTTCCCGCAGCTGGTGAATTCCCTGGTTGGTGTTGTCTAGTTGTTGAGTCCAACTCTGCAATCCCTTGAACTAAAGCCTTCCAGGCTCTTCGGCCCATGGAAATTCCATCAGGAATACTGGAGTGGGTTGCCATCTCTCCCTCCAGTGGATCTTCCCCACCCAGGGATCAAACCTGTGTCGACCCACATCTCCTGCATTGGCAGGCGGATTCTTTACATCTGAGCCACCAGGGACGCCCTGAATTCGCTGGTACTGATGGTCATCCCACCGGGAGATTTTAGGAATGATCCCTGACCCTCAAACTAGCCCACATTCATTGCTTTCTTGTGCTCCCTTAGCTGCCCAAGCAGGATTCTTTTGAATTTCTATTTTCTGCTCTTGGAGTGTCTAGTCACATCTAGGGCTGGGAGTTATTATTTTTACCCAAAAGAGTATTTTCCCTTACTTCTGAAACATTGCTTCAGCTATGGGGGACCTTATGACCCAAGTCTGTGTTTATCCCAGGTGTGCTTTTTACCTTCTTCAGATAGGGACAGTTATGCCCTCTTCTGCAGCTCCAGGCCAACAACCTCCTGAGGCTGGTTGCCACACCCCGGCAGGTACAGCTGCGATCTAAGTAGCTCTGCACACAATGGGAGCCCTTTTATAGTTCTTCCTCTCCTGGGTGAGTATAGCTTTTTTAAAGTCAGTGGCAGAATGCATCCCAGTAGATGCACCCTGACCCAGTTAACTAGGGATGAGAAAATAGTGGTGGGAGGAGCCCTTCTAATTTCTGTACTTCTAATTCAAGTCCTATAAAATGACTAATTATGATTTAGGCTAGGGAAACAAAGCCTGAACTCTGCAAGATGAGAGAGCTTTCCTCTGGGGCAGAGAAGACCTCTTGCAGTGACAGGAAGGGCACTGGGTTTGGACTTAGGACTTCTGAGCTTGATTGCCTGTTCTGTCTCTTGGGAGGCGTGTGCTCTGGACAAGTTACTAAACATACCCAAGCTTCCATTTCTATTACAAAGTGAAGGACCTGAACGAGATTCCTGCGGGGCACCATTCCAGCTCTCAGTTCTCTGGTTCTGCAGAAAAGAACTATAATCTGTTTACGGGACTGGATCCAACTGGTTCCTGTCGTCCCTGGACTGCTCTTTTGGTGGTGGTTTAGTCGAATAGGTTAAGTCGTGCCCGACTCTTGCGACCCCGTGGGCTGCAGCCCGCCAGGCTCCTCTGTCCATGGGACTCTCCAGGCAAGAATACTGGAGTGGGTTACCGTTCCCTTCTCCAGGGGATCTTCCTGATCCAGGAATTGAACCCAGGTCTCCTGCATTGCAGGCAGATGATTTACCAACTGAGCTATGAGGGATGCCCCTTGATACAAGGCCAACTTTACAGGTAAATACCGGAGAATATTCTTTTCATAGTGTTCCACTTTTTAATAAAAAAGTTTAATGGCAGTTATATAATCATTTAAAAATATTTTATTAAGCACTGGTTTTAAAAATGCGAGAGAAGAATATAACACCTTAGAGCAAATGCTTGAAGGTAAAACAAATATCACTATAAATATTGCACGTATAAAAATCTCTTTTTTACATCTTCACACAACTCATTTCTAAAATATCCTTTTACAGAGATACATAAATAAACTGCTTCCAAACTGTCAACGCTTGACACATTTAGTCTCATCACCCCACTGAGTCTGCAGGCTTCCAAGCAGATATCTGCTTCTCTTCCGTGCAAGCAACGGAACTTCCATTAGCAACACCCAAGCTCTCCTCCCTACATCCTGTGAAGAGTAAATCTCTCTGAAAGCTCAATATTTCAGGTTATAAATTTTCTTTTTCTACTGAGGAAAAAAGATCTTTCAAAGGCAGTGACAGAACGCAGCTTAAACGGACACAGTGTTAACACTGCTTGTTCTTCAGGGCGTCCAGGAGCTTCTGATTCTTGGTCTTGAACATCATGATAAAGCTGTTGGGCATGACCTTGCCTCGCCCATCTTCACCCACTTGACCCATAATTATGTAATTTAAACCTAAAAGAGAATGTAAGATTAATTTTCTCTGTGTGTGTTGGTTTGAAACAACTTAAGACTATAACTTACCTCCAGGTAAATGTTTTACAAATGGTGTAATTAGATATTTGTTCTTTCGAGCATAAACTCTTGTTTAAGACTCTCATTGAAAAAAAAAATCTAACTTTGACAGAATAGAATGCTCCAGCTCTGCTTACATTAAGAAACTGGATGGAATGATTAGACCCAGTCAGGTCCAGCTCTGCATAAGGTCTAATGTATTTACTGAGTGTCCTCTACAAACACTATTCCCATGAAAAGCTCTCCTTCCTCAAGGGGCTATATTCAGAAGGCCCCTCCTGGTTCCACTAGGCTTCTGGATTTCCCCAGGCATTTGGCAACTATTGATCCATTGCCTTCTGTTGTTGTCTTGAACTTTTTATTAACCCCTCCAACATTTATACTATGCAAGTTTTTTGAGGGCATGGTTGGACCATATACTTCTTTACATTCTTATAGTCCCTAAAAAGATACGTACTAAAAAATACTTTTATCTGTTGTACTACTTTTTTAATATATCTGTGGGTCTGGGTAAGGTAGGTAGGCCTAGACTGGAGCCCACACTGAGGTATGTTGGGTTCAACTCTGAAGATTTACAGTGCTTCAGAAAAATGTATGTGTTACCACATCCTTTATTCTCCCTCTCCCCCTGTGTGTCATAAGAGACATTTTCCCCCGGAATAAGCCTTCCTCTGTGGTCCACCATTATAATCGTAGTGGTCCTGAGCCTGTGAAGGCTCAGCAGGCTGGGAGGGCAGATGCCACTGCAAGAGAGATGACAGTAAGTATGAGATCTGATGAGATGAGATCTGACAGTAAGTATCCAGACCTGGATTATTTGCTGTTCCGGATGCTTCTGGAAAGAAGTGTTACTTTTTACAGAGTCTTTACTATCCCTTCTTAAGAGTCAATGGGATTATTATTTGGAATTTATGTGTTTTACATGCATATTTGTGCTCATCTCTGATTATTTCTTCAAGAAACTATGTTTTAGAGCATAATTTCTGAACAATAGTATGTGAGCATATGAAAATTGTACTATGTGGCTTTTTCAACAAACTATAAGGTAATGTTGGTCTTATTTTTCTGATGTTCACTTTTCTTAGTAGTGAGGTACAATGTTACTGTATTAATTTATTATTTATTCTTGATTATATCCTTTCTACATTTTGCTTTGAAATTACCAATTATTTTCTATTCAGAAATCAAGTCCTTAATACTACTTAAATATTATCAACCTCTTATCCATTGTATTTTCAAAAAATTACTCTACCATTTAATTTATCATGTTTGTTTGCATTTTAATCTAGTTTATAATGTTATATGAAGCTCTGAAGATCAAATCTGTTATGATAAAACTGATCAAAATTTTCCTTTCTGGCATTTTCCATTTTATTGTAGAAAGATTTTCTCACAATATATAAATTTTTTCAAAAATAGAGTCGATGTGAAGCTGCTGGCCTCTGACTTTTCTGAACAATCTGAATTCATAGTAAAGCTTTCTTAATGTGGATATCTGTATTTCTGTATGTATGGTAAAGGTTTGGCTTCTTTTGATTGTGGAAGAGGTTTGTAATAAGACTGAGAAAAGGAACAAGCTGATGTCTGACGGGAAGTCATGGTTCATCACACAGCGGAGTGCCAGGCATTACTGCCATTCCAAAGAAAGAGAGCTCTGTGTATGTGCTGTTGATGGAAAGCTGTCCACGCACACATCATGTGGAGGGAAGTTTGAGCAGAATATGTGCAGAAAGATCCCATTTGTCTACAAGTACATTTTTACATGGACAGAACTTTCCAGAAGGAGCTTTTCACTGTGCCTCTGGGGAAAGGGAAAGGGCTTCCCTTTTTATTTTAAATCCATCTCTACTTAGTTGGCACTAGTGGCAAAGACCGCCTGCCAATGCAGGAGACATCAGAGATGTGGGTTCGACCCCTGGGTTGGGAAGATCTCCTGGAAGAGGGCATGGCAACCCACTCCAGTATTCCTGCCTAGAGAATCTCCAGGGACAGAGGAGCCTGGTGGGCTGTATAGTCCATAGGGTCGCAGAGAGTCAGACACAACTAAAGCGACTAAGCATGCACTACTTATTTAACTTTTTCAAAAACCATAGAAAATACATTACTTTTATATACTTGTTTTAAAAAATTACGTGCCTCTGGCTCTTAATTTTTTAAAACAAGTATATAAAATTTCCCTAAAATTTATCTTAATAAACTCACTCTCACCCGTGAATTTAATAATCTCATATCTACAGATGAGCCCCACATCTTTCATTCTAGCCCATAGATACCTCTCTCTTCTGAACACCAGCTCTGAATTTCCTGTTCCTTTTTTTTTAAAAAAAAAGTTTTTATTTGGCTGCACTGGGTCTTAGTTGCTGCTCATGGGATCTTCAATTGTCACTGAGGTATGTGAACTCTTAACTACAGCATGTGGGATCTAGTTCCCTGAACCAGGAATTGAACTTGGGCCCCTTGCATTGGGAGCATAGAGTCTTATTAGCCACTGGACCACGGGGGAAGTCCTTGAATTTCCTATTTCTTGATAGATATTTTCCTCTACACATAGAAGTGGTACTTTAAGGGCAGTAACTGAAAATTTCTTTCTCCTGAACCTCTTTCTCTGTCTGTTCCCTACTGATCCAATGTCAAATGCTTCTTGAACTCACTGACCATTTCCATTATCCTGTCTTCTTCCACAAGTTACAGGAATTGAGATTGGAGCCCAATTCTGCCTGGCTCCAAAGGCCCTCCTTCTCCATCAGAAGTAGGCAATACATGAGCCGTGACTTGACTTCTCTAGACCAGCCATGGCAGGGAAAGATCCATGACTTGCTTGGAGAGTCTCTCTTTTCCCCTTCTCTGCCCTTGAGCTCCCCCGGAAGAAAGCCTGGAGTTTTCTTCCTGCTCACCTCTTCTAAGGAGTGGGCACTGCTTGCAGACCACGATGACCTTGGCACTCATGTTCTTGCCAGCCTGCTGAATTGCCAGGTTGCCCTCTTTATAAATGTTGATGATTGAGACCGTGGCATGCAGACTCCCACCTCGAGGGATGGTGGTGATGACAGTGCCGGCCAAGACTGCAAAAGAAAACATTTTTAAAAGCACAGGACAGTGAAGACCAACGTGAGCAGAACTGAAAATAGTTGTATTGATACATTCCTCTAACTTTCAGGTGGGAAACATTTTAATGTTAGAAAGAAGGGTATATCTGTCATCAAAACACAGGTTGAAAACCAGGAGTCATGGGGCTGTAATGTTACCCTAACTGTTAGGCATTGATAAAAACCAAAATAACTACCAAGCTGCAGTCAGTTGCTGAGACAGAGACTCGTTCCAATGTTTTATCCAACTTGTGGATCAATTACCAAACGTGGTAATTGCACCTCTGCTTGTTAATACTCAACAGGACCGTGTATCTTTAAGGCAGTGCCATAAGAAGTTGCTTGATGGAGGTTTGAGCCATAAAGATCTGTCTTTGTGTCTGTGCGGGTGAGAACTTACCTTTCTGTATCTCCCCCTGATTCCTCTCTTTTTATTTATTTGGCTGAGCTGGACCTTAGTTGCCGCATGCAGGATCTTAGTGTCCTGACCAGGGATCGAACCCAAGCCCCCGACATTGGGAGCTTGGAGTCTTAGCCACTGGACTTCTGGGCAAGTCCCTCTGGATCTTTCATATTCTCTTTCTTATCCATCCTTTTCATCTCAATGAACAAGTCAAAGTATAGAACTGAGGTATAACTTAACATTTCCTTGGTTGGAAAAAACTAGCAAAATTCTGTTGCTTTTCATTAGGTAACTCTCTCCTCTTACCACGTAACACTCAGAGAAGAGTCTTACTTCCGAGCCACGTCAAGAAAGATGCAGTGTTTCACAAAGGCATGCTTCGGGCATTTTTTGAAGGGGGTGTATTTCATGTGATGCAGGACTTGGATTGAGTGACTTTTTGATAATCCTGTCCTTACCCAGAAAACCAACTGCAGCCCCCAGTCATTGTGAAATCAAAACTTGCCCCTAAGGGGATTTCCTTGGTGGTCTAGTGGTTAAGACTTCATGCGTCCACTGCAGGGGGCACAGGTTCGATCCCTGGTTAGGGAACTAAGAGACTGCATGCTGCATGATGTGGCCAGTTAAAAACAAAAACAACCCTGCCCCTAAAAGAGTGTTACCAATGCTAGTTAGGAGCCAACAGGCCTCTGGTGATAGTATTGGGTCATTTTGCCGTGTAAGTCACAATGGAATAGATGGAGTTTTGGACTTGATAATATTACCCTTTCAGGATAAAGTGAAAACTCACTGCTTATGTGGTGTGCAAAGCTCATCACATCAGAATTCTTATTACACCTTACTTTGATTCCCAGTGATGAGCGATTCTCTGCAAAATGCAGTCGGTAGTGGAGTGGAATCAGATAGCTCTGAAGGACTGGGAGGGAGATTTCCTTAAGCACCTGTTACAGGATATCACACTGGATGTGGGAGCAATGACACCTGGTGCGACTGGTCTTCATTTTCATGCCGGTTGTTTGCATTTTGGCATGCAAACTCCAGATATATTTAGGGCCCCGTTTTTTTTATTGGGGTATAGTTGCTTTGGGGGCATCCCAGGTGGCTCAGTGCTGAACAATGTGCCTGCCAGTGCAGGAGACGCAGGAAACTCAGGTTCGATTCTTGGGTCGGGAAGATCCCCCAGAGTAGGAAATTGCAACCCACTCCAGTATACTTGTCTGGGAAATCCCATGGACAGAGCAACCTGACGGGCTCCACTCTGTGGGCTCACGAAGAACTGGACACAACTGAGCTGCTGAGCATGCATAGTTACTTTATAATGGGGTACAACAAACTGAATTGTGTGTATGTACACTCAATCATGTCCGACTCTTTGAGTCTCCATGGACTGTAGCCCACTAGGCTCCTCTGTTCATGGAATGTTCCAGGCATGAATACTAGAGTGGGTTGCCATTTCCCCCTTCAGGGCATCTTACTGACTCAGGGATTGAACCCACGTCTCTTACATCTCCTGCACTGGCAGGCAAATTCGTCACCAAATGTGCCACCTGGGAAGCCCCAAATTAGCTCTACGTATACATATACTCCCTCCCTCTAGAGGGCCCTAGATTCTTTACTGTCCTCACATCTTTTCTACAATATGGTCAACCTGGGCTGCAGTTATCATTTGAAGGCATAAGAAAAAGCAAGCAAAGCTTCTTCTGGGAGGCCTCTGTGTTAGGTAACCTATTCAGGCCGTAGCAACTTTCTATTCCTGATAAGACTTTTCTTCCATATTCCTTTCAAACATAACCAGCATAATTCAACTTGGGATCATTTGCTCTTAAGCAGTTTTCACAGAATGTGCAAGGTTTTTTTAACTGGAAAAAAAACTCTTTAGGAATTTTGATTCATTAGGTAATATCTGCCCGATATCTTCCAGTTTATAAGAGTTTCCAAATGGATTTCAGATTTCCAAGTTTTAATTTCATCCTCTGGAGGGACACTGCAGAGGAAATACTTGAATTTCTTCTGAGAGAGGCCAGCTTGGATATGTTTCTGATTTATTTAAGTTGAATTACAGATGTGTGAAAAAATAGTACATGAAAACTATGTGAGAAAAAAAAAGATGCAGGGTTTTTTTCCCTGGGGTGGGGGAAACACCGGGCTACACAGAATACACAGAACAGCAGTGTCACGTGCCAGGGGTCAAATTATTAAGTTTTATGTGAAAAACGTGTATTTTCTGCACACATTTTTCTCAGTTGTGAACTCCAACACTTCGAACGGTGCAACACACCTTAGTGTGGAGGAAAATACTTTCCTGGGTAGATGCAGAGTGTAACTGACCCTTTACCATCCCATTCATGGCAGTTCCTTTGAGATTAAGCGTGCAGTTTCGGGTTTCTGATTAAAGAGGAAAGACGGTTTTCTTTCTTACCGAAGTTGCTTGAGCAATAATTGCTCTCCAGAGTCCCCGACCGTCTACACTTCTGCTGACACAGGGCCACGGTGGGCTTTAAACCTTCATTCCAAGAAGAAATACATAAGATTCAGGAAAATGAATGCATATATAATTGGTGTTTAGATCTGAATCAGTCAATTTAAAATTCTCATTTATTTCTCTGAGCCCCCAATCTGTCACTGCAATGAAATAATTAAAGAACCTGCAAAGGATATTCCTCATGTTACTTAATTTCCTCAGGGTAACTCAATGCCCTCTACTGAGCTTTAAACCTGAGATCAAAGATAACCCAAATTTAGCCCTATTCTCTTCTTCCTTTATATATAACTAATGCTGTAACCAAAAATAGATACAGCCTCATGCGCCCTGCTTACCAAAAACTCAGAACAACAAATAAGAACACAGGAAATATAGGTTAAATCTTCATTTCACCAAAGGAATCTTATGGGGTTCTCCTGAGGGTGGAGGGAATTTTCTTGGTGCATTTGAAATACACAATTATCCATATGTTAGCATTACAGGTTTTGGGGAACAAAGCTCATGTGAGGAAGTGTGCTATATCTGTACTTAGATGCAACCCATCACTAAAACATTTTGAGCCTGTCATTGCCGTAAGGATCT
Source organism: Oreotragus oreotragus (assembly GCA_006410675.1). NCBI lineage: Eukaryota > Metazoa > Chordata > Mammalia > Artiodactyla > Bovidae > Oreotragus > Oreotragus oreotragus. The sequence continues at coordinate 190,407 of SJYX01008029.1, read as the reverse complement.
TAAGAACTGAGAAGTAGACAAATTTAAAAGTACAGCTAAGTAGATAAACACAGTGGTTCTCAGTTGGGGGTGATTTCTCCCACTAGGTGACCTTTGGTAAACTCTGGAAATATTGTTGGCAGTCACAGCTAGGGGATGACACCAGCATCTAGTAGATAGATAACCAGTGATGCTGCTCAACATTTCACAGTGAACAGGACCAGCCCCCAACAGCAAAGAATTATCTGGCCAAAAGTGTAAATAGTGCCAAGGTTGGAAAGCTGTGATATGATGATAATATTTAATCCTTATGAAACGAAATGAAAATATTTAATCCTCATTTTCATCATTAAAAATGTTTCCAAACATTTGGTAATGATTCCCTTATATGTGGCAGCATGTTGCTGCTGCTGCTAAGTCGCTTCAGTCGTGTCCGACTCTGTGCGACCCCATAGACGGCAGCCCACCAGGCTCCTCTGTCCCTGGGATTCTCCAGGCAAGAACACTGGAGTGGATTGCCATTTCCTTCTCCAATGCATGAAAGTGAAAAGGGAAAGTGAAGTTGCTGAGTCGTGTCCAACCCTTAGCGACCCCATGGACTGCAGCCTACCAGGCTCCTCCACCTGTGGGATTCTCCAGGCAGGAGTACTGGAGTCGGGTGCCATGTGGCAACATGTTAGGAAGAACTAAACAGAACCACTGTTATAGAGCTGTACATATTGGGTAAGAATCTGCCCTTCTAATATGTTCTGCTAACCCTTCTGTGAATTTACTCTTTATTTGTATCCCTACTTATCTCCAAAAGGATCTACAGTGGATTACAATATTTAAAATATACACAGTTTAATGTTAAAATATACATAATAGCTTATATATATATGTGTGTGTGTATATATATATATATAGTAGAGAAAGAGCTCAGAAAGCATTTAGAGGGAATACTGCTCTAAAAGTTGGGGACCTAAATGTATCTAATTGGCTGAGTCCAAAGCTAAGTGCCTTAGTGGTTCTCTTGTCTGATGAAAGAGCATCTTCTTACGTGGATCACTTGAAACCAGCTCCTTCTTGGCCTCCGGACATTAGTCTGGAGGCTGGGTGGGTGGCCCACCCTGACAGTCTTCATCTTCTGTCTGCTGTCTGCTGCCCTGCACACGTGGCACGGGCTTTTCAGCTCTCCTCTTCACGTGCTCCCTCAAGCATCTCGGTGGGTCCTCCCTCTTGGGGACGATTGCTCTCTGGCTATAGCCCCAACACCCCGTGCGTCTCAGACGTTCCCTCTGGCCCATCTTCGCCCCTCAGTCCCAAGCTCACGTGTCGTTCTGCTGAAGTCTCATCACCAATCTCTCATCCTTCATCCAACAGAACCTCCTCTCTTTCCAGTTCAGTTCAGCCACTCAGTCTTTCTGTCTTTAGAGGTTCAATACACTGACCCCTCTCCTATTTCCCACTCCATTGCCCTGGCCCATCTTAATTCCTTAGCTTCTCCACGTGGTTTTCATGGTCCATTAGTTCGGTCACTTTCTTAACAACACTTACACTCCTGTTCCGCTCTGCCCTCTGCCCTTTAGGAGTCCGGTAGGAGACTCTTCTCTTTCTGTGCCTGCTCACAGACAACTGAGAACACAAACAGACCCTCATCCAAGTGACAAACTGCCCCACAACCCCCAGGCTCCCATCTTCCTTCTTGTTCTCAGTGGGTGACCTTGCCTATTTTCTGGTGAGAATGAAGATCACAGAACAAAATGTCCTCCGCCAGACCTCCGAGCTGTCTCCATCTGTACCCTCACTTCATTCCTCTCCTAAGAGAGGAGGCTGCCTACCTCTAGCCTAAGGTCTGTCCTTCTGCATGCCCTCCAGAGGCCAGACCCTGCCATCTTCGTGGAAATTTCCTCCTCACTTATTCCCTTGCTCCGCCCTTCTGTTTTCCCTCTTTTCAAGCTACTTCCCCTTAGCTTTACCACGTTCAAACACTCAGGCTCTCTACCTCCCTTCCTCAGGGCCGAACCCTCAAACTGAGTTGCTGGACGTGGTGTTCATTTCCTTGCCATGCTCCACACACCCCCTCGCCCTTGTCCAGCTTCTACCTGCACTACTCAGGTCACACAATCCCTGACAGGGTGTCCCGCAGCCTCCACATCACAAAATCAGATGGTACCACTCTATCCCTGCTCTTGTTTAAAGTCTCATCAACATCTGAGTGAGGTGAATTCTCAACGTTAAGTGAGAATTTAATCCTGAACTTTGCTTAAATCCACCAACAGCTTCCTCCACACTTAGGATAAAATCCCAAATACTTAGAGCATAAGGAGCAAGGTGGTAGAGCCCAAAGATGAAGCTAGAAGGAGAGGCCCCAGGGACAAAGTGTGAAGGAGATTGGCCCCTGCGCTGTCCTCTGGTCTGGCCACTGGCCACAGGAGGCTTTTTAAATTTAATGACGTTAAAAATTCAGATCTTTAGTTGCACTAATCACATTTCAAGCATCTAAAAGTGGCTACCGTATTGGAAGGCATAGACGTAGACAACAAATTTTGTGGGGGAAAGACATAGTCTGCGATGTTGGGGGTCAGGGGAAGGGGCACGGTGTGCTGTGTGGAGTTAAGATAGAGGAAGTCAAGGGAACCCTAGGAGTGTGGCTACAGATGCTGTGGCCCAGGCTTGAGAAAACAGGTGGAGAAGCAGAAATGAGACAGAATATAGTGTGATAGAAATGAGTTAAATCTGATATATTTTCATTTCAGTGTCTAGCAGTTGCAAACCTGTAGGAGATAATCAAAAATTCATGTTTGCAACTTCAGAGAAAGTTTAGGACTGGATATGAAAGCTGGGGAACCACATGGGTACAGACAGATGATTCACTGGAAAGAATAAGGGCACCAAGGTCCCCTGAGAACTGGAGAGATAGTGCTGCGATGTGCAGCAGTACACTTCCGGGCCACAAGGTGGCACGCTTACGGAGTGCTCAGAAAAATCAGCCCTTCTGGAAGTGTCTGTACTCAGGACAGCCCTCTCTGCGAACTGGCAGAAAATGGTGGGCAATAAAGCTGGGCTTATTTCAGCCCATTTCATGTCTCAACCTTAGATTCCCCCTTCCCACTTTTTTCTCCTCCCTTTTAGATTTTTGAGATCTGAGGCCTGAAATCCTGGTGGGCTGTGCTGACAGGGTGTAGAGACAAACAGGACGCTCTGTTGCCCTTGCACTTCTGAGGTCATACCCAGACGGGAGGTCCCCAACTGGTGTCTATAATACATAGAATATTTTTTGTTTGATTTACTCCAGTTTGAAAAAATAATATATTTTATATGGCACATTTTGGATCATACCCCTCCCCACAACAAAGTCCAAATACTGGCAGAAATGAAAACAGGCAGGAATCAGGGCCCTGAAATTTTAACCCAAAATACTACAGTTCTATGTAATAAAAAGAAAAAAACATGATTTTATAAATGCCAAGAAAGAAAAATTAGGCTTGTTATGATCTTTACTTATAATAGGGTTCCTAGTATTTTTAAGTGACCATAATTTTCTTAGATAACATTTTAAAATTATTAGCTTATAAGCATTCTTATATCTTATACTTTCTTTCATTCATGGAATCACATTATTCTCTTATGTAAGTTTTTATCTTATTTAACTTATTTTAGTTTCAAGTATAATCAGGTTTCCCCACCCCACCCCCCCTACTTCAGAAGAATTTTTCTTATACTCCTCAAGTCTGAGTAGAAATTTCAAAGCAGACTTACTTGTAGTCGCTGGAAAGGTGGTGGTAACAGGCAGTGCAGTTGTTGTCGGCAATTTTTTGGGCCTGAATTTGTAGTGACCAATAAATCCATCTGCAGTTAAACTTAAATCTGATAAAAACTGAATGAGAAGTTCGTTTCTCTCAGATACAATTGGCCTAAAAGGAAAAAAAAAGTTTAAAAAATGCATATATATATATATATATATTTAAAAGTGTAAGGGACACCTCTGAAATGCAGAACTAGCTTTCCTTTAATTTCCAACAATAGATTTCTGTCTGTTTAAACCGAAAAGTTAACAGACTTAAAAAGATGACATTCTTAACCTGCTCAATATTCATGCAAATAGCTAACATTTACTGAACGTTTGCTCAGTTAGGCACTGAGCTTTTTGCAAACTGTTGAATTGTGCTTTCACAACAACCACGTTATTATCCCCTTTTTATGGAATAGGTGACTGAAGATCAGCGAGTTCAAGTGATTTGCCCAAGGCCCTCCACTTGTGTGTAGGAGAATCAGGATTTGAACCCAGGACCAGGTGCCACTGGGGACAATGTAAACACTGAAGCTGCAGCTGGTGCTTGATAAGCGCTTTAGGGTCTGGTCTGACTCAGCAACCGCACAGCATCTTTGAACTAAGACTCAGTTCCAGCTGGCCTGGGGAGCTAGGGATTGCTGGCCATGGGGAATCAGATGGAGAAATCTGGTGAACAAATTTCCACACCCTGTGAAGACACAACGAAACGGATCATTTTAGCGAGGTGGTCACCTAGGGATAAGAAAGCCAAGCAGAATTTAATGGGACTTTCATTTCATTGTTAGTAAGAGTTCTCAGGAGTGCCTGAAATGGAAACCTGTTTGTTTGTAATCTGGGTAGCAAAATGCTCTTAAGGAGAAAGAGAAAGTGATTGTTTTGGTGATCATGAACAACCCTATTTAGAATCTAATTTTAAGGCAATCTTAGCGGCGTGCTGGTTAGTTGGGACTAAAGATTTAGTGGCAATAATTACTGAGGCTCAGAAGCTCTCTTACTTAAATCTTAGGGGATAACTATATTATAAAAGCTGGTAGATTCATCTAATCTTTTGCTATTGTTGTTTAAACAATGGTTTAAAAATGCTGTTTGGCTAATTCCATTTTAAAACTATTTAATTCAGAAGTGGAAAAAATTAAAGTTATTTAACCAAATTAATTGGTGGTTTGTCTAAACTCCTTTTTAGAGGCATCTTCTCAGCCGAACCACTTCGTAGTCATCTTGGACAATAAATACATGAGACAACTCTTGTTTTCCTTCACCTGTCAGCTACTTTGAGTTGGAAGCGTGGAGGGGAAGGTAGATCTGGATTTGACCACCAGGGAGAAACAGTGCAGGGCCTTCTCTGTCCTGAAGGCTATTGCCTTCTGAGTCAGGGGATGAATCAAACCTAAGAGCGAGCTCTGTGACCTCCATTTTGCCTTCCAGTCATAAAAATGGGACCAAGGTCATTTAAATAATGCTTCTGAGCATCAAGCCACAAACACGAATATTCAATCCTGCTTCTGAAAACATTCCATGAAATAAACACAGCGTGCATGAAACACAGTTCTCAACTACAATTAAAATAAGACATGCTAACCTTGTTTAGATGATAAAATTACAAAAAGCACTTTTTGTAAGCAGCAGAGAAAACCTGAAGATCCAACCAAGCCAGCCTTATGGGCATGATGTTATAATTATAGTGATCATTCACTGCCTCTTGTATGAACTAATCTTGGAAGCACTATATTGGAAGCTGAATTTTCTCAAGGAAGAGTATTTTTGTCACAAAGACATATTTCAGCTATGCGGCTACTGAGCTTTAGCATGAATGTGACAGAACCACAGTGCCATGAATGTACTAAGGGCCAAGTGTTGCATTTGCAAATTAATGTTGCAAATCACTCGAAAGGCAAGGGGATATCTCATGTGTGCCCACTCCCCACTAGCAAATCCCAGAACTGGATGAAGGATGCTGGATGAAGTCTTACAGAATTGGCTATGAGAACTGTCTGCAGCCAACCAACCACCACATTTCTTGACCCACCTCCTCCTCATCTTCACCACCCTTCCCTACCTCCTTGTCTTTACCTGGACCACTGCCGCAGCCTCCCCCTTGCTCTTGTCTAGGAGGGGGTTCTAGGGGTACCAGTCCTGTCATTTCCCCCACCTGCACGGGGAGGGCCCTCATGTCTGCACGATGTGGAGTCCAACTCCACTCTCAGCCTCCTCTCTCCCACTCAAGGTGTAGGCTCCAGAACAGCACCCATCTCCTCTGTGTATCTTTACAACCAAACTCTGCTTGGAACGAATCCTCTGTTCTGTATCTAAGTTCCACTCTTCCTTCAAGACTCAGCTTCAAGAAGCATAATCTCCCCCAATCTCCCCACCACTTGTCCCTACTGGACCAAAGTACTCCTTGTCAGAAATCCACCCAAGACTTTTCATTACCAATTTACCTGTCTGCCTTGTTTCCGCCCCTCCTGCTACTCATCTCCGTATCTTTTATTAATCTTGGAGTTCCAGGTCCCTAAGATCGTGCCCACCACGTGGCTGGGGTATATATAGTAAATGTTTCTGAACTGAATCCAATGGTAATGATACTGCGTTGAATCAGGCACAGGGATGCTGGTGATGTCCTGCCAGTCACAACACTCCTCCTCCTAGTCACACATCTAACAGGGGAAAAGTTCCCCAAATGGGTTTTCTCACTTTCTGTACTGCCCCACCCAGAAGTACTCTGACTGTGGGGAGATAGTCCTCTGGTCCAAGTGCTAGTTAGTAGGCAGGCAGTCCAGCTCTTCCAGGCAAACTTCTCAGGAAGCCAGGGATGCTCAACAGTGCCCCCATCGACCCCACCCACCCTCGTGAGGGCAACCGCTACCCTGAGTTTGTGCTCCTTCTTCCCCTTCCTTTATCTACAGATTTACTTATATAAGCTATGGTTTGCCCAGATGTATGGATGTGAGAGCTGGACCATAAAGGCTGCTCAGTTCAGTTCAGTCACTCAGTCGTGTCTGACTCTTTGCGACCCCATGAATCGCAGCACGCCAGGCCTCCCTGTCCATCACCAACTCCCAGAGTTCACTCAGACTCATGTCCATTGAGTCAGTGATGCCATCCAGCCATCTCATCCTCTGTCGTCCCCTTCTCTTCCTGCCCCTAATCTCTCCTAGCATCAGAGTCTTTTCCAATGAGTCAACTCTTTGCATGAGGTGGCCAAAGTACTGGAGTTTCAGCTTTAGCATCATTCCTTCCAAAGAAATCCCAGGGCTGATCTCCTTCAGAATGGACTGGTTGGATCTCCTTGCAGTCCAAGGGACTCTCAAGAGTCTTNGATGATGCTGTGAAAGTGCTGCACTCAATATGCCAGCAAATTTGGAAAACTCAGCAGTGGCCACAGGACTGGAAACAGTCAGTTTTCATTCCAATCCCAAAGAAAGGCAATGCCAAAGAATGCGCAAACTACCACACAATTGCACTCATCTCACACGCTAGTAAAATAATGCTCAAAATTCTCCAAGCCAGGTTTCAACAATACATGAACCGTGAACTTCCAGATGTTCAAGCTGGTTTTAGAAAAGACAGGAACCAGATATCAAATTGCAAACATTCTCTGGATCATTAAAAAAGCAAGCGAGTTCCAGAAAAACATCTGTTTCTGCTTTATTGACTATGCCAAAGCCTTTGACTGTGTGGATCACAATAAACTGTGGAAAATCCTTAAAGAGATGGGAATACCAGACCACCTGACCTGCCTCTTGAGAAACCTATACGCAGGTCAGGAAGCAACAGTTAGAACTGGACATGAAACAACAGACTGGTTACAAATAGGAAAAGGAGTATGTCAAGGCTGTATATTGTCACCCTGCTTATTTAACTTATATACAGAGTACATCATGAGAAACACTGGACTGGAAGAAGCACAGGCTGGAATCAAGAATGCCAGGAGAAATATCAATAACCTCAGTTATGCAAATGACACCACCCTTATGACAGAAAGTGAAGAGGAACTAAAAAACCTTTTGATGAAAGTGAAAGTGAAGAGTGAAAAAGTTGGCTTAAAGCTGAACATTCAGAAAACGAAGATCATGGCATCTTTTCCCATCACTTCATGGGAAACATCTACTTAAATAGATGGGGAAACAGTGGAAGCAGTGTCAGACTACTTTTTTGGGCTCCAAAATCACTGCAGATGGTGACTGCAGCCTTGAAATTAAAAGACAGTTACTCCTTGGAAGGAAAGTTATGACCAACCTCGATAGCATATTGGCAAGCAGAGACATTACTTTGCCAACAAAGGTCTGTCTAGTCAAAGCTATGTTTTTCCAATGGTCATGTATGGATGTGAGAGTTGGACTTTGAAGAAAGCTGAGCACTGAAGAATTGATGCTTTTGAACTGTGGTGTTGGAGAAGACTCTTGTGAAACCCTTGGACTGCAAGGAGATCCAACCAGTCCATTCCAAAGGAGATCAGTCCTGGGTGTTTTTTGGAAGAATTGATGCGAAAGCTGAAACCCCAATATTTTGGCCACCTCCTGCGAAGAGTTGACTCATTTGAAAAGACTTTGATGCTGGGAGGGATTGGGGGCAGCAGGAGAAGGAACGACCGAGGATGAGATGGCTGGATGGCATCACCGACTCAATGCACATGAGTTTGAGTGAACTCCAGGAGTTAGTGATGAACAGGGAGGCCTGGCGTGCTGCAATTCATGGTGTCACAAAGAGTCGGACATGACTGAATGATGAACTGACCGAACTGGACTTATATTAATTATTAACAGATGTCATCATTTTGTGAATTGATTTCAGATTCTTTTGTAATTTCTTTTCTTTCTCTCTTGCTTTTTTACTTTGTAAGTTGATGTTTTTGGAGTAGTGTGCTTTATTGTTTTATCACTTGTGTAGTTATTATGTTTCTGCTTTATTATTACCAAGAAGCTTTCATAATATGTCTTACAGTAAAACTTTCTAATTTAAACTAAAATCTTAACATTTATTCCATGAAAAAATTCTACATATTAATTGGCACCCTCCACATTTTGTTATTAATGTCTCACTCAAAATATTTTTGTACTTTTTATTCATTAATAAAATATTATAGATACAGATTTTTTAATATATTTCTGTTTTTGATCTATGTGGTAGAATTTATCATTGCGGTATTCAAGCACTCTGTGTTGCATTATATGTGTATCTTTACCAGTCAGTTTTATGTTGTCATATGTTTTCATGGTACTAATTAATGTCTTTTTGTTTCAGCTTGAAGACCCTCATTTAGCATTTCTTCTAAGGCAGGTCTAATGGCAATGAATTCCTTCAGTTTTTGTTTGTCAGGGGAAGTCTTTACATCTCATTTCTGAAGGTGAACAAGGGATTCTTGGTTGACGGTATGCTCTTTGAGTGCTTTGAGTACGACATACACTTTCTTCTGGCCTAAAAGGTCTTACAGAGATATCTACTGATGATTTCATCAGTATTCTTTTGTATATGATGAGGTTTTTTTTTTTTTCCCTTGATGCTTCCTAAATTCTATATTTCTCAATTCTGAGTGCCTGGTTATAATGCTTTTAAATGAAGAGTTCTTTGGATTGAATCTCTTTGGGGATATTTGGACTTCATGTACTTAGATGTCCACAGCTTTCCACGGATTTGGGAAATTTCATCCATTAACTATTTAAATTAATTTTCTGCCTGCTTTCTCCCTCATCTCCTTCTGGGATTCCTATAATGTGAATACTCTTTCCTTGATAGTGTCCCACAGTTCACACAAGTTTACTTCTTTTTCTTTATAGTTACTGTCTTTCCCCATGTCTGGATAATATCAAGAGATCTGTCCCCAAATTTGAATATTCTTCCTTCTATTAACTCTTGGTGACTCTATTGTTGAAGCTCCTCATTAGATTTTAATCCATGTAATAATTTAAGGGTTAAAGTTAGAGATAGCAATTATATTCTTTAATTCATTGTATTCTTCAGCTCTATAATTTCTGTTTAGTTGGTTTTATAAGTCTTTTCTCATTTTTAAACTTTTTATTTGCTCATGCATTGTTTTTCCTGATTTCATTGAATTGTCTACATCCTATAAAATGTCACATATCTTCCTTAAAACAATGCTTTGAATTATTTTCTGGTAACTTGTAGACCTCCATTTCTTTGGGGTCTATTACTAGCAAATCGTTTGTCCCTTTGGTGATGTTAATTTTCCTTGTTTTTCCACTTTTCTCATTGTTTTTGATGATGTCTCTGTATTAGAGGTAACTGTCACTTTCTCCAGGCTTTCTGAACTCACTTTGTTGGGGAAAGATTTTCGCCTCAAATTGGCTGTGAGGGAGCTGGGTGAGTGGGATGTAATATCTTTGTTCTCGAGAGTGCATGACTGCATAATTTCTCTACATCTCCATCAGCGTAAATCAACATCTGTGCCAACTGCGTGGATCTTCTGTGACCAAAACTAGAGAGTTCTCATGGGTAGTGGTAGTGTTGGCTAGGGCCATTGATGTACTTGGCAATAAAGGCTTCTGAGGTCCTACTGTTCTCCTCTTTGGCCCATGGAAGTAACTATAACTGAGGAGATACAAATTGGCACTCAGAAAGGAAGTGGAGCCAAAGACCTTAGGTCAGGCTGACATGGAACAATTGTATCACTTTGGCCCTGAGGTACAACTGTACTGGCTGGGGCAGCAGTACCAGTCTCATGGGTACAAACATATATAATTCTCCCATGGAACTGGGGTTTATGTTTGTTGTTTGCTTCAGCAACATGGGGAGTAGGGAGAATGCAGCAGTGGTGCAAGCCCTGATATATATATGACAGAGTTCCACAGTAGCTTAGGCCCAGGAGTGCAGTGTCATATGCTGGTACAGCCTTGGAATGATGAGTCAAAATTCCAACTCTGGCCTCAGGAGAAGTCACAGAGTAGGAGCATCATGGTCCCAGTGATGGCCTGTTAAAGCCACATATCAGGACCCATGAGGTGGACTGTAGAGCAGCAGGGGTGTGTTCCCAGTTGTGGTGGGTCAAAGCACTGACCTAGCACACACTGTGAGGTGAAGTGTAGGAGCACTGTGGCCCAAACAATGCTAAAGTGAAGCTGAGATTTAGGACCCGGGAATAAGCTGTAGAACAGCAGCAGCTCAGCCTAAGTAATAACCAGTCAAAGCTACAACTAGGAATACAGAATCAGGTTCAGCAATAGCAGCATGGCTTTTGTTATGGCAAGACCAAGTACTAAGGTAGAAGCTGGGGGCAGAGCACACAGCAGCAGTTCTCATCCCATACATGTCAGGGCACTGTGGTCACAGTCAGGAAAGTAGGGTGGGTATGGAGGTGACAGGGCCCCAAGGCCAGGTATCCCCACAGCGACTTGTCAAAATACAAGGAGGACACAGTAGCAAGGACTCTGGGCAGCTCTGTCAGCTGGAATCAGTGTTGGTAAAGACTGTAAGTCCTCAGTAGCAAAGACTTCAAATGTCTATGATGGTGAGACTTGCCGGAGTTCTGTTCTCCTTTTCTCCATGGGATGAAATCCCTTTGAGAGAATCCTTGCTGGTGTCAAGCTCTGAACTGGGAGATACAGTGATCTAGTTAAAAAGTTTTCCCATGCTTTGCTACATGGCCAGCCTCAGTTTTTGCATTCTGAAAGGTTTCTGCTCTATTTTTGTTGTAGTCCAGAACTTAACCAGTGTAATTTAAATTGGTTTCTACTTGTTCACTTATTGTTTTTGTGGGGGGTACAGGTGTTTGGAACGCCTAACCTTCCAACTTGTGGATGTCATCTTATCTACTTCTGTGTCAAGGAGACTGAAGACATAAGGTCCACTCACATGCTATTGTTGTTATAATAGTCTATACATTTCTCTCTTACATGTTAATAACATAGATGACTTGCATGTGCAAGGTCATTAACTTTTAGATCAGTGATAATACTGACAAAACAATATTAAACACTTTGTTATCATGAAATGTTCTACACTTTGCCCTTTCAATTGATTTCCACAGCTGCTGACTACTCATAGAACTTAGTTATTTGAAATATAGGAGTTAACTTTTAACTTCCTGATTGATTTCTCCTGGGATGTAAGCATGAGCAATACCAAAATGATAGAGTAATTTTCAAGTATTGCATATGAGCAAGATGTCTATGAAATCTCTCTCACTTCTGCTGCTGCTACAGCTGACTTGCTACTTTAGCTCTAGAAGCTGTGGAAAGGTGCTGGTGTGGCCAGTGGAATTTAGTCACTGGATGAATATGAAGGCCGTTCTGGCTGAACTAGTCATGAGGGGTCATGAGGTGACTGTTCTAATACCTTCAGCTTCCACTATTACTGATGCCAACAAACCATTTGCTTTTAAGTTTGAGATTTTCCCTGTATCTTTAACTAAAGATGATTTTGAGAATGCTGTCAAGAATTTGATTGAGAAATGGACATATATGGCAAAAAATTCATTTTGGACAAATGTTTTATCATTAAACAAGTTGAAAAGCTTACTTTGGGAATTTTCTGGAATGCTTATGAAAATGTGTAAAGAAGTTGTTTCAAAAAAGAAACTTATAACAAAACTACAGGAATCAAGGTTTGATGTCCTTGCGATGCCGTTGGACCTTGTGGTGAGCTGCTGACTGAGATACTTAGAATACCTTTAGTGTACAGTCTCTATTTCTCACCTGGCTATTTGTTTGAGAAGTATAGTGGACAACTTTCATTCCCACCATCCTAGGTACCTGTTACATTTTCAGCATTAAGTGATCACATGACATTCATGGAAAGGGTCAAAAATATGATATATGTACTTTATTTTGACTTCTGGTTCCAGACATTTGATGTGAAGACATGGAATAAGTTTTACAGCGAAGTACTAGGTAAGTCATCTTTTTGGTTGGCAGCATGAAGTCCTAGTTTTCCAAGTGCTTTGGAAGGTGACCACATAAACATAAAGCCACAGAATTATGTCTCTTACAAGGAAATGAGGGAATGAAAATATAAAATGACCCATAAATATTATGGAAACACTTAAATCATAGGGTAGCGTAGAACCTTGTGGCCCATTATTAGTACAGGACACTCCAGGAAATTGTAAACCACAAATTGAAGCACTTAAAATTTCTCCAAACAATTATATATGTAACTCATGAAACTTCATCTTCTAACTTAAAAAGGTCCCTGGAAACCTCATAAAATATCTTGATAAATGAAGACAAGTAGATTAAGGAATTACAAACATATTTGTAGTGCAAGTATCTAGGTAGCATTTAGAAATTGTTTCTACTTGTGTAGCTGTTTCCATAATAAATATATTATTCATTATATGCATAAAAGTTTCCCAATCATATTTCATTATATCATATCATATTATATGTACACACACATATATATATTTGCTTTACAGAGAACATATACTTTCAAACATCTTTCTCTACATTATTTCAAATTCCTTTCCCCATATTACCTAATATATTCATATGGCAATATTTTCATTTGATCTAGTATTTGTTGTTACTTTTGTTTTTGGTTTTCCTTTAAGAAAGACCTGCTACATTATTAGAGACAATTGGAAAAGCTGATATGTGGCTGATTCGAACCTATTGGGATTTTGAATTTCCTCACCCAGTGCTGCCAAATTTTGAATTTGTTGGAGGCCTCCACTGCAAACCTGCCAAATCCCTGCCTAAGGTCACCTACTCCTCTTTGTTGTGCTTTGCTAACTTTTCATTTTCAGCAAGAATAATCTTAAAAATTCTAGAATTTTGATTACAGTGAATCATATATGGGACGCTGGATAAAGTGACATTCCAATTAGAAACTGATATATTTCCATACCAACACAAGTACCTGAATTTCATTATCATTGCAAAATAAAGTGGGATACCTGGGAGACTGTGAAAATATGTCAGTTAAATTAAGGCCTTGATAATTCAACATAATAGAGATAAAATATTCATTAAAGAATAATTACAAAGGGACAAGCATAGTCCAGAAATAAGCACTAGCATGCCGAAGAATGGTGTGGACACAGTTTGTGCCACAGGACACTCTATCTAGAAAGACAGAATGAAAGCAAGTAATAAAATGTGTTACTATAAGGAAAGATCAAAATGCCAAAAAACCATTCAGCAGGAATCATAGAAAATATCTTGGAGGCATTGATAATTATGGTGAATTCTAAAGGATGCTCAGGAATAACTGAAGGTAAGGAATATTGACATTTTAGGAATCAGTGAAGTTAAAATGGTCTGGAATGGGTGAATTTAACTGAGATGATCATTAAATCTACTACTGTGGGCAGGAATCCCTTAGAAGAAATGGAGTGGCCATCAAATTCAACAGGAATCTGAAATGCGATACTAGGATGCAACCTCATAAAAGACAGAATCATCTCTGTTTGTTTCCAAGACAAACCATTCAATATCAGTTCAGTTCAGTTCAGTTCAGTCGCTCAGTCCTCTTCGACTCTTTGCAATCCCATGAATCACAGCACGCCAGGCCTCCCTGTCCATCACCATCTCCTGGAGTTCACTCAGACTCATATTCATAGAGTTCGTGATGGCATCCAGCCATCTCATCCTCGGTCGTCCCCTTCTCCTCCTGCCCCCAAACCTTCCCAGCATCAGAGTCTTGTCCAATGAGTCAACTCTTCACATGAGGTGGCCAAAGTACTGGAGTTTCAGCTTTAGCATCATTCCTTCCAAAGAAATCCCAGGGCTGATCTCCTTCAGAATGGATTGGTTGGATCTCCTTGCAGTCCAAGGGACTCTCAAGAGTCTTCTCCAACACCACAGTTCAAAAGCATCAATTCTTCAGCATTCAGCCTTCTTCACAGTCCAACTTTCACATCCATACATGACCACAGAAAAACCATAGCCTTGACTAGACGGACCTTAGTCGGCAAAGTAATGTCTCTGCTTTTGAATATGCTATCTAGGTTGGTTATAGCTTTTCTTCCAAGGAGTAAGTGTCTTTTAATTTCATGGCTGCAATCACCATCTTCAGTGATTTTGGAGCCCCCCCAAAATAAAGTCTGACACTGTTTCCACTGTTTCTCCATCTACTTCTCATGAAGTGATGGGTCCAGATGCCATGATCTTCATTTTCTGAATGTTGAGCTTTAAGCCAACTTTTTCGCTCTCCTCTTTCACTTTCATCAAGAAGCTTTTTAGTTCCTCTTTACTTTCTGCCATAAGGGTGGTGTCATCTGCATATCTGAGGCTGTCTCTTATACACATCTAGATGTGTATAAGAGACAGAACTTAACCAGTGTAATTTAAATTGGTTTCTACTTGTTCACTTATTGTTTTTG
>SJYX01008029.1:139509-175369 GCA_006410675.1 Oreotragus oreotragus | reverse complement strand
CATCAAGAGGCTTTTTAGTTCCTCTTCACTTTCTGCCATAAGGGTGGTGTCATCTGCATATCTGAAGTTATTGATATTTCCCCCGGCAATCTTGATTCCAGCTTGTGCTTCTTCCATTCCAGCGTTTCTCATGATGTACTCTGCATAGAAGTTAAATAAGCAGGGTGACAATATACAGCCTTGATGTACTCCTTTTCCTATTTGGAACCAGTCTGTTGTTCCATGTCCAGTTCTAACTGTTGCTTCCTGACCTGCATACAGATTTCTCAAGAGGCAGGTCAGGTGATCTGGTATTCCCATCTCTTTAAGAATTTTCCACAGTTTATTGTGATCCACACAGTCAAAGGCTTGAGTGCCAAAGAATTGATGCTTTCAAACTGCAATGTTGGAGAAAACTCTTGAGAGTCCCTTGGACAGCAAGAAGATCAAACCAGTCAATCCTAAAGGAAATCAACCCTGAATATTCATTGGAAGGACTGATGCTGAAGCTCCAATACCTTGGCCCCCTGATGTGAAGAGCCGACTTGTTGCAAGAGACTCTGATGCTGGAAAAGTCTGAGGGCAGGAGGAGAAGGGGGTGACAGAGAATGAGATGGTTGGATGGCATCACTGACTCAATGGATGTGAGTTTGAGCAAACTCTGGGTGATAGTGAAGGACATGGAAGCCTGGTGTGCTGCAGTTCATGGGGTCGCAAAGAGTCAGACACGACTGAGTAGGTAAACAACAAAATCCATATAACCTGTAGGTTTGTATGCTTTTAAACTTCATATAAATGAAAGCGTATAGTGTGTCTCTTTCTGGTTTTTTTTTTTTCTCACCCTCCACATTACAACTGTGAGATTTATCCACTATGCTCATAACTATAGCATGTGAACTGCAACAGAATCTGACTATTCTCTTGTTGATAAACTGTTTACTCTCCCTCTGGAACAAACAACATTGAAAAGAACACTTTTATGTCCTGTGGCGCACAAGGACAAAGTGTCCTTAGTGGACACACCAGAAGGTTAGGGTATACACTCTACACCAGGTTAAAGGATACAAGCTCATGTTCAATTTCAGTAGATCTTGCCAAACTGATTTCCAAAGTGACTGTACCAAGTTACATTCTTCTCAAAGATATATTCATTGTGCAGCTTTCTTCTTCTGGGAATGCCTTTTCATGTCCTTTGCCCATTTTTCCTATTGAGTTGTTACTTTTCCTTTATTCACTTTTAAGAATTTCTTGATATGTTCTGGAACCTAGACCTAGGTCTTCGTCAAGTATATCAAAAATTTTACAAACATCTGTTTCAGTTTTGTGCCTTCTCTTTTCTCTCCCTTTAAGGTGTGTTTTGATGAGTAGAAATTCTCATATAAACTTTTCATGTAAGTTCCACCTGTAACCCATCTGTAATTGATTTTTGTGTGACACAGATATGAACACAATTCATTTCCCCATGGAAAAAAAATGGTCCCTGCCTCCTTCTCAACAGGACCAACCTTTGGCTGCTGACCTGTGGGACTCTGGAATGTGCCCACTCTGAGAGACACGTGGATGTGTTTCTGGCTTCTCTGGTGTTTTCATTAGTCAATTTTTCTACCTCTCTGTTAAAACCACACTGGCTTAATTACAACAGCTTTCTGACCTTGTTCTATCGTGGTAGGTTAAATCTTCCTGCCAGTTCTCCTTCAGAACTGTTCCCTGATCAGGGATCAAACTGCTGTGGCGCCTGCATTGGGACCGTGGAGTCTTAACCACTGGACCACCAGTGAAGTCCTGAAGTGTTTTCTATTTATCCATTAGACCAAGCCTGTTGGTTTACAACCTTCTACCTCTTCATTTCTACTTTTTTAAAGAGGTTACCTCAATTTACCATCCATACTTACTTTGGCATATTATAAAGTTTCACAATATCTTCACCTGATTGTCAAACAATACAGAGACCTGAGAATCCTTCAACTCTATATCCAATATCTTTGCTCAGTGCTGGTTCCTGGATTTCAGTCTTTTATTCTGTGGTCATTACCTTTCTGCTTGATTTAAAGTTATAATGCAGTTTCTTTAGTTTGGATTTTTTGGTAGTAAACTGTCTCAGCTCTTATTCAACTAAAAATGTCTGTATTTCACCTACGTTCACAAAAGAGAAGGTTTTCTGGGTAATTAATTCTAGAGTGACAGTTATTTTGTGTTAGCATTTTGAAGATATTTTTCTAAGATCTAACTTTCATTGTTGCTACTAAGAAGTCAGTTGTTAGGCTCTTTGTGATACTCTGTCTTTTCTTCCTGGATGTTTTTAACATTCTTCTTTGCTGTTTTGTGGTTTTACTATAATACATGTAGGCATGGATCTATTAAAATATATACTGCTTAGGCTTTATTAACTTCTCATATTTGATCATTGATATCTCTCCTCCATTTTGGAAATCGCTCAGCTAGCATTTCTTCAAACATTAAATTTCCTACATTTTTAATTTTTTCTTATGGAACCTTGATTAATGTATATTAGGTTCCTTCACACTAGCTTCCATAAATCTTAACCTCTCTTTCATATTTTCCATCTGTCTCTTTGTGCCATGTTCTAGGTAATCACTTCATGCCTATTTCTCAGTTCCTTAAATCCTTTCTGGAACTATGTCATATCAACTATTTAACATATGTATTAACTTTCTTGTTTAAATTATTATATATCTCAGTTCTGGAAATTCTGTTAGACTCTGTTAAATCTATTTGATCATTTCTAAAAGTCTCTTGGTTCTTACTCACTTTCAACAGTCTGTACCTTAAAGGCTCTCAAGTAATATATTTTACATGAATTTCTTTGCATATACTTATTTTACATTCTGTATCATAATTTTACTATATATATAAATTATGTAGTTAATATTTGATTAATATATTTAACTTATATTTAATATAAGATTAAAATATGTATGTTTTAATTTTACTATATTTTTACTGATTACTATAATCAGGCCTCTGTAGGTCTGATTATAGCTTGTTTCTGCTGCTGACTGTTTATGTTGGCTTTTTCTTCATGTTTCATGATTTTTTTGATTAGTACTTGTATTTCTTGAAACTTTACTTACAGGAATTCTTAAAGCCTATGTGAAGATGCATTCTTTCAGCGAGGATTTGTGTTTTTCTCTGTCATACCATGTGGGCACTCACAACTTGGAAATTCTTTAAGTTTCTGACTGCATTTTTTGGAGAATAGTCAGGTAGTGTAAATTATAACCTCAAACTCACAAATGGACTGGTTTTTTGGTTAAGAATTCCCATCAGAGACTATTTTTTCTTCCTTTCACCAGAAGCCAAGGCCAAAACCAGCCAATTTTCCTTATTATCTCCCTTGGGGGTGGGGAGGAAAATTAATTCAACCACATTGGTGTCACATAGCCATCTCCGAAGCCAAATCTGTATATAGTAATTTTGAAAGTAACGGCAACCCACTCCATTTTCCCCGGAAAATCCCATGGACAGAGGAGCCTGGCGGGCGCTACAGTCCATGGGGTCACAAAGAGTCAGACATGACTGAGTGACTGATTACATACACGTTTAAATTACTACTAACTTGTACATATTCAAATTCTTAATATTATCAAACTTAATAAATATAAATGAATCTAAACTGGAAAGTAACTTGGGACTTTCCTAGTGGTCCACTGGCTAAGACACCATGTTCCCAATGCCTGGGGAGTCAGGGGAGAGGGGGCGGGTTTGATCCATGTTCCAGAGAACTAGGTTCCACATGCTGCAACTAGGAGTTCCAATGCCACAACTGAGACCCGGCACAGCCAAAGAAATAAATAAAAATAAATTTAAAAAAAAGAAGGAAAATGCTGTGCTTTAATTATAATGTGCCTATGGGAAATCATAGAAATTCACTAAGATCAAGTGATGCAGATACTCTCATTAGGTTGAAGAACAGGGTAGGAAAGACTTTTTTTTAAGAAAGACTATTTAAATTAGCACAATGGTGACTTGCAGGCAAGCGGTAGTCATTTAAACTGCCACCTTTACCAGTATTGTATTCGAAGGTGTGACATGTAGTTTAGTTGCTAAGTCGTGTCCGACTCTTGTGACCTCATGGACTATAGCCCACCAGGCTCCTCTGTCCATGGGGTTCTCCAGATAAGAATACTGGAGTTGGTTGCCATGCCCTCCCCCAGGGGATCTTCCCAACCCAGGGATCGAACCCAGGTCTCCTGGATTACATGTGAAATTTTTACAGTCTGAGCTACTAGGGCTTACTCAACGAGAATTTGGGCATCCATATGAGGAAGCATAAAGCCCCCAAAGGTCCAGGACAGACCTCTGATCAGGTAAAATCATCTGCATCCAGCTAGCCTAAGCTTCCAGGTTTCCTCATCTGGATTCTCAATAAACAGCCCCCAAATTTTTCCTTAGAATTTTCCTCATTCTGCTATGACACTGGAGTTCCCCTCGCAGGGCAGTGAGGTTTCTAGGTCTCTGGCTCAGCATCTGCGCCTGGGGCATCACCAACTCTGCTTCTGTGTATCTGTTAGCTGCCCAGGCCTCTCTGCAGCTGCTGCTGCTGCTAAGTCGCTGCAGTCGTGCCCGACTCTATGCGACCCCATAGACGGCAGCCTCTCTACTTTCTTGTTAATGCTGCCTTGCTCTCTGGGTTGGCTATTCTTTGTGTTGTTGCTGTATGGGACTCCACTGGGAAGGAACCCAAGAATCTGTGAACAAAACAATACAACATCTTCCAGAAAATACAATATAATTGGGCGATTTTAGGGGACGTCCCTGGTGGTCCCGTGGTTAAGACTCCACCTTGCAATGCAGGGGACTTGGGTTCGATCTCTGGTTGGGAAACTAAGATCCCACAAGCCACAGAGCAACTAACCCCACAGGCCACAGCTGCTGAGTCTGTGTGCCACAACCACTGCGCACACGCCACATCTAGAGAGTCCGTGTGCACAACATGACAAGGATCCTGCGTGCTGCCACGAAGACCTGATGCAGCCGAATAAAGAAAGACATGCTTTAAAAATACGCTAAAAAACAATCACACAATTTTATAAGAAGCAAGTTTAAAGCCCCTATAATAAAACAGGTGCTACTTACGCAGGGGGGCTGTCGCCACAATACTTTCCAATTCTTTCAGCGTCGTTGATCTCCCCACCGTTAAACACAGCCACATAATCGTACCGGCAGTAGTTATCACGCTCAACATCAAATTTCTCAAACTTTAATTCTATAAGCTTTAGTGAAAGCACAACATTAGAAGGGTCAAAGGGGTGGTACAGAACAACCTCAAACACAATTCTTCCTCTGCTCAGGTTTGTAAGGGTACTGTGTTTGTCCTTCCTAAAAAAAATGTATTCACCTTGTTTAAATATTTTCTTATCGTTTTCAAACTTCTTCTTTAGTTAACAACATATTCTCTTGCTTTCATTTTTAATTATTTCAAAAGATCACTTTAAGCCCAGATCAGCCCTAGTTAGGATCTTTTTTTAATGTTGTTTTAATTGTGGCAAAAGTCACATAATATAAAATGTACAATTTTAATCACGCTTCCCTGATAGCTCAGTTGGTAAAGAACCCACCTGCAATGCAGGAGACCCTGGTTTGATTCCTGGTTCGGGAAGATCTGCTAGAGAAGGGAAAGGCTACCCACTCCAGGATTCTGGCCTGGAGAATTCCATGGACGGTATAGTGGCACTCACATTCACATTGTTGTGCAACTCTCACTGTCATCCATCTCCTGAATATTTCACCTTCTTAAATTGAAACTCTGTCCCCATTAAACTCCAAGTCCCCATTCTTCCTCCCCCACCACCAGCCCCTGGCATCTACCAATTTACTTTCTGACTCTATAATTAGATTATTCTAGGTACCTCGTATAAGTGGAGTCAAACAGTATTTGTCTGCACTTACAGAATCCCATGGACAGAGGAGCCTGGTGGGCTATAGTCCACAGGGTCGCAAAGAGTCAGACACGACTCAGTGATTAAACAACTGTATATTAGAATGCGTTTTTAAGGTTACCAATTTAGGATCTTAAACATGGGAACTCTGTTCACTTACAGCTAAGAAAGTACAGAAACACTACATAGTCCTAGCAATCTATATTTAGACTTAAATTGGGTTTGTATTGGCGTGGAAACTGGGGCTATATACCAACTTCATTCTTCTCTAGAGGAAAACTAATAGAAATAAAAAGTATTACCAACAACGTCTCCTGTAGTAGTGTATGTTGGGATGTGGTGTTTGTATATGTGTTTGGTTGTCTGAGATGGGTAGACACAGCAGTTCTACCTTCAAGGGAAGGAGACTAATATTCCCATCACATGCAAAGAACTCAAATTCTTCAGGACCAGGGGTTCAGGGAAGTGGGAATTGACTCTAATGTCTTCTGGAAGTATATTTTAAGACTGTGTCTGCCAAGAATAGTGTGCTTGGTGATCTGGCTGATTTTTGAAGAGGCTGCATAGAAGCATGAATGGACAAAGTCAGTGCTAGATTTCTGAAGTTTTTTTTTTTTTTTTTGGCACTGGTACCAACAATAGTGTCCTAAAATACTCAAGTCAATAGGAAGTTTTGATTTAAAAGCAATCATTTCCCTTATAAAAGCAGATCTTTCGAGAGTACCTCTACCGTATGAATCAAAGGAAGTCTCATTGGGTTCATAAATACCCATGGCACCCAGAGACTGGTCCCTATTCTTCCTGGGTGGGCAGGCAACCCTCCCTAATGCTTATGGAAGATAATAGGTGTTAACTCACATTAGGACAGTCACGATGTTATTAGCCAATAGCTAGCGATGACTTGGACAGTAATGTGGGTGAAGTTGTAACACCAGTGACATCACAAAGAGACATAAAGGGAAAGTTTGGCTTTGAACATGATTGCCACATATCCACATACTTATCCACTTTTCAAAAGCACCGGGAAAGGGTGAATAATAGCTTATTCATACTCAACACTGTTTTAAGTTACATTAAAATATTTCCCCTTTGGGTCCTGTAACTTTTCATTGGTCAGAAATAAAATGCATTCCAGGTTACTAAAAAATTGGCTGAACTTTTTCTACTTAGAAATTGGTTACAAATTTTGAGAGAGAAAATAAAAATAAGGAGGGTAAAGTGGAAAGCTATGATTTTTTAAAAAGATGTCTTTTAATAGAAGAAAATGCCCAAAGATTTACATAGAAATTACTTGACTTAATTGTCTCATATTATTTTTCTCATTTGGACAGTTTCCACTGATTTCAGACACTACAACTATGACTAGAGACTCAATTGGCTAAAGCCAAAAATTAAATAAATAAAATCTAAATGTAATTTAAATGAAGAGAAAAACTTGGGGAAAAGATGCTAAATTGTAATCTGCAAGTATAATTAAATGGAAATCACTTAATCTAACATATTTACAAATGACACAAAGAGAAAAATGATCAATACAATCTCAAGAATTACATAATAGCTTAAATGATGGATAAATTTAATTTTTAAATGTTATCTTAAACTATAAAATGTTCAATAGATTTACAGAATCCTTTATTATCAAATAAATGAGTAAATTTTTCATTTAAACATAAAACTGAGTTTTAGGATTATGATCAAAGTATGTGTGTGTATGTGCACTCAAATCACTGACTTGCATGGTATATTTGCCTGAATAATTTTCCAGGCAAATGGATATATGGCAAATAGTATTTGTGTAAACAAAAGATCAAGTTAGAAAAAAATTTTTTAACAATATCGTGATATTCACCATACAGTGTCTGGATTTAAAGTCTATAATATTTCCCATAATAATAATTTTTAAAGGTTATTTTCAAAATTCTATAGGAAAGAGTTGATTTATTCTCATGCTAAGTTCTGTCCTGAAATTAATATCTGAAAGTGGTTCCCAGAAAGAGTAAAAATTTATATAACCACAAACTAGTAAACACTGGAAAACTAGATCTCTGTTGATTGTTTTAGAGCAATGAATAAGTTATTTGTGGGGAACCTGCACAAATTTTAAACAACAACCAAAAAAAAAAGGAAAGGAAAAAGCATCTTGGAGCATAGCAGTTTTCACGTCAGAGACCTCGTTCTTAGAAAAGATGATGTGATGTGCTTGCACTGGCTTTGCTGAAGTGAAGCATTCTGGCTGTTCTGGATTTGGTGATTTGGAGGGCTGTTACCAGGACATGATGCTCTGTGAGCAGATGGTAACCTTAGGTGTACGTAAACTTGGGGATTTGCTGTCCTCCCGCAGCTGGTCACTGCTGCTCATAAACCTATGCTTATAACACCTTCCACAGTGTTTAAACAACCTCTTGTGGGATTTGCAGGCTGTTTGTATTTTTAACCTGTTGAAAATTATAATTCTCTAATGGGAAATTAAATCCATGACTTTGCAAGTCAAAGAGCACAAAGGCAACTTTAACCTGGGTCTCTGCCTGAAGAAATACTGTGTCCAGCAGGGCCTTCCTTGCCTGTTATCTTTAACAGTTCACATTGGGCAATTCACACATGCATACTTTCTTCCTGTTTTCAGGGAACCTCACCTGATTCTTTGGGGCTACGATGTGCCACACACAAGTGACTCCTGCAGGGTAATCACGGTCTGGCCAGTTGGGGGTTTTGAAAGAGCCGGAAGGTCTTTCAAGGAGGCCTCCACAATACTGATCACCTGAAGTTATTAAAAATGAAAAAAAAGTCCATGTTTATGGCAATGCAACCATATGGAAATAGGAACTTAGAATATTGATAGTATAATAAAGGCAGTAGCAGATACTCTTAGTTTTTCCCTTAAAAATGGTTGTATAGTCTCCTTTAAACACACACATATGCACAAACAGAATGATCTCAAGGTTACCTGACAGATCACATCAGCATAAGAGAGGGAAGGAGTGAGACGAGGGTCATAAACTCTTTTCTTTCCCCCATTTTTTGGATGAGATAAAACATTTGGGCAGTTACTCATTCATTCAAACACCATGCAGGCTCAACCAAATCTATACATTTAAGAATTCAGTTCAGTTCAGTCACTCAGTCGTGTTTAACTCTTGGCGAACCCATGAATCGCAGCATGCCAGGCCTCCCTGTCCATCACCAACTCCTGGAGTTCACTCAGACTCTTGAGCTACTAGGGCTTACTCAACGAGAATTTGGGCATCCATATGAGGAAGCATAAAGCCCCCAAAGGTCCAGGACAGACCTCTGATCAGGTAAAATCATCTGCATCCAGCTAGCCTAAGCTTCCAGGTTTCCTCATCTGGATTCTCAATAAACAGCCCCCAAATTTTTCCTTAGAATTTTCCTCATTCTGCTATGACACTGGAGTTCCCCTCGCAGGGCAGTGAGGTTTCTAGGTCTCTGGCTCAGCATCTGCGCCTGGGGCATCACCAACTCTGCTTCTGTGTATCTGTTAGCTGCCCAGGCCTCTCTGCAGCTGCTGCTGCTGCTAAGTCGCTGCAGTCGTGCCCGACTCTATGCGACCCCATAGACGGCAGCCTCTCTACTTTCTTGTTAATGCTGCCTTGCTCTCTGGGTTGGCTATTCTTTGTGTTGTTGCTGTATGGGACTCCACTGGGAAGGAACCCAAGAATCTGTGAACAAAACAATACAACATCTTCCAGAAAATACAATATAATTGGGCGATTTTAGGGGACGTCCCTGGTGGTCCCGTGGTTAAGACTCCCCCTTGCAATGCAGGGGACTTGGGTTCGATCTCTGGTTGGGAAACTAAGATCCCACAAGCCACAGAGCAACTAACCCCACAGGCCACAGCTGCTGAGTCTGTGTGCCACAACCACTGCGCACACGCCACATCTAGAGAGTCCGTGTGCACAACATGACAAGGATCCTGCGTGCTGCCACGAAGACCTGATGCAGCCGAATAAAGAAAGACATGCTTTAAAAATACGCTAAAAAACAATCACACAATTTTATAAGAAGCAAGTTTAAAGCCCCTATAATAAAACAGGTGCTACTTACGCAGGGGGGCTGTCGCCACAATACTTTCCAATTCTTTCAGCGTCGTTGATCTCCCCACCGTTAAACACAGCCACATAATCGTACCGGCAGTAGTTATCACGCTCAACATCAAATTTCTCAAACTTTAATTCTATAAGCTTTAGTGAAAGCACAACATTAGAAGGGTCAAAGGGGTGGTACAGAACAACCTCAAACACAATTCTTCCTCTGCTCAGGTTTGTAAGGGTACTGTGTTTGTCCTTCCTAAAAAAAATGTATTCACCTTGTTTAAATATTTTCTTATCGTTTTCAAACTTCTTCTTTAGTTAACAACATATTCTCTTGCTTTCATTTTTAATTATTTCAAAAGATCACTTTAAGCCCAGATCAGCCCTAGTTAGGATCTTTTTTTAATGTTGTTTTAATTGTGGCAAAAGTCACATAATATAAAATGTACAATTTTAATCACGCTTCCCTGATAGCTCAGTTGGTAAAGAACCCACCTGCAATGCAGGAGACCCTGGTTTGATTCCTGGTTCGGGAAGATCTGCTAGAGAAGGGAAAGGCTACCCACTCCAGGATTCTGGCCTGGAGAATTCCATGGACGGTATAGTGGCACTCACATTCACATTGTTGTGCAACTCTCACTGTCATCCATCTCCTGAATATTTCACCTTCTTAAATTGAAACTCTGTCCCCATTAAACTCCAAGTCCCCATTCTTCCTCCCCCACCACCAGCCCCTGGCATCTACCAATTTACTTTCTGACTCTATAATTAGATTATTCTAGGTACCTCGTATAAGTGGAGTCAAACAGTATTTGTCTGCACTTACAGAATCCCATGGACAGAGGAGCCTGGTGGGCTATAGTCCACAGGGTCGCAAAGAGTCAGACACGACTCAGTGATTAAACAACTGTATATTAGAATGCGTTTTTAAGGTTACCAATTTAGGATCTTAAACATGGGAACTCTGTTCACTTACAGCTAAGAAAGTACAGAAACACTACATAGTCCTAGCAATCTATATTTAGACTTAAATTGGGTTTGTATTGGCGTGGAAACTGGGGCTATATACCAACTTCATTCTTCTCTAGAGGAAAACTAATAGAAATAAAAAGTATTACCAACAACGTCTCCTGTAGTAGTGTATGTTGGGATGTGGTGTTTGTATATGTGTTTGGTTGTCTGAGATGGGTAGACACAGCAGTTCTACCTTCAAGGGAAGGAGACTAATATTCCCATCACATGCAAAGAACTCAAATTCTTCAGGACCAGGGGTTCAGGGAAGTGGGAATTGACTCTAATGTCTTCTGGAAGTATATTTTAAGACTGTGTCTGCCAAGAATAGTGTGCTTGGTGATCTGGCTGATTTTTGAAGAGGCTGCATAGAAGCATGAATGGACAAAGTCAGTGCTAGATTTCTGAAGTTTTTTTTTTTTTTTTGGCACTGGTACCAACAATAGTGTCCTAAAATACTCAAGTCAATAGGAAGTTTTGATTTAAAAGCAATCATTTCCCTTATAAAAGCAGATCTTTCGAGAGTACCTCTACCGTATGAATCAAAGGAAGTCTCATTGGGTTCATAAATACCCATGGCACCCAGAGACTGGTCCCTATTCTTCCTGGGTGGGCAGGCAACCCTCCCTAATGCTTATGGAAGATAATAGGTGTTAACTCACATTAGGACAGTCACGATGTTATTAGCCAATAGCTAGCGATGACTTGGACAGTAATGTGGGTGAAGTTGTAACACCAGTGACATCACAAAGAGACATAAAGGGAAAGTTTGGCTTTGAATATGATTGCCACATATCCACATACTTATCCACTTTTCAAAAGCACCGGGAAAGGGTGAATAATAGCTTATTCATACTCAACACTGTTTTAAGTTACATTAAAATATTTCCCCTTTGGGTCCTGTAACTTTTCATTGGTCAGAAATAAAATGCATTCCAGGTTACTAAAAAATTGGCTGAACTTTTTCTACTTAGAAATTGGTTACAAATTTTGAGAGAGAAAATAAAAATAAGGAGGGTAAAGTGGAAAGCTATGATTTTTTAAAAAGATGTCTTTTAATAGAAGAAAATGCCCAAAGATTTACATAGAAATTACTTGACTTAATTGTCTCATATTATTTTTCTCATTTGGACAGTTTCCACTGATTTCAGACACTACAACTATGACTAGAGACTCAATTGGCTAAAGCCAAAAATTAAATAAATAAAATCTAAATGTAATTTAAATGAAGAGAAAAACTTGGGGAAAAGATGCTAAATTGTAATCTGCAAGTATAATTAAATGGAAATCACTTAATCTAACATATTTACAAATGACACAAAGAGAAAAATGATCAATACAATCTCAAGAATTACATAATAGCTTAAATGATGGATAAATTTAATTTTTAAATGTTATCTTAAACTATAAAATGTTCAATAGATTTACAGAATCCTTTATTATCAAATAAATGAGTAAATTTTTCATTTAAACATAAAACTGAGTTTTAGGATTATGATCAAAGTATGTGTGTGTATGTGCACTCAAATCACTGACTTGCATGGTATATTTGCCTGAATAATTTTCCAGGCAAATGGATATATGGCAAATAGTATTTGTGTAAACAAAAGATCAAGTTAGAAAAAAATTTTTTAACAATATCGTGATATTCACCATACAGTGTCTGGATTTAAAGTCTATAATATTTCCCATAATAATAATTTTTAAAGGTTATTTTCAAAATTCTATAGGAAAGAGTTGATTTATTCTCATGCTAAGTTCTGTCCTGAAATTAATATCTGAAAGTGGTTCCCAGAAAGAGTAAAAATTTATATAACCACAAACTAGTAAACACTGGAAAACTAGATCTCTGTTGATTGTTTTAGAGCAATGAATAAGTTATTTGTGGGGAACCTGCACAAATTTTAAACAACAACCAAAAAAAAAAGGAAAGGAAAAAGCATCTTGGAGCATAGCAGTTTTCACGTCAGAGACCTCGTTCTTAGAAAAGATGATGTGATGTGCTTGCACTGGCTTTGCTGAAGTGAAGCATTCTGGCTGTTCTGGATTTGGTGATTTGGAGGGCTGTTACCAGGACATGATGCTCTGTGAGCAGATGGTAACCTGAGGTGTACGTAAACTTGGGGATTTGCTGTCCTCCCGCAGCTGGTCACTGCTGCTCATAAACCTATGCTTATAACACCTTCCACAGTGTTTAAACAACCTCTTGTGGGATTTGCAGGCTGTTTGTATTTTTAACCTGTTGAAAATTATAATTCTCTAATGGGAAATTAAATCCATGACTTTGCAAGTCAAAGAGCACAAAGGCAACTTTAACCTGGGTCTCTGCCTGAAGAAATACTGTGTCCAGCAGGGCCTTCCTTGCCTGTTATCTTTAACAGTTCACATTGGGCAATTCACACATGCATACTTTCTTCCTGTTTTCAGGGAACCTCACCTGATTCTTTGGGGCTACGATGTGCCACACACAAGTGACTCCTGCAGGGTAATCACGGTCTGGCCAGTTGGGGGTTTTGAAAGAGCCGGAAGGTCTTTCAAGGAGGCCTCCACAATACTGATCACCTGAAGTTATTAAAAATGAAAAAAAAGTCCATGTTTATGGCAATGCAACCATATGGAAATAGGAACTTAGAATATTGATAGTATAATAAAGGCAGTAGCAGATACTCTTAGTTTTTCCCTTAAAAATGGTTGTATAGTCTCCTTTAAACACACACATATGCACAAACAGAATGATCTCAAGGTTACCTGACAGATCACATCAGCATAAGAGAGGGAAGGAGTGAGACGAGGGTCATAAACTCTTTTCTTTCCCCCATTTTTTGGATGAGATAAAACATTTGGGCAGTTACTCATTCATTCAAACACCATGCAGGCTCAACCAAATCTATACATTTAAGAATTCAGTTCAGTTCAGTCACTCAGTCGTGTTTAACTCTTGGCGAACCCATGAATCGCAGCATGCCAGGCCTCCCTGTCCATCACCAACTCCTGGAGTTCACTCAGACTCACGTCTATCAAGTCAGTGATGCCATCCAGCCATCTCATCCTCTGTCGTCCCCTTCTTCTCCTGCCCTCAATCCCTCCCAGCATCAGGGTCTTTTCCAATGAGTCAACTCTTCGCATGAGGTGGCCAAAGTACTGCAGTTTTAGCTTTAGCATCATTTCTTCCAAAGAAATCCCAGGGCTGATCTCCTTCAGAATGGACTGGTTGGATCTCCTTGCAGTCCAAGGGACTCTCAAGGGTCTTCTCCAACAACAGTTCAAAAGCATCAATTCTTCGGTGCTCAGCCTTCTTCACAGTTCAGCTCTCACATCCATACATGACTAGTGGAAAAGCCATAACCTTGACTAGACAGACCTTAGTTGGCAAAAGTAATGTCTCTGCTTTTCAATATGCTACCTAGGTTGGTCATAACTTTTCTTCCAAGGAGTAAGCGTCTTTTAATTTCACAGCTGCAGTCACCATCTGCAGTGATTTTGGAGCCCCAAAAAATAAAGTCTGACACTGTTTCCCCATCTAGTTCCCATGAAGTAATGGGACTGGATGCCATGATCTTCATTTTCTGAATGTTGAGCTTTAAGCCAACTTCTTCACTCTCCTCTTTTACTTTCATCAAGAGGCAGGGGTATTTATTAATAAGGCTAAAATTCAGGTCCATGGACAAAGTCTGAATGAGTTATTATAGACAACTCTTATTACGAGAAAACTGTTTATAAATCTTTCACCATTTTCAAGAATAATTTTGTCAAAACAATATGTTTATAAAACTGTCAGCGATACAGAAAAGCATTAAAGGTAGAATTGATTTCTAGATTGGCCTGATGTCAGGCAAGCTCTCTCCTGGTCTGAGAAAAGTGACTGCTCCAGAAAAGTCTGCCGGATTAACAGGTACAGGTGTCGCGCGGGCCTCACAGCTAACCAGGCCTCTGGCCTTGGTGCCGGGCATGCGCACTTCTGCTCTGAATGACGTCAGAACAGACCAGGAGCCTCAGAAGAGGCTGTTGGCGGCGCCCTCACACCACACAGCACAGGCCTGCATCGTTTGACAGACACTGTGCTTCTTCACCCCGCGTCCCTCTGCTGCCCTCTGTCCCCAAACCCTCAGTTCCTCCCTCGCGATGGCCTTGTGTGGGGGGATGAGACCGCCCCCCACCCATTCCTCTGTTTCTCCCACCCCAGACCCTAACCTAACGTAGAGCCCAGACTCAGCTGTGCTGAAGGGTCTCCCTTTAGGCACAAATCTCCTTATTTCACCAGGAGGTTCCTGAAGTTTCACCGGAGCCAGACTCAGCACTAGTTCTGACAGTGAGGATACTAAGGATGAAGGTTTGGTTTCAAACTTGGTTTTCAAGAGAATATTCTGCAATGCTAGCCTCCTGGCCTGTGCGAATATTAGCCTCACTTCCCTGGGACTGAACTGGGTTTCCTGGACACATCTAGACTCCTAGTAAAGCTGCTTATTCCCCATGGGGTGTGGGGAGGGATTGAATTTGGGGTAAGATTCCCTCAAATCCCACCACTTAAAACTAACCACAATAAGCATGTGACAAATGCATTTCAGATATCTCTATGCATATGTACTAAAGGGTGGATTGAAATAATTTTAGAAAGATATTTCAATACAAGTTTTAATTTAATTTTACTTGGATTTAACCAACAAAGAAAAACTGAAACTAATTCATATACTTTAATAAAATATTTGACACAGAAGCTAATCATTTTTTTTAAATTTTATTTTATATTACTTTACAGTACTCTACTGGTTTTGGCATACATTGACATGAATCCGCCACGGGTGTACACGAACTCCCAAACATGAACCCCCCTCCCTCCTCCTACCCCTGCTAATCATTCTTAAAAGGATTCTTTAAATTGAAGAATTGTATTATAAAAATTGAAGTTGGAATAATGTCTACAACTTTTTGTTTATGGAAAACTTCAAGCATAGGCAAAGCAAACACAATATAATGAATCTCTATGTATTCATCATTCAGTTTCAACAAGTATCATCATTCTACTCTTCTTTTTTTAAATGTCTTTTTATTTTTATTTATTTATCCTTTTTGGCCATGCTGTGTGGCATGGGGACCCTTAGTTCCCCAACCAGGGATTGAACCCAGGCCCCTGCACTGGGAGTGTGTGGAGTCTTAACCACTGGACCACCAGGGAAATCCCATCATTCTACTATTCTATCGATATAGCTAGCCAATGCCCACCACTTGCACTATTATTATTATTATTACTTTGAGGGAGGTAAATTCGATACTTTGAAATGCACAAATCTTAGCTGTAAAACATTGAAAAATGGTTACACCCATGTGAGCCACACTCCTAGGATGTATGTATCCAAACTTTCTGTATCCTTCACCAGTCAATTTGCTGGATCTGCACATCACTTCTCTGAAAGATTCCACTGTAGATTAGTAGAGCTCCATGTAAATGGAATCACATGGTGCTCCTCTTCTGTGTTTGACTCCTCTTGCCTGGCACGATGTCCGAGATGCACTGCTGTGTGTATTGGCGGCTTGTTCTCTGGCACTGCTAAGCAGTATTCTGGGGTGGAAACAACAGTTTGCTCACCCATTCTCCCGTTGACATCCATTTGGGTTGCTTCCAGTCTGGGCTACTGTGAATGAAGATGTTATGAACATTTTTGTACAAATCTCTTGGTGGACTTGTGTTTTCATTTCTCTTATATAAATACCCAGGAATGCAATTGCTGGGCCAAGAGTAGATGCAGATGTTTAACTTCATAAGAAACTACCAAAATATTTCCCCAAGTGGCTTTAGTATTTTATGCCTCTCAAGGGATGAGAACTTTGGCTGCATCGCATCTTTGCCACCATTAAGCGTTGTCAGTTTTTTGTTTTTTTTTTTTTAACCCAACCTGATGGGTATGTAACGGTATCTCATTGTGTTTTTAATTTGCATTTCCCTGTTAACTAATGACACTGAACAGTCTTTCATGCACTTATGAATCATTTGTGTATCTTCTTCCGGAAAGTAAATGTTCAACTGTTTGCCCATTTTTATATTTATTGGGATCTTTATCTTTTTACTGTTGAGTTATATAAGTTCTTTATATATTCTGAATACAAGTCTGCTATGAGGTAGTTTTGCAAATGTTTTTCCTATTCTTTAGGCTATCTATGTAAAATTATCTTTTTATAAGCATTAGTTTTCACTTTAATGAAGTTTGCATGGTACATATTTTTCCATCCTTTTATGTTTAGCCTGTTTTGTCTTCATATTTCAAGTGCTTTATTGTAGACAATTATGGTTGGGCTTTGCTTTTTAACCCATTCTAACACTTAATTGGAGTATTTAATCCTCTATATTTAATGTATTTATTGATATGCTTGGATTGAGGGTGCCAATTACTATTTTGTTCTATTTGTCACACCTTTCTCTTGTTCCGTCTCTTCTTCCTTTCCTGCTGTCTTTGTGGTGGTTAAATAATTCTGGTATTTATTTAATCTTTTGGCTTTTAGTTAAAACAAAAAAGGCATTTTTAATGGATTCTCTAGGGACTGCAATATGCATCTCTAACTTATCACAGCCTTTTAGAGTTAACAGAATATTTCTTCATGTATTGTATGTTTCCACTTGCTTCTCCATCCTTTGTTCCATTGTTGTCATATATATTATATCATATATTATACTTGCCACAATACGCACTTAAGCTTTTTGTTTTGTTTTGAACAGACAGATGGTAAAGAAATGAAGAGAAAAAAATAAAATAATACATAGTCTGCTATATTTACCATTTCCAGTGGCCTTTAATCCTTCCATTACCTTTCGGTTACCCTGTGGGGTCACTTCCCTTCAATTTAAGAAACTTCCTTCAATATTTCTTGTGACATGGTTGTTTATCTGAAAATGTCTTTATTTCACTTTCATTTTTGAAGTCTGGTTATAGAATTCTAGGTTGATGCTGTTCTGCTGCCTTCTGGCCTCCACTGTTTCTGATTAAAAGAAAGCCATCCTTCATAACATTGTTTTTCTATATGTAATTTGGGTTTTATCGGACTGATTTTAAGATTTTCTCTTTATCTTTTGATTTCTTTAATTATGATGTGGCCAGGTGTGGCTTCATTTTTTACTCATCTCATTTGGGGTTTGTTGACCTTCCTAGCTCTGTAAGTTGATGTTCTTCACTAAATTTGGGTGGCTCCAAGCCATTATTTCTTGAGATTCCTTTTTTTCTGCACTTTTATCACTCTCTTTTTCCTCTGGGACACAAATTACACATATGTTAGACCACCTGATATTGTCTCACTAGTCTCCAGGGCTGTCATTTTTTCATCTTTTTCCTACTGGTTCTTCAGATTGAATCAGTTCTAATCAAAAACACTGCATTTTTCTTCTACCGTCTCCAATCTACTTGTAAGTCCCTCAGATAAATTTCAAAATTTCATAGTCTCTATATTTCAGCTCTAGCATTACCATTGTATTCTTTTCTGAGATTCTCAATCAGTTTATTTTTTTTGCACATATATTTTCCTTTAAATCTTTAAACAAATGTATAATAGCCGCTTTAAAATGCGTGTCTGCTAATTGTAACCTCTGGGCTAGGTGCAGGTCAGTTTCATTTATTTATTTATTTATTCATCTTTGGCTGTGCTGGTCTTTGTTGCTGCACTGGCCTTTCTCGTGTTGGGGTGAGCGGGGGCGCCTCCCTAGTTGCGGAGTGCCGGCTTCTCATTGCGCTAACTTCTCTCGTTGCTGAGCACAGGCTGTAGGGTGTGTGGGCTTCAGTTGCTACGGCACGTGGGCTCAGTAACTATGACTCCTGGGCTCTAGAGCATAGGCTCAACAGTTGTGGTGCGCAGGCTTAGCTGCTCTATAGCATGTGTGATCTCCCTGGATCAGGGATTAAATCTGTACCTCCTGCAGTGGCAAGCTCATTCTTTGTCACCGAGCCATCAGGGAAGCCCTGGGGGTCAATTTTTATTGACTGCTTTTTCTGTTGTATATAGACACACTTTTCTGGTTTCATCAGATGATTGGATACTGGACATTATGAATACAATATAAAGTATATACATATGTATATGTGTTTACATTATGATACACTGTAAAGTCTCTAGATTCTACTGTGCTCCAGTGAAAAGTGATTTTTGTTCTGGGAGGCATTCAGCTTGGCTAGATCCAAGCTTGAAGTCTGTCACCCTGCTAATGGGCAGCAGTTGTATCTTGGATCAGTGTCTTCATATTCCAGATGATGCTTTTGTGCCAGGCCACCTGCGCTCTCCCCCATATATGTAGAGTTTAGCTGTTAGCCAAAGATTTGGGTGGATTTTATATGTATATTTTGTGCCTCAATTCTTCAGAAGCTCCCAGCCAGGATTTCCTCCCAAGTGTTCTGCCTGCTCTGTCAGCCTCAAATTCTGTACTCTAATATCTCAAACCAGAGAGGCTGAGCTACAGTCCAAGGCAAGAAAAGATTAGGCAGTGCCTTTAGGCAGAAGGCTGCAGATCTTGGCCATTGCAGCTGTCTTCCAAGGACAGAGGTTTCTACCCTTGGGAGATCACATGTACTGATGTGAAACTACTCCAACTTGTAGGGCGAAGCAAAAAGAAAAAGCTGTGAAACAATATGAAAGCATGATCCTACTTATACATTTTAAAAGTTATTGCAAAAGTACAAACTAACAAGTAAGTGCACAAACCGTGTATGGGACCCACCAGCCATGCATGGCTGTTTCTAAGAGGGGACTACCATGGGGCGAAAAGTCTCTATATCTGTATGCAAGGTTTCACATTTTTTACTCCACGAATTTCTACATTTGAATTTTATAAGAATATATATGGGCTTTAAACAAATACTGATTTTTGTATATAGTTTATCTCAGAATACATGAATATAATTCCCTGTGCCATACAGTAGGACTTATTGTTTAACCATTCTATATATAACAGTCTGCATTTGCTAACCTCAAACTCCCAGTCCATCCCTGCCCATTGGCAAGACTTATTTTTTTTAATGGTCTCTGGATGGTTTGGTGGGCTCAGCGGTAAAGAATCTGCCTGCAATGCCAGAGACCAGGTTCAATCCCTGCGTTGGGAAGATCCTTTGGAGAAGGGAATGGCAACCCACTCCAGTATTCTTGCCTGGAGAATTCCATGGAGAGAGGAGCATGGTGGGCTATAGTCCATGGGGTCGCAAAGAGTCGAATATGACTGAGTGACTAACACTTTGATGATTTGGTGGTATTTATTAGCTCTCTGTTTGAGAAGAACTGCTCTTTAACTTTGGATTAAGTGCCTAGAACAGTGCCTGACATAAAGGAGGCATTCAGTAACTATGGGCCCTTATTATTGCTGTAATGTGGGAACAATACCTCTTTCATTTGGTTCCGCGGCAGAGAACATGGCCATGAAGCCATTCCCAGCTGTGTTGGCGTCGGAAATCATCTGCACCATCATCTTGTTGCTGCTGGACACAAGGGCTCCAGGCCGGAACGTGCCGCAGAAGCGCCCGATGCGCTGGCCGTTGGCGTGGCCATTGTACACATCCACAAAGTCATAACGACACAGGTTGTCACTCTCCAGGTCTATGAATCGGAAATTAAGAACTACCACTTTTCCCTCCGGAACCTGCCAAGAAAGTGGCCAAGGGGGAAACTGCGTCAGGGAAATGGCATCTGAAGCCTTCACGTCTAAGCCAGTTACTGAAATGAGCAGAGAAAAGTTTAATACCCCAGATCATGCTTTTTCCCTTCAACTCTGAATGAGGCCAGAAAAGGCATTCTACCATAATGCGCTCACAGTAAAAGACGAGCATTTATTATCTTTTCACAAACTCCACAATTCTCTAGGGTACATGAGCTTATTCTTAGGGAGTCTGTCTCAAAGTTGCAAACTATTGGGTCAGTCTTACTTTTGAAAATTAATTATTAATTTGTTTGGCTGCACTAGGTCTTAGTAGCAGCATGCATTTTTGGGGTGTGTTTTTTTTTTTTTTAGTTGCAGCATGCAAACTCTTAGTTGAGGCATATGCGATCTAGTTGCCTGACCAGGGATCAAACCTGGGCCTCCTGCATTGGTAGCACAGAGTCTTAGCCCTAGACCATGAGGGAAATTCTGGGATCAGTCTTATTAATTAATAAATCATAGTTTACAAAGAATACCAGGCCCAACTGGATCTTAGCACACATCTCACATCTGCACATTCTAAAGCACCATGGCACTCAGACATAGTGCTCAGCAAAGATACATTTGAAATGTCAATTCTTACACATAACACAATAAGACAATCTCAAGATATAGAATGTTTCTATGAAATTCAAACTCAAAGGGTGATTTGGCAACTGTGTAGGTAATTTATAGATAATTAACTTTGGGTCCTCAAGAGGCCAGATCAATTATCTACACTGATTATACTGGTTAATTGTTGAATCAGCTCTTCTCAAAGTCACTAAGTTTTTGTTTTCCAGGTGAAAACTATATATTAGGCAGCCTTGAAACATAATACACTGATGAAAAAGATGCGTTTTCACCTTCTCCGCTTTCTCATAAGACTTCTTCACCATAATTTCCTCCTCCCTCCTTGTTCCCTGACTAGGTAGACAAAAATGGCTACAAAAGCATTTGGCAGGATTCTTACAAAAGCCCCATTTATTTCACACTATCTTTTAATTTCTTCATACAAGCTGTTTAGTCATAAAGTCTTGATCAGATTTGTTTCACACTCAATAGCCTAAGAATTTCATTCTGTAAAAACCTACAGATGACAAAGATCAGTGAATTAAAAACAACAAAGATACATAAGCAACACTGTTCGCTTCATCTTAATTAACCATCTCAGACTTAAGGATCAATGGACGCCATCACATAAATGTGGCTTCCTCATGTTGCTAAGCTCCCCATACTGGTAAGTGACATGAAATTTTTTTCCTATAATAAGAAGTGTGTCAGTGCCACTTGCCTTTTTTAATCAAACACATAACACCCAATGGAGAAACTATAACCCAGTAATCACAAGAAGGGGGATATTTTAGCTTTACCATTGTTGCATTCTAATTGCTGGAGGCTTAAGTATGAACATCAGAAGCTCTAAAGCCACAGTCTAAGAAGCTGACAGCAGAAAATACAATTTAATTTTTAAACATTCTCACTGAGATATTTGTTGCAGAATGTCCTTGGTTTTGTTTTGTTATTGTTGCATACAATCTCTCTTTATCCCACGATCAGAAAATTATCACAATGTGATGCCATATCTGCTACCTTGAGTATAGGCAAGCTCTCCATGAATCACTGAAAAATTCCCAGCTAAGAAAAACATTTGGAACTAAATTAATTTGGATTGTCCTTGAGTGAATAATGACTATTTGTGTAAATGTATAAACTCAATGGAGGGCAATGCAAAGCTATGACACTCATCCACCCACAGAGTGAGTGTAGATGAAAAAGGAAAGAGGTCTAAGGATGGAGTCCTGGGGCATTCCAGTGTCATCGTGTCTCCAAGATGAAGTCAAACCACCAAAGGGACTGAGTCAGTAAGCAGGAGGCAACCAGAAGGAGGATGTGGTGCCCAGAAGCCAGACGAAGGGTGCGTCAAGCAGGAAAGACTGACTGGCTGAATCAGGCGCTGCTGTTTAGTCCGTAAGATGATGACTGAGATAAGACCACTGGGTTTAGCAACCAGAGGTCACTGGTGACTCTGACATGGCTGTTTTGCTGGAGCAGTAGGGATGAAGCCTGAGAAGAGAAGGACTGAGAGAAAATGGAGTGAGAGGAATTGGTGCAAATGAATAAAGACAAGTCTTTAAAGGAGTTTAGCTGGAAAGATGAACAGAGTAAAAAGGCTGTAACTAGAAGGGGATGTGCGGTCAAGACAGGATTTTAAGTGGGCTGAATTAAGGCATGTTTGCTTGCCAGTGGGAATAATCCCGTAGAGAGGGCAAAACTGATGAAGTAAAAGAGAGGGAGAATTGAGTGAGCAATGCCATTAGCAGGCCGGGGAGGGCTGATCTAAGACACCGTGGGGCATGGATGGTCTACCCAGTGAGAGGAAGGCAGGCAGATGCAGGGGGGTTGGTACACGAGGCTGTGGTGACATTGAAACTTTTCTTCTGATCACTGTGCTTTTCTCAGTGAAATAGAGAATGAGGTCATCAGCAGCAAAAGAGTGGATATGGGAGGAGCTACTGCGAGTTTGAGAACAGATGAACAGATGTGTAACAGATTAGGGAAGTGTAACAGGGCTGCCATGTGTGCTGAGGGTCCACTGGAAGTAAATGAATTAAAAGTGAGTCCTCTTTACCGTATGCTCCAGCAGTTCCACTCCTGGGTACGTATTTGAGAAAAACAAAAACAGTAATTCA
Organism: Oreotragus oreotragus; assembly: GCA_006410675.1. Lineage (NCBI taxonomy): Eukaryota > Metazoa > Chordata > Mammalia > Artiodactyla > Bovidae > Oreotragus > Oreotragus oreotragus. Next base: position 152,094 of record SJYX01008029.1, on the reverse strand, counting down.
AAGACACCTGCACCCCCGTGTTCATAACACCATTATTTACAAAAGTCAAGATACTGAAGCAGCCTACGTGTTCATCAACAGATGAATGGATAAAGATGTGGTACATATATACAATGAAATATTACTCAGTCATAAAAGAATGCAATTTTGCCATTTGCAACAACATGGATGGACTTGGACTCTGGGATTCCCTGGTGGCTCAGACAGTAAAGAATCCTCCTGCAGTGTAGGAGACCTCAGTTCAATCCCTGCGTTGGGAAGATCCCCTGGAGGAGGGCACGGCAACCCACTCCACTATTCTTTCCTGGAGAATCCCCATGGGCAGAGGCCTGGCAGGCTACAGTCCACAGGGTCACAAAGAGTCAGACACGACTGAGCGACTAAGCACAGCACAGGATGGACTTGGATAGTATTCAGTTCAGTTCAGTTGCTCAGTTGTGTCCGACTCTTTGCAACCTCATAAATCGCAGCATGCCAGGCCTCCCTGTCCATTACCAACTCCCAGAGTTTACCCAAACTCATGTCCATCGAGTCGGTGATGGCATCCAGCCATCTCATCCTTTGTCGTCCCCTTCTCCTCCTGCCCCCAATCCCTCCCAGCATCAGAGTCTTTTCCAATGAGTCAGCTTTTCGCATGAGGTGGCCAAAGTACTGGAATTTCAGCTTCAGCATCAGTCCTTCCAAAGATCACCCAGGACTGATCGTCTTCAGAATGGACTGGTTGGATCTCCTTGCAGTCCAAGGGACTCTCAAGAGTCTTCTCCAACACCACAGTTCAAAAGCATCAATTCTTCAGCGCTCAGCTTTCTTCACAGTCCAACTTTCACATCCATACATGACCACAGGAAAAACCATAGCCTTGACTAGATGGACCTTTGTTGGAGAGTATTAGGCTAAGTGAAATAATTTAGACGGAGAAAGACAAATACCTTATGACATCACTTAAGTGTGGAATCTATAAAGTACAACCAACTAGTGAATATAAAAAACAAGCAGGTTAACAGATACAGAGAATGAGTCAGTGGGGAGAGGGCAGGGAGGGAAGGGAGCAGAGGAGGAAGGTAAAAACTATTATGTACAAAATCAACAAGACCTGGGTTAGATCCCTGGGTTGGGAAGATCCCCTGGAGGAGGGAAAGGCTACCCACTCCACTATTCTGTCCTGGGGAATTCCATGAACATCATAGTCCATGGGATCGCAAACAGTTGGACATGACTAAGCAACTTTCACTTTCACAAAATAAACAAGCTATAAGGATATAGTGTACGACACAGGGAATACAGTCAATAATTTATAATGTTAATGACTATAAATGGAGTGTAGCCTTTAAAAGTTGTGCATCACTATGTTGCATTCCAATAACTTACATAATCTTGTACATAAACTATATCTTGTTTAAAAGGAAACAAGTGAGTCCTCTGCATGGTTGTATTCTCTTTCTCCCCAGCCACGTTCAGCTCCCTAGGTGGAGGTCCAGAGTAGGCAGGGTTGAAGTAAAGCAGTGTTTTGGGTGGAGGTTGGGAGGTGGAGGGATATTTGCCAAGTTAGGATGATGAAGGGAGAGAGGACACAGGCAGGGGAATGACCACAGTGGTGGACTACGGAATCCACGCTGGATTATAAGGACACAAGTCAGGACTCAGTGGGGTGAGGAGAGCTGCTGAGTGGCTCAGTCATGTCAAACTCTTTGTGACCCCATGGACTGCAGCACGCCAGGCTTCCCTGTCCTTCACCATCTCCCAGAGCTTGCTCAGACTCATGTCCATGGAGTCAGTGATGCCATCCAACCATCTCATCCTCTGTCATCCCCTTCTTCCCCTACCTTCAGTCTTTCCCAGCATCAGGGTCTTTCTAATGAGTTGGCTCTTTGCATCACGTGGCCAGAGTATTGGAACTTCAGCTTCAGCATCAGTCCTTCCAATGAATATTCAGGACTGATTTCCTTCAGGACTGACTGGTTTGATTACCTTGCTGTTCAAGGGACTCTCAAGAGTCTTCTCCAACACCACAGTTCAAAAGCATCAATTCTTTGGTGCTCAGCCTTCTTTATGGTCCAACTCTCACGTCCATACATGACTACTGGGAAAACCATAGCTTTGACTAGACAGACCTTTGTTGCCAAAGTAATGTCTCTGCTTTTTAATATGCTGTCTAAGTCAGTCACACCTTTTCTTCCTCGGAGCAAGTGTCTTTTAATATCATACCTGCAGTCACCATCTGCAGTAATTTTGGAGCCCAAGAAAATAAAATCTGTAGATTGTGGTGGAGGCAAGGATAATGACAATGGATGTGGGTGACTAAGAAGCGATGGAGGAGGGAAGATAAAAGACCCAAAGGGATCATCCACACAGATGTTGAAATGACTGTGAATAATGACAAGTCTGGTGCTGAAAACAGTGACCATAAGCCAGGGCCCAAAGTTTATAAGAAATGAGGAAGTCTGTCCTGAAGTCTTCCGATCACTGTAACATGGAGGGACCTGGGACACGATAGTCTTGTCTCACTGGTGATTTCTCAGTTCTTTATCACTGAGAAAATAGTGTGGCTGCTGTGAGGCTGTTGAAATGGAACCCAAGCTTTGGAAATTCATTCCCTATGGGATAAATCATTTCTTCTCCAACGTTCTTTACTTGGTCTGGATGTAATGAAAAGTTGAAGCTTCTCTGAGAATGAGACACAAATATATTGGTAATAGAAAATGGGCTACATTGTGTAACTCTGAACACAAAATCCAACAACCCTAAAAAAATTCTTTGGAGGGAAGATTTCAGGGGAGATTGGCATTCACTGTGGGTCTCCTGGGACTAGATAAATGCCATCTCACACTGAAGGCCAAGAGAAATTCCATTGCAAGTGAGACACAGGCAGCAGTGAACCCTTCACTATAGCGCAACACTATTCATCTTTATATGAGGAACCAAGATTGATGCCCTGTGATGCGAACTCTGCTAAGAGTTCCTGGATCATCATTTGAAAGGATTTTGGAAAGCATCTTCTCTGAAGATGACCTTCCATCTCAAGAATCTATAGTCTGTACCTTTGGTTTTTTGTTAGGAGTATAAAAAATTATTGAAAGATACATAAAGTAATATACACCTGGATACCAACAAGCCAGAATTGATTATTGTTAACATTCTTTAAAGTCTCCTCCAATAAAGTAAATAAATAATTTCAGATGAAATAGCTTTCTTTGTCCTCATATACAGCCTCATTCCTCTGCCTTTCTCAGAAGCAAACACTCACAAATTTAATGAGTTTCCTTCCGTGCTATTCAAAAAGCTAAGTTAACATACCTGTTTATGTATCCATGCAGAATCCATGATTGTGTTTTTATGTCTGTTTTAAAAATGAATGAAACTGTGATAATGCTGTACGTATCACTTTCCAACCTGGGCGACCTTAAATTTTCTCAAGAGTGAGGAAGAAGAGAAGCAGGAGAAATTAAAACAACAGGGGCTTGGTGACCTATTCTTCTGCCTGGAGCACTTTTCCACTTCTGCCCTTCTACTCAGGCTCAGGGTCTCAGTTTCAAGGTCACCACTTCCTGGAGGCTCATCCAGACCCCTCCCACATTCTCCTCTCAAGATGGGCTCTGCCCAGTTAACAGCCTGGCCCTCAGGTCTCCGAGCCCTGGAAGGCTCAACCCACTTACTTGGCCCCTGTCTGTTTTCCCTGAAAGATGGAGTTCTAGAAGGTAAGGATCCCCATGCCTTGTTCACTGTTGCATTCCCAGCTTCTGGACAACCCATGGCCCCAAGCAGTTGTATCATAAAGATTTACTAAATAGATGAATCCATCAAGAGCTAAATGGACATTAGGTTCTTTGCACAAATCCTGGACAAGGTACCTCCTGGGTGGCTCGGCCTATTTGAGTTTTAACATCTCATACCCCATCCAGCAGCAAAAATCTAGAAGGCTTCTCTCTTTTATAGGTCATTCTTATTAAAAAAAATATATATATATATATATATATATGTATCCTTAGGGAAACTATCTTTCAAAGCTCCTGTAAATGCTAACACAATAAGGAAACTCAGTTAAGACACTTTCTTGAGGTAACATATTAGACAAGGCCACTGATTTGTGAGATCAAATTGACCAGGGGATAAATTATCTGCCTGTAGAAAAATAAGTCTGTATTCGTGTTTTTCCCTATCAGCAGCTGAATCCTTCGTCGGCCAAAGCCTGGCGCTGCAACAATGACCTCAGCTCACCCCGCAGCGCCTGGGATGTCCTCACGGTCACAGGCAAGAGTGCCAAGTCGCTCAATGCCAATGCCAGGGCTGCTGCCAGAAAATGAACTGGGAATTGCATTCTAGGCTGGTTGTTTGTATTTTTAGGAAACTATAAGCAAGTGCAAATAGAAGTCAGCTTCTTTTGTGTGGAGGAGTAGATTTCCATAGAAATGGGAATGCTCCTTTGTATCTACAGCTTTTCTTTCCTCAAAACACTATTTACTAATTTAAGCGAAAAAAAATCTGTTTCTAAAGCCTGAGATTTAAAAAAAGCCTTGTTTTTCATTCCTTTTTATGACTAATACCAAGCTTCCCAGGTGGCTCAGTGGTAAAGAATCTGCCTGCTGATGCAGGAGCTGCAGGAGACATGGGTTTGATCCCTGGGTCAGGAAGAACCCCTGGCAACCCACTCCAGTATGGGAATTCCAAGGACAGAGGAGCCTGGGGGGCTACAGTCCACAGGGTGACAAAGAGTCAGACACGACTGAGCATGTACACACATATGTACTATATATCTTTATGCATTCATCTGTCAATGGACATTAGCTTGCCTCCCTGTCCAAGCTCCTGGAGCAGGAACTGGCAACCCACTCCAGTGTTCTTGCCTGGAGAATCCCATGGACAGAGGAATCTGGAGGGCTAGAGTCCATGGGGTTGCAAAGAGTTGACTGAGTGACTAGCACACACACACGTCCTGGCTCCATGTCCTGGCAGGCTGTACTCCATGGGGTTGCAGAGTCAGATACAACTTAGCAACTGAATGAACCAAACGAACTGTGAGAACACTGGGGTACACGTGTCATTTTGAATTATGGTTTGCATAGGTTGCTTAGCTCGGTGCTCTGTGATGAACTAGAAGGGTGGGATGGTGGGGTGGGAGGGGGGTTGAAGTGGGAGGGGATATATGTGTACACAGAGCTGATTCACTTCGTTGTACAGCAGAAACTAACGAAACAATGTAAAGCAATCATACTCTAATTAAAAAAAAAAAAAAAAGCCCTTGTTTTAATCTAAGATTCTCCTGTTCCACAAACAGACCTTGGGGAAAGTGTGTTCTAAAACACTGACCACATTTTATTTATGGAAAGTTCAAGAGGCATAGCAGTCCCCAAATGTAATCCAGGGCAACGTACATACAAATTATGTACAAATATTTGGCATTGCCTCAAGAGGGGGATAAATCCAAAGTTTCAAGATCTCATTCATGTATATGCTGTGTCTATGTAAATACTCTTTTGAAAGATTGAACTGTATAAGCATTTGGAAACCAGAACACACATTTTGATTCATGGAAATAACATGTGATGTTTAGAAAAGAAATTTTTTGGGCTGGGGATTAAAAAAAAAACAACTCTATTTACCTGCATGTTTAAAAGAAGGGTGGAAACCCCCAACTACCTCAAGCCCAGGCCATGAGAACCAGTCAAAATGGAGATATTTCTCTTCTGAAAACTGTCCAAAAGCTTTCCCATCGAGGAAGGAATAGAATCCTCACTGTATCTACAGGCAAACACCCGGTTAGTGTGTATTCAGTTCAGTTGAGTCACTCAGTCATGTTCGACTCTTTGTGACCCCATGAATTGCAGCACGCCAGGCCTCCCTGTCCATCACCAACTTCCGGAGTTCACTCAAACTCACGTCCATCAAGTCAGTGATGCCATCCAGCCATCTCATCCTCAGTCGTCCCCTTCTCCTCCTGCCCCCAATCCCTCCNAAAATAAAGTCTGACACTGTTTCCACTGTTTCCCCATCTATTTCCCATGAAGTTATACTAGTAACAGGATAAATGGGCTTAAGTAAATGAAACATATTTTTATAAATGAAAAATATGTTGCCCTCAAAATCCAAAAATTGCTAAAATATTTTCAGCTTGTTTTAACACTGTGGTACCATGAGAGTCAATGTTTATTTCTTAATTGTGTTAAGGATGGAGTAGCTTTTGACTGACCAATTAATTTTCAAGATTAAACTCAAGTGACAGGGCCTTCTAATATGTGTAGGGAAATGAAACCACCACCCCCTCTTTTTGTGAACTCTTTTATATCTGCTTGTCTTGAATTATTGTGACAAATGATTCTCCTTGAAGGAAGATGTGATGTCACCTGTGCTCCTGGGCAAAGTTGAATGCAGTTACTATCTTGCCTACCAAGGCAGTATGTAGTGGCTAGGCTTCTGAAGACCTCATGTGTAAAATTGTCCGTTCAAAGTGCAAAGCAGAGAGCATATCTCATTAAAGTTAAAGGCAAACTATAGCTGAGTGTCTTTTGAAACTAGCATTAAGTAGATGAGATGAGCCAAATCAGGGCTTCCCAGGTGGCGCAGTGGTAAAGAATCCACCTGCCAATGCAGGAAATGCAGATGTGGGTTTGATCGCTTGGTTGAGAATATCCCCTGGAGAAAACTGGCAACATGCTCCAGTATTCTTGCCTATAAAATCCCATGGACAGAGGAGCCTGATAGTTTTAGTCCACAGGGTCTCAAAGAGTCAGACATGACTTAACGGCTAAGCACACACATGAGCCAAAACTTTAGCAAAATATTACCAACTAGTGATTAGATGGGACTAGTAACTTAGATAATATTGAATATGAGGGCTTTAATGAGTGGTTCCGGGGAAGGCAATGGCACCCCACCCCAGTACTCTTGCCTGGAAAATCCAATGGACGGAGTAGCCTGGTGGGCTGCAGTCCATGGGGTCGCTAACAGTCGGACAGACTGAGCGACTTCACTTTCACTTTTCTCTTTCATGCATTGGAGAAGGAAATGGCAGCCCACTCCAGTATTCTTGCCTGGAGAATCCCAGGGATGGGGGAACCTGGTGGGCTGCCGTCTATGGGGTCACACAGAGTCGGACACGACTGAAGTGACTTAGCAGCAGCAGCAGCAGCAATGAGTGGTTCAACAGAATGAAAGTTTCAGTAAACTACTGTGAGTTACTGTTCATTTTTCCCAGGTTTAAGAACAACCTAGCTTGTGTGTTGCTCAGTTGTGTCCAACTCTTTGTGACCTCATGAACTATAGCCCACCAAGCCCCTCTGTGCATGGAACACTCCAGGCAAGAATACTGGAGTAATTAACCATTCCCTTCTCCAGGGAATGTTTCCAATCCAGGGATCTAACCTCAGTCTCCTGCATTGCTCACAGATTCTTTACTGTCTGAGCCACCAGGGAGCCCAAATTGGCTATTAAATGGAGAAGTACTGGTGATAAATACCCCTTCTGTAAATGTCTTTTAGAATGGGCTTCAGTATTTGAAGACTTTGTTTTAAAATGCAGTGAACCTTATGAACTATTTTAAGTGTTAAGAAAAGGCCATGGGATCTCAATTTCTTAACCTGTTGTAAATGCTAAAGATATAGTTTAATTTATTACATGTCTTATTAGAGCTTCTTTCATGACCCCTGTGGGATATTTAGGCAGAGCAATAGTTCTGATGATTAAAATGAAGCACACTTATATGTTCACTCAGTCCAGTTCAGTCACTCAGTCGTGTCCGACTTTTTGCGACCCCATGAATTGCAGCACACCAGGCCTTCCTGTCCATCACCAACTCCCGGAGTTCACCCAAACTTATGTCCATCGAGTCGGTGATGACATCCAGCCATCTCATCCTCTGTCGTTCCCTTCTCCTCCTGCCCACAATCCCTTCCATAATCAGAGTCTGTTCCAGTGAGTCAACTCTCCACATGAGGTGGCCAAAGTATTGGAGTTTCAGCTTTAGCGTTAGTCCGTCCAGAGAACACCCAGGACTGATCTCCTTTAAGATGGACTGGTTGGAACTCCTTGAAGTCCAAGGGACTCTCAAGAGTCTTCTACAACACCACAGTTCAAAAGCATCAATTCTTCAGCACTGAGCTTTCTTCAAAGTCCAATTTTCACATCCTACATGACCAACATAGCCTTGACTAGATGGACCTTTGCTGACAAAGTAATGTCTCTGCTTTTGAATATGCTATCTAGGTTGGTCATAACTTTTCTTCCAAGGAGTAAACGTGTTTTACTTTCATGGCTGCAAACACCATCTGCAGTGATTTTGGAGCCCCCCAAAATAAAGTCTGACACTGTTTCCACTGTTTCCCCATCTATTTCCCATGAAGTGATGGGACCAGATGCCATGATCTTAGTTTTCTGAATGTTGACTTTTAAGCCAACATTTTCACTCTGCTCTTTCACTTTCATCAAGAGACTTTTTAGTTGCTCTTCACTTTCTGCCATAAGGGTGGGGTCATCTGCATATCTGAGGTTACTGATATTTCTCCTGGCAATCTTGATTCCAGCTTATGCTTCTTCCAGCCCAGCGTTTCTCATGATGTACTCTGCATATAAGTTAAATAACCAGGCTGACAGTATACAGCCTTGATGTACTCCTTTTCTTATTTGGAACTAGTCTGTTGTTCAATGTCCAGTTCTAAAGTTGCTTCCTGACCTATATATAGGTTTCTCAAGAGGCAGGTCAGGTGGTCTAGTATTCCCATCTCTTTCAGAATTTTCCACAGTTTATTGTGATCCACACAGTCAAAGGCTTGACTTAGTCAATAAAGCAGAAATAGATGTTTTTCTGAAACTCTCTTCCTTTTTCCAAGATCCAGTGGATGTTGGCAATTTGATCTCTGGTTCCTCTGCCTTTTCTAAAACCAACTTGAACATCTGGAAGTTCAAGGTTCAAATATTGCTGAAGCCTGGCTTGGAGAATTTTGAGCATTACTTTACTAGAATCTGAGATGAGTGCAATTGTGTAGTAGTTTGACCATTCTTTGGCATTGCCTTTCTTTGGGATTGGAAAGAAACCTGACCTTTTCTACTCCTTTGTCCACGGCTCTGTTTTCCAAATTTGCTGCCATATTGAGTGCAGCACTATCACAGATCTTTCAGGATCTGAAATAGCTCAACTGGAATTCTATCACCTCCATTAGCTTTGTTCGTAGTGATGCTTTCTAAGGCCCACTTAATTTCACATTCCAGGATATCTGGCTCTAGGTGAGTGATCATGCCATCATGATTATCTTGGTCATGAAGCTCTTTTTTTGTACAGTTCTTCTGTGTATTCTTGCCANACATCTGGAAGTTCACAGTTCACATATTGCTGAAGCCTGGCTTGGAGAATTTTAAGCATTACTTTACTAGTGTGTGAGATGAGTGCAATTGTGCGGTAGTTTGAGCATTCTTTGGCATTGCCTTTCTTTGGATTGGAATGAAAACTGACCTTTCCAGTCCTGTGGCCACTGCTGAGTTTTCCAAATTTGCTGGCATATTGAGTGCAGTACTTTCACAGCATCATCTTTCAGGATTTGAAACAGCTCAACTGGAATTCCATCACCTCCACTAGCTTTGTTTGTAGTGATGCTTTCTAAGGCCCACTTGACTTCACATTCCAGGATGTCTGGCTCTAGGTGAGTGATCACACCATCGTGATTATCTGGATCGTGAAGATCTTTTTTGTACAGTTTTTCTGTGTATTCTTGCCACCTCTTCTTAATATCTTCTGCTTCTGTTAGGTCCATACCATTTCTGTCCTTTATCGAACTCATCTTTGCATGAAATGTTCCTTTGGTATCTCTAATTTTCTTGAAGAGATCTCTAGTCTTTCCCATTCTGTTGTCTTCCTCTATTTCTTTGCATTGATCGCTGAGGAAGGCTTTCTTATCTCTTCTTGCTATTCTTTGGAACTCTGCATTCAGATGCATATATCTTTCCTTTTCTCCTTTGCTTTTTGCTTCTCTTCTTTTCACAGCTATTTGTAAGCACTTTACTCATATCATTCCATTTAATAAGAGCAACCCTATGAAGGTGACATTAGCCCAGTTTTACAGTTTACAGGTAAGGAAACTGAGGCCCAGAGAGGGAAAAGCCTTGTATAATATCCCTAACTACCTCTCTGGCCTCATCTTTCTCTGTCATGCAACAATCTGGCTGTTCAAGGAACCCTCCAAGCTGGTTCTCCACCTCAGGGCCTTTGCACAGTCAGGCCCCTCTGCTCAGCACACTCTCCTCCCTGATATTCACACATCTGCCTCTAGCTACCCTATCATTTAGCACTCAGCTCAAGTGTCATCTTTCCAGAAGGGCCTCTCCTGAGCCCTTCAGTTGCTTTAGATCATGTCATCCACATAACCGTGCTATTTCTTTATAGATTTTCATCTGTCTCTCTACCAGAATGTACAATCAAGAGACCAGAGCTTGTCCACAGCTAGTTCAATACCTGGCTATTACAGGAGTTCAGAAAGTAACTATTGAATAAATGACTGAGATCCTTATCATCTTTTTTTAAAGAAATTTTATTTATTTATTTTGCTGTGCTGGGTTATAGTTGGGACATGTGGGATCTAGTTCCCTGACCAGGGATCAAAGCCAGGCCCCCTGTATCAGAAGCGTGGAGTCTTAGTCACAGGGCTACCAGGGAAGTCCCCAGATACTCCTAATCTTAATTTTTAAAAACCAGCGCAGACCACAACTCCTATAACTAGCACATTAAGTTTATGTAACAATGTACAGTAATAATGGGCTTCCTTGGTGGCTCAGTGGTAAAGAATCCTACCAACGCAGGAGACATGAGTTCAATCCCTGGGTTAGGAAGATGCCCTGGAAGAGGAAATGGCAACTCACTCCAGTCTTTTTGCCTGGGAAATCCCATGGACAGAGGAGTCTGGCGGGCTACAGTTCACGGGGTGGCACAGAGTCGGACACAACTTGGTGACTAAAAATCAACAAGAAACAGGCACAAGGCAAGCGGCAGTGGCACGCTTCTGAAAAGGAAGAAACTGCCTGGAGTGGTTGTGATGACTCGGAGGCACGCAGCAAGTCAGCAGCAGAGGCCAGGTCTCCTGACTCCTTCCTGGCTATTTCCTGTGGCCTGATACAGGCAGAGGCTGAGGAGGTGCTTACGATCTCAAGTCCTTTCCCCAGCCCCACAGGAAGTTGACATGTCCCAGCCTGCAGTGCGGTTAGGTAAGGCCAGATGCCTGGGTCCTGATCAGTGGGAGGTAATGAGGCAAGTCAGGTACCCACGTCGAGGCCTAGCCATAAATGTCTCTGCCCAGTCCTTTCAGAGTTCCCTTTTGGCTCTAAGGAGGAAACTCAACGGAGGAAACAAGAAGGTTCTAGGAGAAGGCAGAGTCACACAGGAGTTAATGCTCAAAAGAGCTGTTCAGGGCAGTCATCCAACAGCACTGGACTGTGTCATAAGCGAGAAATCACCATCTGTTCAGACTCACAGACATAGAGTGCTTCACGACGGCGCTAGTGGTAAAGAATCCACCTGCCAATGCAGGAGGCGTAAAAGATGCAGGTTCGATCTCTGGGTCAGGAAAATCCCCTGGAGGAGGAAATGGCTACCCACTCCAGTATTCTTGCCTGGAAGTCCCACGGACAGAGGAGCCCGGCACCCTACAGTCCATACGGTCGCACAGAGTCGGACATGACTGAAGCGACTTAGCGTGCCCACACAGACCCAGAGGAGGCTGCCAGGGGGAGGGAAGGATTGGGAGTTAGGGGCTAGCAGATGCAAACTCTTCCAAATAGAATGGATAAATAACATGGTCCTATTGTACAGCATACCTGTTATTTACCTGGGGCCAAACTATGGTGGAGGTAATGAAGATAATGGTGACCTCCTTCAAAAGATCCCATGATGCACTGCTACACTCAGTGCCCCCAACCCTGCAGCAAGCCACCACCAACCAACGCCTCCACTGGAAACTCCTGGATACTCACAGGAGTGAGTGAGTCTTCACAACCCAGATAATCGTGATGGTGTGATCACTTACCTAGAGCCAGACATCCTGGAATGTGAAGTCAAGTGGGCCTTAGGAAGCATCACTACAAACAAAGCTAGTGGAAATGATGGAATTCCAGCTATTTCAAATCCTAAAGATGATGCTGTGAAAGTGCTGCACTCAATATGCCAGCAAATTTGGAAAACTCAGCAGTGGCCGCAGGACCGGAAAAGGTCAGTTTTCATTCCAATCCCAAAGAAAGGCAATGCCAAAGGGTTCTCAAACTACCGCACAATTGCAGTCATCTCACACATTAGTAAAGTAATGATCAAAATTCTCCAAACCAGGCTTCAGCAATACATGAACCATGAACTTCCAGATGTTCAAGCTGGATTTAGAAAAGGCAGAGGAACCAGAGATCAAATTGCCAACATCCGCTGGATCATGGAAAAAGCAAGAGAGTTCCAGAAAAACATCTATTTCTGCTTTATTGACTATGCCAAAGCCTTTGACTGTGTGGATCACAATAAACTGTGGAAAATTCTTCAAGAGATGGGAATACCAGACCACCTAACCTGCCTCTTGAGAAATCTGTATGCAGGTCAGGAAGCAACAGTTAGAACTGCACATGGAACAA
>SJYX01008029.1:111308-128709 GCA_006410675.1 Oreotragus oreotragus | reverse complement strand
AAGTGAAAGTGTTAGTAGCTCAGTTATGTCTGACTTTGTGTGGCCCCATGGACTGTAGTCCACCAGGCTCCTCTGTGCATGGGATTCTCCAGGCCAGAATACTGGAGTCGGTCGCCATTTCCTCCTCCAGGGGATCTTCCCAACCCAGGGACTGAACCCAGGTTTCCCTCACTGCAGGCAGATTCTTTACCGTCTGAGCCACCAGAGAATCTAATAATCAAAATTCTGGTTAAATCAATATTTAGAATTTTCAGTATTGTGACCACATACATATTACTCACTGCTGAACTAAGTTGTTACAGTTCTTAGATAATTTTTTGTTTTTCTTAGGTTAATAAGTTGGCTTGTTCCTTAAGGGTCCTTTGTTTGCCTTGTGCCTGTCAGTCAAACCCCTCACAATAATGGGCAGGCACTGATGTCCTATCAATTCCATTTTCCTCTTGGAAACAATGATTCTGGAACCTCCGGTCCTCTCTTTCTTTCTTTCCAGTCTGGACTGGCTGCTGCACAGCTCCGAGGCTGGGATTTCCCTTTATCATCAACTCAGAAAATCTCCATGGGGCTCCTATGTCTCCTTTCTTGTTTACGTTATTCCCTCATTGTGCTGGAGCTCACCCTCTTATAGTTTTCTTACAAACGGTACACAGAGGTGAAAAGTTTCAGATCTTGCATTTCTAAAAACACCTTAATTCTGTGCTCACATTTGTCTGCCAGCTTGGCAGGGTATAGAATTGTAGCTTAAAATACTTCTCATCAGAATTTTAAAGGCTTTGTTCACCACTGTCTTCTAGTTTTCAATAAGTTAATGTTCCTTTCTCTTTCTACGTGATTCCCCATCCTCCAGAAAGGATTTTCTCATCTAAGTTTAACAAAGATGTGCCTTGGTGTTTATCTTTTTCCATTCATTGTGCTCAGTATTATTTTTTTGATAGTTTCCTCCCCTTCATATTCTGCTTTTTTTTCCCCTAGAGCTCATCTTGGTTGTACAGGGGTTCCCTAATTTTCTTTTCTCTGCAATATCCTACCTCTTCTCCTTTTGTTCTACTTTTTGAGTGTGTTCAGGTTTATCTTCCAGCTCCTCTATTGATTTTTTTCATTTCTACCAAGTTATTAATTTCCAAGAGCATTTTGCTTATCTTCTTGTTTCTTTTTTTAAGTATCCTATTCTTATTTTACAATAATCTTTTTGACCTCTCTGAGGTAACAATATTCATTTTGAAATTTTCTTCTGCCCTCTGTACTGTCTGTTTCTTTGGAGTTTCTGGTTTTTGTCTGTTTGGGGCAAACCTCTTACCTCTTTCAGGTAAGAGGTTTTCCTCAAACATCTAGGGAACTTCAGCTGTCTATTCATATTCAGAACTGGGGCCAGGTTGACAGAAAGCCCTGTAGGAGGACTGATCACTACAGTGTGACTGAGGACAGACTGGCTTTTTCCTTGAGTTTCCCAAAAGTCAGTGTCTGGAGGGCCTTCCTTTGGGGCTATTCATTTTCTCTGAGATTCTTCAATGCCTTGCCCAAAGGGTAAAGACCTTGCTGTAGCTTTCATGAAAAGAGCAGAGAGTAAGGAGATCAGGAGAGCCCCCCCTTTCCATATGCAGACTTTAATTACCCAGTTTTCAGTGCCACACCTCGGCCTGACCCCTTCTGCTGGGCCTGCAGTTCCCAGGTCCAGAGTCCCTCTGCTTCCTGAAGAAGCAGCCCTACCATGATGGAGGCAACAGGCAGGGGAGGCGCCCCATGCTGCAGGGAGTGGGGAGGGAACTGAGGTGGCTAATTGCTCTTACGTGTGCATGCTAAGTTTCTTCAGTCGTGTCCAACTCTGTGCGACCCCATGGACTGTAGCCCCCCAGACCCCTCTGTCCATGGAATTTTCCAGACAAGAATACAGGAGTGGGTTGCCATGCCCTCCTCCAGGGGATCTTCCCAATCCAGGGATCGAACCTGCGTCTCTAATGTCTCCTGCACTGGCAGGCGGGTTCTTTACCATTAGCGCCACCTGCTGCTGCTGCTGCATCACTTCAGTCGTGTCCGACTCTGTGCAACCCCATAGACGGCAGCCCACCAGGCTCCCCCGGCCCTGGGNCCCAATCCAGGGATCGAACCTGCGTCTCTAATGTCTCCTGCACTGGCAGGCGGGTTCTTTACCATTAGCGCCACCTGCTGCTGCTGCTGCATCACTTCAGTCGTGTCCGACTCTGTGCAACCCCATAGACGGCAGCCCACCAGGCTCCCCCGGCCCTGGGATTCTTCAGGCAAGAACCCCAATCGCTTTAAAAACGCTTTCAACTGTAATTCCAGTTTTTAACCTCCCCTCCTCTGCTGCCTTCCAAGAAATCTGGCACCTCCAGTTCCTTCCAGGGATTCTGTGGCACAAATCAGCTTGCTCTGCAGTGGCTCCGACCCCCCTCCCCTCTGGCAGACACACAATTTTCATTCTCTCTCCTTTGCTAATTCAGTTACCACTGATCATCTGCTTTCTTACCCTCCAAAATTTTGTCAGTATCTCCCATCTATTGTTAGTTCCATTCCAGTGCCCTTTGTCCTTGTGGGTTTAAATTTTTAAATTTCCTTACCGTAATTTTTGTGGGATCTTGAGAGAAGGCAGAAACAAACGCAAGCATTTAATCTACCATGCTGAACCAAAAGTCACTAAGGTGATTTTTATAAAGACTAACATTTGTCTTATCCTTTTCCTTTTTTGAGCGCTTCCCTGGTGGCTCAGCTGGTAAAGAATCTGCCTGCAATGTGTGAGACCTGGGTTCGATCCCTGGGTTAGGAAGATCCCCAGGAGAAGGGAAAGGCTACCCACTCCAGTATTCTGGCCAGGAGAATTCCATGAACTGTATAGACCAAGGGGTTGCAAAGAGTCGACACAACTGAGCGACTTTCACTTTGTCACTTTTCCTTACTGATAAATCTCTCTCTTCCTCCTTCCTTCCCTCATTCCTTTCTCTTTCTTCCTTCCTTTCTTTTTCTGTATCATAGATAAAGATAAGTTTCAAGCATGTTTGACAGAAAATAATAAGAATGATGACACTATATTCTAGGTTATTTGTAAGACTATGCTATGATAGCATTATAAAATTATGTATAAGAATACGCTTAAAAACAAAAGCCAGATTCTATTAAGCACTTGGAATAATGCTTCTTCTATTCTATTAAGCATTATTCTTAAATACCAAGAACAATGCTAAATGCTATGGAGGACTCAAAAGAACTAAAAGCTATGTTATCATTTTTAATGGCTTTATTCTAGTGTATGCCTACACTACAGTTTATAGAAACAGTCATATCTTCTTCTCCCTTTAGTATGTTTCATGAGGCTTCCCTGGTGGCTCAGGCAATAAAGTATCTGCCTGTAGTGCGGGAGACCCAGGTGTGATCCCTGGGTCAGGAAGATCCCCTGGAGAAGGAAATGGCAACCCACTCCAATATTCTTGCCTGGAGAATCCCAGAGACAGAGGAGCCTGGAGGGCTACAGTCTGGGTTGAAAAGAGTCGGACACAACTGTGTGATTAACACATGCCAATATGTTTCTAATTTTTCATTACTATATGATCACAACTATATAAGTCTTCTTGTGTTTAAGGGAATATTTCTGTAGGATGAATTCCTAGAAATGGCTCGGTCAAGTTAAGGAGTATGGGCATTTTAGATGATTACAAAATATACCCAAGAAAAATGCATATTCTCATATTTCACACCCTCAGCTACCCTGATGCAATCAAGACATATCAATCTGGTAGGCAAAAAATGACATTCCACTGTTGATTAATTTTACAATGGGCATCTGCAGGGGACACCTGGGTTCACTTACGGTGGTGGAGATGAAAGGGAGAATGGCAGAGAAAAGAAACTTCTCTAAAGATGACCTCGAGGCTTCAAGCCCACAGGTACCATCTGCATTAGAACAGTGAGAAAGAGAGAACGCTTTTGTTTTGTTTTAGAGGAAAGCAGGATGGACGGAGAGAGGGTGTCATAAGTTTGCTTTTGAACATGACAAGTATAATATATCAGAGGTATAATTTCAGTATCAAAAGGCAGCTGGAATGATGGTTGGAGGGAGGGGAATGATTTTAAAAGGTGTCGTTCTCTCAGGAAAGAGGACATGGAAAACTTTTACAAGAAAAAACACAGTCTGAGGCCAGAGATGACTCTTACTCTAGCCACATGTCTCCCAAATGTGAAGCCACAAGGCGAGGGTAAGAGAGGAGGGTGTGTGCGGGGCTGAGAGATGCCAGGAGCCACAACCCAAAGGGCATGTCCTGGGTACAGCGGTCAGGAGCGTAAACAGAGGCAGCTTCTCCATTATTTCCACTACTGTCTTCCCAAGACCAACAACCTCACTAACTCTGCTCATAAATTCTCCTCCCCTCTGAGCCCCACTCCCCAAGGAAGCTTTTCAAAAAACGTAAATGAAATTACAAACACAAGTGGATAGACGAACAAGAAAAACCTCAGGACTCCTAGAGGAGAGTTTAGTTAGCAGGAGAAAAGACACTGAATCCTTTTGGTCAGATGGTGTGACATTTAAATTAAATGTTCTGTGACAACAGCACATTTAGGGAAAATCACAAAAAGAAGGCACTCGTGGATGGGAAGAAGAAAATTGGAGAGAAGCTGAGAAAGAACTCAGTAGTCCAGACGGCGTGTACTTGGCACAGATGGTTTGAAAAGTCACGGCAGGGCGGAGGTCGTCAGACACGGCCTGGCGTGGTGTCCTGCTCCGCCTCCGCACTGTCCCCTGTCCTTGTTTCTGCAACTGCAAACCTTGGGCTTATTCATAAAATGAAAAAAACAAATTTCACCCTTTTCTCAAAGCTGCCTAGAGGGATGGCTGATATCAAGGCACTGTTATCGTGTAGGTTTTTAATTCAAGAAAATGATTCTTGAAACTAGAGCCCTGTAGTGCCAGACAGCGGTTCTGCTTTCATTAGTCCCCACTCGGCCACAGGTGTCAGGTAGGGTTTTAGTGTTTCTTTAGTGTCTCAGACCTCATTCCCATTCTGAAAACTTAAAAAAAAAAAAAAACAGGAAACTTCACTGAGGTAAAACTTGCGAACCATACAACTGATTCATCTCAATGAGTTTTAGGAAATATTTAGAGTTGGGCAGTCATCATCACAATCCAATTTTCTATATGGGAATTTATTTTTACTTTTAAAATAATTGTTTTTGGCTGCACCATGCATCTTCAGTTCAGTCAGTTCAGTCGCTCAGTTGTGTCCGACTCTTTGCGACCCCATGAATCGCAGCACGCCAGGCCTGCCTGTCCATCACCATCTCCCAGAGTTCACTCAGACTCACGTCCATCGAGTCCTTGATGCCATGCAGCCATGTCATCCTCGGTCGTCCCCTTCTCCTCCTGCCCCGAATCCCTCCCAGGAGCATAGTTTTTTCCAATGAGTCAACTCTTCGCATGAGGTTGCCAAAGTACTGGAGTTTCAGCTTTAGCATCATTCCTTCCAAAGAAATCCCAGGGTTGATCTCCTTCAGAATGGACTGGTTGGATCTCCTTGCAGTCCAAGGGACTCTCAAGAGTCTTCTACAACACCACAGTTCAAAAGCATCAATTCTTCGGTGCTCAGCTTTCTTCACAGTCCAACTCTCACATCCATACATGACCACAGGAAAAACCGTAGCCTTGACTAGATGGACCTTAGTTGTCAACGTAATGTCTCTGCTTTTGAATATACTATCTAGGTTGGTCATAACTTTTCTTCCAAGGAGTAAGCATCTTCTAATTTCATGGCTACTCTTGTGGCTCAGCTGGTAAAGAATCTGCCTGCAATGTGGGAGACCTGGGTTTGATCCCTGGATTGAGAAGATCCCTTGGAGATGGGAAAGGCAACCCACTACAGTATTCTGGCCTAGAGAATTCCATGGACTGTATAGTACGTAGGGTCGCAAAGAGTTGGACATGGCTGAATGACCATGCATCTTGCAGGATCTTAATTCCTAGACCAGGCACTAAACACAGGCCATGGCAGTGAAAGCACTGAATGCTAACCACCAGGCACCAGAAACTCCCTCTTGGTCCAATTTTCTAACATTGTCATCCTTTCAAAAACATGCCTCAAGCCCATTCAGTCATTCCTCATTCCCATGCCCAGCCTCAGACAACCACTAAACTACTTTCTATCTCTATAAATTTGCTTTTTTGGATATTTCATATCAATGGAATTATATAACACGTGGTCTTTTGCATCTGGCTTCTTTCACTTAGCATAGTGTCTTTGAAGTTCATGCATGTTGTAGCACTTCATGCCCTTTTACGGGCAAGTAATATTTCATTGTGTGACATACCATGTATTATTTATCCATTCATCAGTTGGTGGATATTTGAGATGTATTGACTTCCTGGCTGTTGTTAACAGTGCTTTCATAAACATCTTTGTGCAAAGTTTATGTAGACGTGTACACCCTAAGAGAGCAATTTCTGGGTCATGTAGTCAATGTTTAACTCTGAAAGAATCTGTTTTCCAAAGTGGCTATAGTATCTTCCATTCCTACCATCTGTATACAAGAGTTACAATTTTTCCACATCCTCAACAACATTTGTAAAAATTATCTGTTTTTTGATGATAGTTATCTTAGTGGAAGTGAAGTGATGGTTCATTGTGGTTTAGGGTTGTATTTCCCTAGTGACTAATGATGCCGANCCTACCATCTGTATACAAGAGTTACAATTTTTCCACATCCTCAACAACATTTGTAAAAATTATCTGTTTTTTGATGATAGTTATCTTAGTGGAAGTGAAGTGATGGTTCATTGTGGTTTAGGGTTGTATTTCCCTAGTGACTAATGATGCCGAACATATCTTCATGTATTTATTGACCATTCATAGATCTTCTTTGGTGCAATGTGTATTCAAATGTTTTGCCTGTTTTTCTAAATTGTTAACTCTAAAATAGCTTCAAATTTCGAACAGAAAGCATCAAAACTTAATGTGTAATAAAGATGAGCATCTGAGTCACACTGCAAAACCTGATTTCATACATCAATTTCATGATAAGAGGAACGTGCAAGGAACCCCTAACAAGTTTGGTTGATGAAGTTATCACACAGAAAATTACAGTGAGCTGACAACAGTACTTTTTAAAGAATGTGTTTGTTAGGAACACTGGATTCTCATTTTAATTTCTCAATCAGCAACAGTTTCTACAAAAGATGTTGAAAAACTGAGCTGGAAATCCACACAGAAAAATATAATCTTGACTCCCACCTCACAATCTCACAAAATTAATCTGAGATGGACCATAGACATAAACGTAAAAGCTAAATCTATAATTCTTCTAAAAGAAAATATAGAAGAATATCTTTACAACCCTGGGTAGCAAAAAAGCACTAACTACAAGAGTAAAAACCGACAAACTGGACTTCAAAAAATCTTCCGTTTCTGGTCATAAAATGAGTAGATAAGCCACAGATGGTAAGAAAATACTTGCAATACATGTATCTAACAAAGAACTTATATTCAGAATAAATAAGGAGCNATACACATCTAGATGTGTATAAGAGACAGCCCCATGTGAAGAGTTGACTCATTGGAAAAAACTCTGCTGCTGGGAGGGATTGGGGGCAGGAGGAGAAGGGGACGACAGAGGATGAGATGGCTGGATGGTATCACGGACTCGATGGACGTCAGTTTGAGTGAACTCTGGGAGTTGGTGATGGACAGGGAGGCCTGGCGTGCTGTGATTCATGGGGTCGCAAAGAGTCAGACACGACTGATCAACTGAACTGACTGACTGACTGACCAGTTAACGATAACAGACAAATAATCCAATTAAGAAACACGGGCGCAAAACTTGAACACGTCACAAAGCCAGACCAACATGCACTTGAAAAAGCGTTCAACTTCATTAGCCATCAGGAAAATGTAAACTAAAATTACAGTGAGTACACTCTCTAGAACAGCTAAAATTAGAAAGACTGATGAGGATATCAAATGTCAGAACATGGAATGTACAGAACTTTCTACCATTGCTGGTGGGAGTGTAAAAGGGTCACTGTTTTGGAAACTGATCTGGTAGTTTCATATGAAGTTAAACATATACCTATCTCATGACTCAGCAATTCCACCCCTAGGTAGCTATGCAAGAGAAAACATGTATATATTTAAAAACCTTACAGAAGAACATTCAGCAGCTTTATTCATAACAGCCCAAATGTCAACAGGAGAATGGATAAACAAACTGTGGTTCATACAATGGAATAATATAGCAATGAAAGGAATAAACTATTGGTACAACAATACAGATAAATCCAAAAACATTATGCTGAGTAAACCCTGAAGAAGGAAAAAGAGTGCATTCCAAGTTCTTCCATTTTTATGAAATTCTAGAATAGGAAAAATTAATCTATGGTGCTTTTGCCATGGAGGGATACGAAACAAACGGGGAAGAAGGGCGAGGGAAGGTTTTGCATGCTGGAAATATCTATGTGGATGGAGGTGTCAGTTACACAGGTGTAATGTGTTTGTCAAATACACTAAACTGTAAATATTAAATTTGCATTTTACTCTATATAAAGTATACCTTAAAAAACCCAAACTAAAATAAGCAGAAACATGCAGTATCATGCAGGTGCATGCATATATCTATCAGTCTGCTGAGTTTAGAACAGTGCCTGCCAGTTATTAAAAGCTCAATAAATACTGGGCAAAATTACAAGTATTATCTATTATAACACAGCCACTAGTTAAGGGCACCCACAACATTGTGCAAACTTGAAATCTACTATTTAGGAAGTCTGAAATTGATATGAACCTGTATAACAAATTGCTATAAATTCTAGTCACATTTCCTTGCTCTGTGATCTAGAATAAAAACTCACTTCTTACTGTATGCCACATCCAATTTATCCTGTTTTGTTAATGAAACCCAGTCTCCTTAAAACTGACTTACCCAGCTAAGTTTATGATTAACCAATCCAAAATTTTACTGAGCTTTCTTGCTCCTCCCTTCCCCTCAGGGTTGAAGAGTATCAAAGAGAATCGGAGAGAGAACCCAAGCAGGACCCTTTGGAGCCTTCTGAGGTACAAAATCCCCTCCATGTCTCCTATTTCTTGTTTGTAGAGAAAGGCTTTAGTCTCCTGGGCCTTCCCTCAGTTCCAGAGAACAGAGTCAAGAAGCTATACTAATCAGAGATGTAGTAGAATTAAGAAATAAAGGAAAAGCAGTTAAACAAGAAAAGCCTAAACAATTCAGTGAAAAAACAAGAGTCTTAGTTCCTCCTTGAAGGATATATTTAACTACCTGATGCCATGAAGTGATGGGACCAGATGCCATGATCTTTGTTTTTTGAATGTTGAGTTTTAAGTCAGCTTTTTCAGTCTCTTCTTTCACCTTCACCGAGAAGCTCTTTAGTTCTTCTTCACTTTCTGTCATAAGGGTGGTGTCATCTGCATATCTGAGGTTCTTGATATTTCTCCTGGCAATCTCGATTCCAGCTTGAGCTTCATCTAGCCTGGCATTTTGCATGATGTACTCTGCATATAAAGTAAATAAGCAGGGTGACAATATATAGCCTTGATGTACTCCTTTCCCAACTTGGAACCAGTCCGTTGTTCCAGTGTTCCATGTCCAGTTCTAAATGTTGCTTCTTAACCTGCATACAGATTTCTCAGGAGGTAAGGTGGTCTGGTATCCCCATCTCTTGAAGAATTTTCCAGTTTGTTGTTTTGATCCACACAAAGGCTTTAGGGTAGTCAATGAAGCGGGAGTAGATGCTTTTTTGGAATTCTCTTGCTTTTCCTATGACCCAGTGGATGCTGGCAATTTGATCTCTGGTTCCTTTGCCTTTTCTAAATCCAGCTTGTACATCAGGAAGTTCTTGGTTCATGTACTGCTGAAGCCTAGCTTGAAGGATTTTGAGCATTACCTTGCTATCACGTGAAATGAAATGAACATTCTTTGGCACTGCCTTTCTTTGGGATTAAAATGAAAACCGACCTTTTCCAATCCTGTGGCCACTGCTGAGTTTTCCAGATATGCTGGCATACTGTGTGCAGCACTTTAACAGCATCATCTTTTAGGATTTGAAATAGTTCAGCTGGAATTCCATCACTTTCACTAGCTTTGTTTGTAGTAATGCTTCCTAAGGCCCACTTGACTCCACACTCCAGGATGTCTGGCTCTAGGTGAGTGACCACACCATTGTCGTTATCTGGATCCACAGTTCTGTGTATTCTTGACACCTCTTCTAAATCTCTTTTGCTTCTGTTATGTCCTTGCAGTTTCTGTCCTTTATTGTGCCCATTTTTGCATAAAATGTTCCCTAATGTATCTCTAATTTTCTTGAAGAGATTGCTTGCTTGGTGCCCTGCAAATAAACACTGTACTTAGTGTCAGTAGATTGCCTATGTTGCATTGGTGGGCAAAAGGATCCAAGTTCAGTTCAGTAGCAGTTCTGTATAGCAGAAATTAACACAACATTGTAAATCAAAAGAGCATTGTCTTGAATAGTGTTTCTGAAATTTTCGACCTCCAAGGACCATTTTATGGATACTGAGAATATACAGTTTGTCAACTTTAGGTCTGTTTTGAAAAAGTCTAAAATTAAACTCATGGTGATTGCACCATGAAATTAAAAGACGCTTACTCCTTGGAAGAAAAGTTATGACCAACCTAGATAATATATTCAAAAGCAGAGACATTACTTTGCCAACAAAGGTCCGTCTAGTCAAGGCTATGGTTTTTCCAGTAGTCATGTATGGATGTGAGAGTTGGACTGTGAAGAAGGCTGAGTGCTGAAGAATTGATGGTTTTGAACTGTGGTGTTGGAGAAGACTCTTGAGAGCCCCTTGGACTGCAAGGAGATCCAACCAGTCCATCCTGAAGGAGATCAGCCCTGGGTATTCTTTGGAAGGAATGATGCTGAAGCTGAAACTCCAGTACTTTGGCCACCTCATGCGAAGAGTTGACTCATTGGAAAAGACTCTGCTGCTGGGAGGGACTGGGGGCAGGAGCAGAAGGGGATGACAGAGGATGGGATGGCTGGATGGCATCACTGATTCGATGAACGTGAGTCTTAGTGAACTCTTGGAGTTGGTGATGGACAGGGAGGCCTGGCGTGCTGCGATTCATGGGGTCGCAAAGGGTCGGACACGACTGAGCAACTTAAGTGAACTGAACTATCTTATAACTAATAGTATTTTCACATAAACAAGAGGGGTGATTACAAACTGTGCCAATGATAAAAACAAGGTTCTACTGTACAGCACAAGGAACTATATTTAGTATCCTATGATTAAGCCATAATGGAAAAGAATGTAAAAAAATAATGTGTATATATATGTGACTCACTTTGTTGTATAGCAGAAATCAACACAACATTGTAAATCAATTACACTTTCACAAAAAATGTGTACCAATATATTTTATAATAGTCCCAGAGGCAGTCAGTTTTTTTATTCTTGTCTCTGCTGCTGCTGCTGCTGCTAAGTCACTTCAGTCGTGTCCGACTCTGTGCGACCCCATAGACGGCAGCCCACCAGCCTCCCCCGTCCCTGGGATTCTCCAGGCAAGAACACTGGAGTGGGTTGCCATTCTTGTCTCTAAAAGTTAGAAAATACTAAGAATCATAGGCTGTCAAGAAAGGCAGTGAGTGTTTCCAGGCTCTGTCAGAAAGTTCTGGTGAGTCAAATCAAATCAGGATCCAGAATAACAGATTGACTTCTCATTATAAATGACAGCGTTCTGTAAAATGTCAGATTGATGGGTTTGTCGCACTCAAGGCCTGGAAAGCTGTTTCAATTTGGGCAGGAGCAGTGAATGGGTTCCTGATTCTATGATAACATTTAGCTCTAGAAAGTATTTTTTCATGTTCTGCTGCAGCATTTGGGTGTGGTTAGAAAGTATGTCTATTATTAAGTTATTGATTTATTTCTCTGAAAAGTGAAGAAAAACATCCAGTGTTGGGAATATGCCAAATTCTCAGCAACTAAACCCTATGTACCGCAATTCAATCTCAAAAGGTTCTAATTCCTAATTTTTAATGTAAAATACTGACATTATGGATCTGAATAATAGGTTTACTCTAGGCAAGAAATAAGATTTATTGCAGTCATACACCAGAGCAAGTCATTTGAAGTAAAAGAAATGTCTTTATCAACATTATCAGTGAAGCAAAGCTATTTTTTTTAACTCTATATGCCACTTCATTTCAAAAACTTGCATGAGCACACTTACCTTCAGTTGCCAGACACCTAAGCATATCCTTTACCGCAGCCAGTCCCTTGAACTGCAAATTTTAAAGACGGGGGCTCACTGATGTCATGTGATGGTTTTTGTGTTTTCCTTATTTTCCTAAAGCATTGATTCAGTAGGAGCCAACTGGTAACTGCCAGCTGTTCTCTTTCCGAGTTAAGCAGTATTTGGAAGGACATTTTGGTGTGGGGTTTGATGTACACTCCAGCTTAATTAACATGTTGAAACACCACCCCCGATCACCTGGCAAATCTGCTCCATCCCACCTTCCCTGCCACACTTGGTCTCACCCTTCCGGTATGCTCAGACCAGTAACTGTGAAGTCATCCTCGGCTCCTCCCTGTCTCTTCCACCCCACATTCTGTCCATCAACAATTCTTATTGGCTCTACTTTAAAGTATATCCAGAAACTAATCAGCTCTCACCTACCCCTCTGTGGCTCTCATGCTGGTCCAAGCATCATGACTTGTTGCCTAAATTATAGAAAGCGCCACCTAACCAACCTCCCCTCTTCCATCCCTGCCACACTCCCCATGCTCTGCTCTTAACACAGCATCCAGAGATCTATTACCAACACCGGTCATGTGTGTCACTGCTCGCCCAGAGCTCGGCACTGGCTCTGGATGGTTAGTTTCAGCTTGCTGGCCTGTAGCACCCAGTGATTCAATCTCACACAATTAGATTCTAACTGAATCTAACTAGATTCAATTAATCTAGGTGTTGCCGTGAAGGTATTTCACAGATGTGTTCACATCTACTATCACCTTGTTTTTCTTAAATTAATCTCTTTATTTATTTATCTGATTGTGTTGGGTCTTAGTTGTGGCATACTGGATCTTTCCATGCAGCTAATAGATTCTCTGGTTGTGGCGCTCAGGTTCCGTAGTGGTGGCATGAGGCCTGAGTTGCCCTGCAGCATGTGAGATCTTAATTCCCAGTCCAGGGATTGAACTTGAGTCCCCTGCAAGGTGGGTTCTTTACCACTGAAGTTCCTACAATCACTTCACTTTAAATAAAGATTATCTTGATAATGTGGACGGGCCTCATCTAATCAGCTGAAGAGCCTTAAGAGCAAAGCTGAGGTTTTCCTGAGGTAGAGAGAACTCTGCTTCAGGACTGCAACATCTTCGACCTTGGCTGACAAATGCTAGCCTGCTGACCTGCATTACAAATTGCAGATTGGCCAGCCTCCACAGTCACATAGGTTGAATCTCTTTACATATGTACTTCCGTGGCGCAGTGGTAAAGAATCCGCCTGCCAATGCAGGAGACACGAGACTCGGGTTTGATCCCTGGATGGGGAAGATCCCCTGAAGGAGGAAATGGCAACCCACTTCAGGATTCTTGCCTGGAAAATTCCATGGACAGGGAGCCTGGCGGGCTACAGTCCATAACATCGCAGAGCTGGACATGACTGAGCGACTGAGCAGGCACACGCATGTGTCGGTATATGTGTGTATGTATATATTTATATGTACATATGTATATATGAGGGGCTTCCCCTGGTAGCTCAGCTGGTAAAGAATCCACCTGCAATGCAGGAGATCCCAGTTCGATTCCTGAGTTGGGAAGGTCCCCTGGAGAAGGGATAGGCTACCCACTCCAGTGTTCTTGGGCTTCCCTGATGGCTCAGATGATAAAAAAATCCGCCTGCAATACGGGAGACCTGAGTTTGATCACTAGGTTGGGACGATCTCCTGGAAGAGGGCATAGCAACTGACTCCAGTATTCTTGCCTGCAGAATCCCCATGGACAGAGTAGCCTGGCGGGCTGTGTGTGGTCCATGGGGTTGCATGGACAACTGAGCTACCAAGCACAGCACAGCACAAGTATATATGGATGTATATATGTATGTGTGCGTGCTAAGTCACTTCAGTCATGTCCAACTCTTTGCAACCTTATGGACTGTAGCCCACCAGGCTCCTCTGTCCATGGGATTTTCCTGGCAAGAATGCTGGTCTGGGTTGGCATTTACTTCTCCAGAGGATCTTTCCAACCCAAGGACAGAACCCTCATCTCCTGTGTCTCCTGCATTGCAGATTCCTTACGCACTGAGCCGACTGGGAAGCCCGTATATACATATACCTGTTGCATATTTATACGCACATATGCATATGTTTGTATGTGTGTATCTGTTTATCTAGCTCCTACTGGTCCTGTTTCCCTGGAGACCACTGACACAAGTTCCCCATGTCCAATGCTTTCCATTGGCCCCTCTGGATCCATTCTCTTCCCATCTCCACCCTACTCCCCTTCCTGGATGGCTGATCTGGATCCGTGTATCAGTCATTGTCTTCAGGGTGCTGGAGCCATGGGAAGCCCCAACAGGAAACTGAAATAGGAAGAGTGAGATGGGGATGTTAACTTCCCTGGTTCTTTCTGAGGTCATCGTGGGTTGACGCCTGTGTTCTAATAATGTGTCCCTCCTCCAGGCTTCCCTTACCTTTCTGAACATCTTCTTTGTAAACAACACCCACCCCCCATCATCATCATCTTTTGAATGTGCTGTTTTCTCTGGAGACCCTGACTGATAAGACTGCCTTGCTCACACTGGTCTCCGGGCCTTAAATGATCTCCTGGTGGCTCAGATGGTAAAGAATTCACCTGCACTGTGGGAGACCTGGGTTGGGAGGATCCCCTGGAGAAGGGAAGGGCTATCCACGCCAGCATTCTTGCCTGGAGAATTCCATGGACAGAGGAGCCTGGCAGGCTACAGTCCATGGGATCACAAAGAGTCAGGCACGACTGAGGAACTTTCACGCTTTCACTTCCCTGTCTGAACTCAGCATGTGCTCCCCTTCGTTAGGTTCATACACAGGCCTCTTCGCTGCTCCCAGCACATGCCAGGCATGCAAAGCTCCTCGAGGGCAAGAAGCTCTGTCTGCCGGGTTCCTTGACGTATCCCTGGTGCCCAAACAGTGCCTGGAACACAGTTGTTGTTGTTTAGTTGCTCAGTTCTGTATGACTCTGCGACCCCAAGGACTGTCGCCTGCCAGGCTCCTCTGCCCATGGAATTTTCCAGGCAAGAGTACTGCAGTGGGTTGCCATTTCCTTCTCTAGGAGATCTTTCCGACCCAGGGATCCAACCGGCATCTCCTGCAGTGGCAGGTGGATTCTTTATCACTGAGTCACCAGAGAAGGCCCCCTGGAACACAGTGCTCAGTAAATATTTTTTGCATAAATCAAATAAAATCATTTCATCAGTTTCTATACTAGCCTTGTTCCCTGGTGTGTCCCTAACAGATGCTGCATCTTGTGTCTTTATCACAGCTCACAAAATAACACCAAGTGGAAAGAAAAATCTTGTCTCTTGTTGCCTGGATTTGCAACAGAAGACACCGTGTCTGTTCTCCTCATAAAGGTCCCCAGGATCACTAAATACATACCTTAGGAAAGCGTGAAATCACTATTCACCCAGAAAGAAGTATCATCATCAACAAGATGACAATTTAACTGGTAATTCATCCTCACACAAGATGTGAAGAATTCCCCTCAAATGACTTTTTTTTTCCCCAAAAAGATGTATGGTGTAAACGGAATGAAATATGTAAACTTAAATATAACACTTAAGATGTTGTGACTGGATGTTATAAACACGATTCTACAAATGTTAAAATGATACTATAATCTAATCCATTTCATTCAGCTCTATATCACTCACGTTTTTGTAAGACTGGCTGGCTTGAAAAGTCAATAACATTTTTCCCAAAGTGCTGGGAGCCAGGGTGAGGAATCCTGCCCACGGCAAAGGTCATGAGGAAGGAGGCCTGACATTACGCAAAGGTGGGATCAAGCCTCAGGGGTCCCCCTGGACATTCTCGAGCATCTACCCCCAAAACCAGAATCTGCCTACCTTACTGCATTATGCTTTCACCTACACTTCTGACATTACAGGGGGCTATCCCCCACCACCTCTCTCTGAAGAGGAGTTAACTTAGAGCTCCAGTTAATACATGGGCATGACAAAAGTGTTTCAGTCCACAAGCTCCTCTGAAGGCTCTCTAGCCTACCTGACAGGTTTGTCCAGCCACATGTGATTGTTCACAGCCTCCCAACCGTGAGAGGCACGAGATGCTCTAAACTTTCTAACAACAGATTCTTTTGAGAAGTTAGAAAATTATTAGTATAGTATTAGCAAGTTAGTTAGAAATGGAGGGTTTCATTGTTGAGCCAACATTTGCTGCTAAGCCTCCTTATCCCTTGCCCCTTATACCCAGTAATTGATATAACTAGCATATAGGAGAAATAAGTATTAACTTTGATATTAATCACGTTAGACCTTAGGCTAAGTAAATTCTTTTCTTGATTATAGCCCATTGCACCTTTGCCCTGTAGGAATGCAACTTTCTTTGGTGCCTTTGGAGGGTGGTGCCTGACTTAAGAAAAATCACCTTTGGAGAAAATAAGTTTTTTGGCTGACTAACAGCGGCCAGGAGGAGCTACCCCATGTCCAAGGCCAGTGGCGGCCAGGAGGAGACAACCCATGTCTGAGGTCAGGGGCAGCTGGGAGAAGCCACCTCGTGCCTGGGGCCAGGAGCAGTGACCCTGAGGAGCCACCCTGAGCCCAAGGCCAGGGGCGGCAGCTGGGAGGAGCAACCCCAGGAGTGGTGGCTGTACAGGCACAGGAGGGCCTAGAGGAGCTATCCCACGTTGAAGGTCAGGAATGGCAGCGATAAGGAGATACCCCCCATCCAAGGTAAGGAGCAGTGGCTGTGCTTTGCTGGAGCAGCCGTGAAGAGATACCCCATGCCCAAGGTAAGAGAAACCCAAATAAGATGGTAGGTGTTGCAAGAGGGCATCAGAGGGCAGACACACTGAAACCATACTCACAGAAAACTAGTCAATCTAATCACACTAGGACCTTATCTAACTAAACCTTGTCTAACTCAATGAAACTAAGCCATGCCCATGGGGCAACCCAAGATGGGTGGCTCATGGTGGAGAGGTCTGACAGAACGTGGTCCACTGGAGAAGGGAATGGCAAGCCACTTCAGTATTATTGCCTTGAGAACCCCATGAACAGTATGAAAAGGCAAAATGATAGGATACTGAAAGAGGAACTCCCCAGGTCATTAGGTGCCCAATATGCTACTGGAGATCAGTGGAGAAATAACTCCAGAAAGAATGAAGGGATGGAGCCAAAGCAAAAACAATACCCAGTTGTGGATGTGACTGGTGATAGAAGCAA
>SJYX01008029.1:83620-107849 GCA_006410675.1 Oreotragus oreotragus | reverse complement strand
CACTCTAGTATTCTTTCCTGGAGAATCCCAGGGATGGGGGAGCCTGGTGGGCTGCCGTCTATGGGGTCATACAGAGTCGGACACGACTGAAGTGACTTAGCAGTAGCAGCCGCAGTACTTTGGCCACCTCATGCGAAGAGTTGACTCATTGGAAAAGACTCTGATGCTGGGAGGGATTGGGGGCAGGAGGAGAAGGGGACAACAGAGGATGAGATGGCTGGATGGCATCACTGACTCGATGGACGTAAGTCTGAGTGAACTCTGGGAGATGGTGATGAACAGGGAGGCCTGGCATGCTGTGATTCATGGGGTCACAAAGAGTCTGAGGACTGAGTGACTGAACTGAGCTGAACTGAACTGACTCATCATCAGAAAGGGTCATAAAATGTTAGCAGGCCTCTTGGCCAGAAGATGATGTAAATCATCTGAGAACTTTGTATCAAAAAGGGTCAGGACTACTGACCCCACATGACTTTGCATCTTCCATTTATCTCTATGTATAACAAAAAGTATAAAAGCGGACCTGGAAAATAAAGAAACGGACCAGTTCCTGGAAAGACTGGTTTCCCCCGTGTGGTCTTTTCTCGTTCTCTTCTTTTCTGGCTGAATTCCCATCTGGAGCACGGAGGCTTGCCAAGCCTACTAATTTTGCCTGGGCTTCTAAGATTTGAACTGGGGGGGTCACTTTGTGTCTCCACTCCTTGGGAGACTGGGACGATGCCTGTGGCCTACGTAGGCGGTGCAAACCCCTTGTCTCGGGGTTTTATTGGTTCTCCGTGTAAACCAAGTTATTCAGCCTCTTTTCTCCACTAATTTTCCTACTACACTATTCTTTTCTAATCTCTCTCCATATCTTTAATTAAACAATTTTCCTCTAGACGCCGACTCCATCCCCACTTCAAATTACCCTGGATCCACCAGGGCTGGACCCCGGCACCAAAGTGAACTAGCTAGTGGAATACACTCTTAACTTATATTAGCTGTTCATCGACTTCTCTGTTTTACTATTTACAGATTCCAATCCCAAATGGCTGTATACGTAAAGCTGCAGCTTTGAAAGTCAACACAAATAGTGCAGCCTATACTTTGTATTGTCGCCTATACAAAATGAATACATACATGAGTACACGTATACTAACACTGCTCAATGGAACAGAAGGCATGGAAGAGCTTCACTCCATGATGCATCTAAGACTGTTCACCCATGCTGGCAAGGAAAGTAAACATTCAGAAATCAACATGCAATCCACAGGGTGTGTTGTTCGCTCATGTCACTGATATGCAAACTGACTGGCAGTCACCCGGTACAATCATACAGTGACTTATAATGCACGAACCCCGGGGGAAGTGCACACAGCACACACGTGTAACACAACTAGACACAAGGGAGGATGGAGGAAGGGGACATTTCTTTCAGCAGCAGCATTCTGCAGATTATGAACATCTTCAGATTGTCTCCTTCCCCAGAGATCTTTGGCAATAAATAGATACTCTTCTGCAGGGATCTGTAGCTTCTGTGCTGTTCTGCCTAAAATCAGGTTTGGTCATTGAATCTGTTCACTCATTCATTCACTCATTTATACATTCATTCTTTCACTCAGCTACTACTACATGTGTCAAGCCCTATGTTAACTACTAGGAGAACAGAAAACTAAAACAAGGATCTCGTCCTCAAGAGCTTTGCAGTTTAGTACAGAAGACAGTTTGTAAACAGATGATCAGTGGTCAGTGCTGTAATACAGATAGTCCCCAGATGCTATGGGGTCACAGAGGAAGTAGATTCCAGTCTTCACTGCGGGATAGAGAGACAGCCAGGAATGTTAACTGGGAACTCCTTTCTGACTTAATAATTCTATGATTCATTTCTCTAATAAGAAATACAGTTTCATTATTTTCAGATAAAAAATAGCTAAGATTTGTCTCTATAAATTGTCTCTACACCACTGTAATCCCTAAATACAATGATGCAAGTAATGAAATAATATATGTATTGCTAAGATTTATATGGATAAATATATATGACTTATGGAGAATAATAAAGCCAGTTCATTAAAACTGTAACTCACAATTATAATAATAAAAAGTATATTAGACAGCTCTTTAGGGTAGCTGCCTGACTTCTGATAAACCTCTTGCTCTAAAAATTTTTTTTCAGCTACATATATGCATCCCTGAAACAATACATGCTTAGCTGTAGTCCCTAAAAACAATGATGCAGGTTCATATTAACGTGATGACTGTGCCAGAATCCCCCCTAAAATCTCAGTTGTTTTGGAGTATCCCAAAGGGATATCTACACAGGCCCACAAAGCAGTCTGGCTCCCTAGTGATAGTATTCACAGGTCTTTCTTCTCTTACTGCTGGAAAATAAGTTGCGTGTGTGCGTGCGTGCCCAGTCACCAAGTGTGTCCGACTCTGCAATCCCATGAACTGTAGCCCGCCAGGCTCCTCTGTCTGCGGGATTTTCCAGGCAAGAATACTGAAGTGGGTTTCTATTTCCTTCTCCAGGAAAACAAACTGATGGCTCCTGAAAAAGCCGAGAATTACCACATGATCCTGCAATTCCACTCCTGGGGGTATGCCCAAAGGGATTAAAAGCAGGGACTCAAACAGGCACTTGTACATTCATCTTCGCTGCAGCATTATTCAAAATTGCCAAAAGGTGGAAGTAACCCAAGTGTCCCTTCACAGACAAATGGATAAACAGAACGTTCCTGGTGACTGATGCACCATCCAAGTCCCCGGAACAGGCTGATAAAGAGGAAGCCTCTGTCTATTTCAAGGGTGCTATCTCCTGATGCTCCTAAGATTCTGCACTCCCCCCCCGCCACCCAAAGGTTGCAGAAACTTGTGAGCTGGGATGATGAGAACACCTGCCTCCCATTCTGCATCCCACTGAGTCACGTGGGACCCAAGGCAACACTACTCACAAAAACTGACTCTTAAGCTCCACCCTCCCTACATTCTAAAGCAGCTTTCTAAAGTAAACATCAAACAACTTAAACATAAATAGACAAAGAAGCAAACCAAATCCACTACTCTCTCCACAGGAGATAACACATCCCAATGAGTCACGTGGGACCCAAGGCAACACTACTCACAAAAACTGACTCTTAAGCTCCACCCTCCCTACATTCTAAAGCAGCTTTCTAAAGTAAACATCAAACAACTTAAACATAAATAGACAAAGAAGCAAACCAAATCCACTACTCTCTCCACAGGAGATAACCTTAATTTGTGAGTAAGGCCTTTGCACTCATAATCATCTGGAAGATATTTTGTATTCACAAAGGACAAGAAACCTCAGAAGTTGCTGAATGCCACATACCAAGTCATCTGCATTCAGAGCAGTGATGACCTCACCATTTCTTCAGGGAACATCAGTGGGGAAATGCTTTGCATCATTCAGGTTTCAGTTCAAATGTCACATCATCAGCATCAATCTCTATTACATCATCTTCTTTTACTGTCTTCATGGTACCCATTCCCATCCTACAATCAGTGATCTATTTTATTGTCTCTCTTTCCCCCCAGAAAGTAAACACCATCAATGCAAGAGCCTTCAGTACTGTATCTTCAGAATATAAAACAAGGCTTGACACGTACTAAGCATTCAGTAATTATTTCCTGACTGAATAATATCTTTGTTTTAGTATTTACCACATGGTAACAGTATTTTAGTATTTACCACTGTTCTTAACACTGTACTTGCAATAGCTAACTTAATGTTCAAAGTGATCCTACGAGGTAGGGAGTAGTAATAGCCGTAGTTTACAGATAAGGAAACTGGGGCATGGAGGAAACTAAGAAATTCCAAACTCAACCTCATACAGCTAGTAAGATACAACCCCCAAATTTGATGACTTGAAACAACAATGTACTTGTTTTTTTAAATAATAAATTTTATTATTATTTTATAGTAGGTCCTTGTTGGTTATCTATTTTAAATATACCAGTGTGTTGTTATCATTTAGTTGCTAAGTCGTGTCTGACTCTTTGCAACCACATGGACTGTAGCCCTCCAGGCTCCTCTGTCCATAGGATTTCCCAGGCAAGAATACTGGAGTGGGTGGCCATTTCCTCCTCCAGAAGTTCTTCCAAATCCAGGGATCAAACCTGAATCCCCTGCGTTGGCAGGTGGATTCTTTCATGTACTCTCATTT
Organism: Oreotragus oreotragus; assembly: GCA_006410675.1. NCBI lineage: Eukaryota > Metazoa > Chordata > Mammalia > Artiodactyla > Bovidae > Oreotragus > Oreotragus oreotragus. Next base: position 103,686 of record SJYX01008029.1, on the reverse strand, counting down.
CTTATGGTTTTGTGAATTCACTGGTCTCAGCTGGGTGGTTCTCGCTTGAATTATCTCATGCAATTACTATCAGTTCTCTGTTAGGGCTTACGTCATCTGAAGGCTTAACTGGACTGATCGTCCAAGATGGCTTTTCCACTCACATGTCTGACACCCTAGCTCAGAATACTGGAATAGCTGGGGGTTATCTGAGCATGTTTCTCTCTCTCTCCATGAAGCCTCGCTACAGGGCTAGCTTGGGCTTCCTCACAGTATGGTCGTCCTTACATGGCAGCGAGCTTTCCCCAGAGTTCATGTTTTAAGAGACTAAGACAAAAGCTTTAAGATTTCTTATGCCCTAACTCTGGAAGTCACGTAGTGTCACTTTTGCCTCATTCTATTTTTTCATCAGCTCAGTCAAGATTCAACGTTTGGAGGGACTAGGAAAAGGCATGAATACCAGAAGGTGAGGTTATTTAAAGGTCATCACTGGAGATTCACCACCACAACTGTAGAGCTGGTGTTTGAACCCAAGCAGTCTGGCTCCAGAAACTATACTCACGGAAGTGTCTCTATTAGGAATAATGAATAAATTCATTACTTAATTTGTAATAACGGGGACTATTCTGATGATTTGAGGCTCCAAAAGTGAATTAAAATCTCCGTCTCTAAAGACAGAAAATTATTTCTAATTTTTAAGCTGGGTTGCCTCTAACATCTTAGTTTTAAAAGTTAAAGGGCATTTTCATATAGAAGATGGTATGGAGATTCCTTTAAAAACTAGGAATAAAACCACCATATGACCCAGAAATCCCACTCCCAGGCATGTACCCTGAGGAAACCAAAATTGAAAAAGACACATGTACCCCAATGTTCACTGCAGCACTATTTACAATAGTTAGAACATGGAAGCAACCTAGATGTCCACTGACAGATGGATAAAGAAGTTTTGGTACACATAACCAATGGAATATTACTCAGCCATAAAAGGGACACATTTGAGTCAGTTCTAATGAGGTGGAAGACCCTAGAGCCTACTATATAGAATGAAGTAAGTCAGAAAGAGAAAGATAAATAAGCTTTCCTTGTGGTTCAGTTGGTAAAACATCTGCCTACAATGCGGGAGACCCGGGTTCGATCCCTGTGTCGGGAAGATCCTTTGGAGAAGGAAATGGCACCCCACTCCAGTACTCTTGCCTGGAAAATCTCATGGATGGAGGAGCCTGGTAGGCTACAGTCTATGGGGTCGCAAAGAGTCAGACACGACTGACCGACTTCACTCATTCACTCAACGCATATATATGGAATCTAGAAAGATGGTACTGATGAATTTATTTGCAGGGCAGCAACGGAGAAACAGACATAGAAAACAGACTTATGGACATTGGGGAGAGGGGTGGAGAGAGTGAGATGTATGGAAACAGTAACACGGAAACCTGCGTTACCATATATAAAATAGATAGCCAACGGGAATTTGCTCTATGGCTCAGGAAACTCTAACAGGGGCTCTGTATCAACCTAGAGGGGTGGGATGGGGAGGCAGATGGGAGGAAGGTTCAAGAGGGAGGGGATATATGTATATCTATGGAAGATTCATCCTGAGGTTTGACAGAAAACAACAAAATTCTGTAAAGCAATTATCCTTCAATTAAAAAATAAATTAATTAAAAAAAAAAAGCTAAAAGGCATTCTCAGGTGGTGTGGGATGGGGGTGGTTGGTTGAGGGCCTGTCTCTTATACACATCTAGATGTGTATAAGAGACAGATTTAGAAGGACATTTTGAAAACAACAAAATTCTGTAAAGCAATTATCCTTCAATTAAAAAATAAATTAATTAAAAAAAAAAAGCTAAAAGGCATTCTCAGGTGGTGTGGGATGGGGGTGGTTGGTTGAGGGCCCATGGCTTGAGGAGAACCAGGGAAGGTTTGGAAGCGCTTCTGCTGACAAAGTCTTATGAAAGACCATATTTTAAGCGAAGAAAGGACATAGTAAGTAGGAATGGATATTTCCAGTGGGAGCTAGCCATGCCCCAAAGGGATTACCATCCAGTTTGAAATGCACTGGCTTGAAGACAAATTCTACACAAACACCACACTTTTATGCCTTATTACAACCCTGGAAGAGAGGTTAAAAAAAACACATTTATTGAGTACTTTCTTGTATCAAGCACTGTGCCAAGGGCCTTTCATCTACTACCTCCTTCAATCCTCACACTACCTTTATGAGGCAGGTCTGGCCATGATAACCAACTTTGGAAAGTTCTGGAAACTGCATCACATTCCTAGCAAATGGCTGAACAATATTTCAGCATGACTTGCCAATGCCCTTTCTTCTAGTTACTGGATAATGCCATACTCACAAAGTTCCACCATGAACCCTGTCACAATGTGCTACCGTGATTCATTTCCCAGACATCTCCCAGACTACTGACTCTTCCTTATTATCCCAAGCTCTGTTCTGGGACATGGTTTTCCAATCATTACAGTCTCTGGGTCCAACCCAGCACCTGATCTCTGGTAGGTACTTTAAATTGTCGTGAAGTATGATTTATTCACAGAAGATCAGTCATAGCCCAGGCTTTTAGGAAGTCTGGATCAGACCTCCATCAGACCCCCACTGAGAGAGGCCAACACTTCAGACCTTTTGCTGCAGTGCCTGTACCTGCAAAAACATCACCTCCATCAACAAAATACAAAGAAATTTTAAGGGACTAAAAATAACTGCGCATGTGCAGTTGAGCTGTACGCATGTGCAGTTGGGGCAAATTCTGGACAACAAGATACAAAGAGACCAAATACGCAACTGCCACTTCTGAAGAGCCAGGAGCAAAACCAGGGTGCTCTGAATGACCCCTGCACTCAACACCACCTCAGGGGTGGGCCAACCACCTCAGCCACCCCCCTGACCCACCCCCAGGGCACACCCCTACCCTCACCCCATATGAGGAACCAGCTCACCCCTCCTCAGGGAACGAGCAAGGGAGCGTGTTACTTGTTTTCACTCCCCTCTGCTGCTGCAGGGGCCCCAGTGAAGCCTTGCCTGAATTTCTTGTCTGGCCTCTTATCAGTCTCCATTGATTAAGAAGGGCCAAGAACCCTAGTCAGTAACACTATCAACTCCTTTCCGGGAGCAGTAAACAGCAATCCAGTCTCCCGTGCTTCTTCTCAGCCTGGTCTACGGAACGGTCGTCTGTGGCCAAAAGGTCTTCCCCTCCCTCCACACTTTGGCAAGCACTATTTTATTACTTGTCATGCTCAGCAGTGTGCTGGAGAGGTGGGGACAGAAGTGACACTTAGGGGCAGGACTTGTCCTGCTTTAACTGCAACTCCCCACATTTCTATGGTGTCCCATTTATTTTCAGATATGTATACTGGTTCTCCCGCAGAAGCCAATGACACCCCACTCCAGTACTCTTGCCTGGAAAATCCCATGGATGGAGGAGCCTGGTGGGCTGCAGTCCATGGGGTCACGAAGAGTTGGACACGACTGAGCGACTTCACTTTCACTTTTCACTTTCATGCATTGGAGAAGGAAATGGCACCCCACTCCAGTGTTCTTGCCTGGAGAATCCCAGGGGTGGGGGAGCCTGGTGGGCTGCCGTCTATGCGGTCGCAGAGTCGGACATGACTGAAGCAACTTAGCAGCAGCAGCAGCATACTGGTTTTGCAGAGACCTGCCACATTGACTCTTATGATCTAAGAAATAATGTAAATGAAGAAAACCCTTCTATTCTCCCAAGTTCCTAGAGTAAGGAATTCAAGAGTACCCCCAAAGTGCCACTGCCACTGTTGATAAAGTTGCTAAATTATAAGGGGTGGGTGGGTAAGTTCAAGGGCTTCCCTGGTGGCTCAGGCAGTAAAGAGTCTGCCTGCAATGCAGGGGACGCAGATTCGGTCCCTGGGTCGGGAAGATCCCTTAGAGGAGGACAAGGCAACCCACTCTAGGAGAAATACCACTCCATGGCAACCCATTCCAATTGCAAGGAATCCACAAAATTCTTGGAACAACTCAAATTCGCCTGTAATTCCATATCAAAAATTGAACTCTGAGAAAGGGAACTCTGGGAAAGTAATTCCACCAGTCTTTTTAATAATAAAATATTTAAAATCACTTCTGGGTGTTTTACCTCTGTTAAATGGTTTCTCATTAGACAGCTTTTTAATAGAGAGTTTTAGATTGCTGTATTTCTGCTCTGTTATAGCAATATTTCAGAAAAATGACTTTTTGTCATTAATATATTATTAAAGAGAATCTTTTTTAGAAAAAAATACCCAAAGAGGAGTTCATTTTCATGGTCTCTCATTTCCTTCTCTGCTCATTAAGCCCTTTCTAAGATATCTGCCTTCACCAAGCACTAAAGATACAGGCAGTACAAATAAGCACATTCATAAAACATCATGTTGTCAATCAGCAAAAACATATTTGATTTCCATGTGAGACAGCAAAGAAAAACAAAGCAAAAACAAGCAACAGAAGCCCTTAAAAGCAAACAGCAAAATAGACAAATTCAGAAAAATTGGACTGAGGCCTCAGTGGGAAAACGTCATCTACTTGGCTTATTTATTTAGGATCTCTATTCCTCCCTCCTCACAAGGATGGAAGGCAGCAAGGAAAATGTTTTAATTCTTCCAGTGTTTTATCAACTGAAATCTCACTGGGACAATTTAAGGGTCATAAGGGGGCTTCCCCAATGGCTCAGTGGGTAAAGAATTCGTCTGCAATGCAGGAGATGCAGGTTCAATCCCTGGGTTGGGAAGATCCCCTGGAGAAGGCCATGGCAACCCACTCCAGTATTGTTCCCTGGGAAATCTTACGGACAGAGGAGCCTGGCAGGTTACAGTCCAAGACACTACTGAGTCGGACACGACTGAGCAACTGAGCACACGCGCGCACACACACACACACACACACACACACAAACATACAGGTTGTAAGAATCACAAAGTTTCTGAATGAGACTCTCCTAATTAAGAAACAAACAACAAGCAGCTATGTTGCTCTTGTTCATATAATCAAGTCTGGGTATGAGACATTTCTGTTAACTGTACTCATCTTTACTAAGGAATTTGATTTAAATAATATTAAGTCAAGCACTGGGTTAAATTACTACTCAGGCAGCTGAAATAATGAAGCCTAGTCCAACCAATGTATATGTACATTAAGACAAACCCCACAGTTAAGACTGGAATTTAAATCTCTATTTAACTCTAAATCCTACATGTAGTTTAAAGCCAGGAAATATTTGTTGAAGGCCAAAATTCCATTCCCCTATCTGTCCTGCTGTGGTTATGCCAGGCAAATAATAATTACAGTAATTTTAGAACTCCTTGCTATAGCCTTCAGTATAATTAAGGGACTTAAATGTTGAGTTCCTGTCTAAATTCCCTATTTGTTTTCTCAAATTATATAACTAGTGCTAATCTTGATAAATAATGACTATATGTATCAATTTCCATGAAATTCCATGTCCCACCCCTGCTTTATTTTCATGAAGCCATATGAAGGTTATTGGAAGAATGTACATCCCAATCAAATTTTCAGTCTATCATTTCTTTAAACTAAATGTGAATGCCATTTAAATTTAATCAGGCTTTGGAGGATGTATTCCGTATGATGACTTTAACACACATTAGTAACAAAATCCCCCCATGGTACGGGAATGCCTATACATCATTGTTTGTTAGGCATACTTAGAAATATCAAGGCATGTGTTGTGAAATAGCCCTAAGGGCATATAACCATTTCTCGTCTCAGAGCAGCATAGAGGTAAAACGAGTCATGGCATCTTTTACTCTTTGCATGAGGTAAGAACTGTTTTCATTTAAATCATCTAAAACCTTCAATAATTTTAAAAATCTCATAAGCCTTATTCCACATTATCAATACTTCAAACTATACTTACAGTGAGCAGCATAATTATTTACACAACAGAATTGCTATTGATTTTCTAAAGTGTTTATTCTTAAAAAGTGTTATACATTTATTTTTGGCTGCACTGGGTCTTGGCTGCTGCATGGAGTCTTTCTCTAGTTGCAGCAAGCAGGAGCTACTCATTGTGGTGACTCCCCTTGTTGTGAAGCACCGGTTCTGGGCTCATGGGCTTCAGCCGTTGCAGTTCACAGGCTCTAGGGCTCGGGCTCAGTTGTGGCGCGTGGACTCGGTTGCCCCTCAGCATGTGGGATCTTCCCGGGTCAAGGATTGAACTGGTGTCCCCTGCATTGGCAAGTGGACCAGTGGACTGTCAGGGAAGTCCTTGATTTTCCTATCTAACTCCTCCTCGTTGTCGTTTAGTTGCTAAGTCGTGTTTGACTCTTTGGCAATTCCATGGACTGCAGCCCACCAGGCTCCTCTGTCCATGGGATTTCCCAGGCAAGAATAGTGGAGTGGGTTGCCATTTCCTTCTCCAGATCTTCCCAACCCAGGGACTGAACCCGGGTCTCCTGCATTGGCATTAGCCACCAGGGAACCCTAAATACTCCCTACCAGATTATAAACTCGGATATAGAAACTCAGATAGAAACTAGATCTTCCCTTTTTACTCCCAGGCCCCCACCCAATGCTCAGTACACAGCAGATGCTCAACAAGCATTGAATGAATGTCTGTCTATTTATTACAGAAGGGCATAAGAGTGCATTTGTATCACCAAGTTAGAATTGTGCTAGTCTTTTCATGCCATTTTCAGGGATATTTGTAAAGATACAAATGCTTTAGACCTCAGTTTCACCATTTGTGAAATGGACATAATAACATGTATCCACTGACATCATGGAATAGGATGCAGATGAAATAACTGCATGTTATTATTTTAGATCTGTGACCTACAGAATAACTAGTACATTTAATTGCTATTGAACAGAAGAAAAAAGGTAGTTATCAAAGTGACAGTATGTCACTTGATTACTTGGGGAACCTGAAGATCTACATATGACAACTGATGCCTTTTTTCTTTTGTGTGAGTTAGCTAAACAAGGAAAATTTTGCCACATACTTTCAGCTTAAATGGGACTGACTCTATTTATTGCTGTAATTCTCCTCCCATTTCTGGCATAGGTCTGTGACTTTCTGATCGGCCCACATTACTAACTTCAGAGTTAAAGGAACCTCCAGTACCAAGTTTTAAACTGCTCAAATGTTAGCTGGTTTTTTTCCCAAGCCAGATTTCTGCCAAAAATAATAACTGAAACCTTCAATAATCTGCTCTCTAATTTCAGTGCCTTTAAAAAATTGGAAATAAAGAAGAGACATAAATCATAAATAAATGCCTTGCAATTTCAATGATGATGTATAACAAAAGGACCACATACATGAATTATCTCATTTTTAAAAACTGTTTTTGTTAATGATGCCCACTTTTAAACGTAAGGACAGAATAATTTTCACTGACATCTGCATGCCAACTGCTATTTCTTTAGATAATAACAGCAATTCAGATGCAATATTTAGTTTTAACGTCAGGAACCAATTTAAAATAAAGATTTCTACATACCTAGTAGAGGAGAGTTCCCAGAAGGTTCTAGGCTTCAAGTTTCCTCTAATTTGCATAGCGGCTATAAACAAAGGTTCAGCTGGTTCCACTTAGTTGGCCATGCCACATGCAGCCCAAGTCAGACTCTGAATAGAACTGCTTTTGCAAGGTGTTATTTTGCTACCTATGTATGCTCTTCTTATTTTAAAAAATTGTTTCAAATCATCACTATGGATTTCTAGTTCTACTATGAGACTGAAAAATGAACAAGTTATGGATGAGACTATCACGGCTCAGAAGAATTGCTGATGTGCCAAGTTAGCACCGAATGTATCAGGAAGCCACTAATAGAAAGGTGATCTTTGCGTCTCTGGGATCAAGAAGTCAAGGCGCCTGTTGGGCTTTCCCTCCCTTCCCACTCAGAGCCTGGGAAACACGTCATTCCCGGCTGCCCAGCTCGCCATGCTCGCATATCCCACATATTCATCTGTGTGTCTCCAGCACCTAGAACCATGCTTAGGGGGCTCTTTGTCAATGGCCGTGCCATTGTAGCAATAAGCGGTATCCCACTGGCTGTGCTCTTGTTGACAATGGTCCACTCTTTCTGACTTTTGCGTGGGGGCGGGGGGATCTCTAGCAGGACGTTCTCCAGCACAGTCCTGCCCCTCTGGGCACATGTGCCCACCACAAGGGCCACTGTAATAGAGAGGTCCAGGTGATGATATGTCAATAAGTGGAGCTTCACTTTGTGTTGCCAGGCTTGATACAGGTGCAGTTACTATTTACAGTTCTTATCCTTCAATCACTTTGGATGACTTTGCCTCAACACAATCATGTTCTTCCAAGCCTGTTTAGACCAGCCATCATTTTCTAAAAATTAGACATCTTTCAGCTGTCAAATCATACTTAACTCCTGACCACCCCTATGTATGCAGGCTTAGTATTTTATGCAGACACTCCTTAGGTCACAGGAATGAACATCAACTCATAAAGGAAACTAAGAAAACCTTAACCCCATCACTGATAACAAAATATTTTTAAATTTCTTAATCCTCAAATTCTCTGATTTGATCTCTTTTTTTAGAACACACTCAGGAAAATTGATTTGAACATTTTTTAGAACACACTCAGCAAAATTAATTAGTAAAACCTGATACCAACTCATCTCACATGCTAGTAAAATGATGCTTAAAATTCCCCAAGCCAGGCTTCAGCTATACGTGAACCGTGAACTTCCAGATATTCAAGCTGGTTTTAGAAAAGGCAGAGGAACCAGAGATCAAATTGCCAACATTCGCTGGATCATGGAAAAAGCAAGAGAGTTCCAGAAAAACATCTATTTCTGCTTTATTGATTATGCCAAAGCCTTTGACTGTGTGGATCACAATAAACTGTGGAAAATTCTTCAAGAGAAGGGCATACAAGACCATCTGACCTGTCTCTTGAGAAACCTGTATGCAGGTCAGGAAGCAACAGTAAGATCTAGAACAACAGACTGGTTCCAAATAGGAAAAGGAGTACGTCAAGGCTGTATATTGTCACCCTGCTTATTTAACTTATATGCAGAGTACATCATGAGAAATGCTTGGGCTGGATGAAGCACAAGCTGGAATCAAGATTGCCGGGAGAAATATCAATAACCTCAGAAATGGAGATGACACCACCCTTATGGCAGAAAGTAAAGAGCCTCTTGGTGAAAGTGAAAGAGGAGAGTGAAAAAGTTGGCTTAAATTTCAACATTCAGAAAACTAAGATCATGGAATCTGGTCCCATCACTTCATGGCAAATAGATGGGGAAACAGTGGAAACAGTGGCTGACTTTATTTTTCAGGGCTCCAGAATCACTGCAGATGGTAATTGCAGCCATGAAATTAAAAGACCCTTACTCCCTGGAAGGAAAGTTATGACCAACCTAGACAGCATATTAAAAAGCAGAGACATTACTTTGTCAACAAAGGTCCGTCTAGTCAAGGCTATGGTTTTTCCAGTGGTCACATGTGGACGTGAGAGTTGGACTATAAAGAAAGCTGAGCGCCAAAGAATTGATGCTTGGTGTTGGAGAAGACTCTTGAGAGTCCCTTGGACTGCAAGGAGATCCAACCAGTCTATCCTAAAGGAAATCAGTCCTGAGGGTTCACTGGAAGGACTGATGTTGAAGCTGAAACTTCAGTCCTTTGTCCACCTGATGCAAAGAGCTGACTCATTTGAAAAGACCCTGATCCTGGGAAAGATTGAGGCCAGGGGGAGAAGTGGACTACAGAGGATACGATGGTTGGATGGCATCACCGACTCAATGGACATGGGTTTAGGTGGACTCTGGGGGTTGGTGATGGATAGGGAGGCCTGACGTGCTGCGGTTCATGGGGTCACAAAGAGTCGGACATGACTGAGCAACTGAACTGAACTGAATACTAAGTTCACTCTATACGCCAGGCTCTAGGTTCATCCACAGCACTATGACTGACTCAATTTCTTTCCTTTTTAAGGCTGAGTAATATTCCAGTATACACACACACACACACACACACACACACATCTTCTTTATCCATTAACCAATGGACATCTAGGTTGCTTCCATGTCCCGGATATTGTAAGTAGTGCCACAATGAACATTAGAGCACATGTGTCTTTTTGAGTTATGAGGGTCATACTGCATATATAGGAAATCTAGAAAAACAGTAGGCAGGATGAACCTGTCTGCAGGGCAGGAATGCAGACGCACACTTAGACAATGGATACGTGGACACAGCAAGGGAGGGAGACAGTGGGAAAAACTGAGAGAGTAGCACTGACATGTACAGCCTTTCATGCATAACACAGGGATCTAGCAGGAAGCTGCAGTGCAGAACAGGGAGCATAGCTCAGCGCTCCGTGATGACCTAGAGGGGTGGGAAGTCGGTGCGGGGCAGTTGGAAGGGCGGTCTAAGAGGGTGGGGATATAGCTAATTCACTTGCTATACAGCAGAAACGAACACAATGTTGTAAAGGAGCTACATTCCAATTAAAAAAAAAAAAAAAAAACCTTGAACATTATCTACAACAGCACCGTCCAAAAGAACTTTTTTGTGATGATGGACATATTCATATTAAATACTGCCTAATACGGTGACTGCCATCTACATGTGGCCACTTAGCATTTGAAATATGACTGAGGAACTGGATTTTTAAAAAGTTTTATTTGGCCATGCTGGGTCTTAGTTGTGGCAGCTGGAACCTAGTTCCCTGACCAGGTATTGAACCTGGATCCCCTGCATTGGGAGTGCAGAGTCTTAGCCACCGGAGCACCAGAGAAGTTCCAAGGAACTGGATTTAAAATTTGTAACTTAAATTTAATTATGTTTAAATTTAAATAGCCAATGTTGATTATGCATTTAGATAGTGCAGCTGTCCACAGAATAGCAATGAATTCTTTTAAGTACTATAATTTAAAGACAAATCTAAATTTCCACTCTGCAAATTAAACTTCCATATCAGAAAGTCCAATACAAATGGCTAGAAAGTGGTTGTGACAACTAACTAGCCTTCACCTTTCTCAAGGTATACAGACATGAACATCAGACTTTCCCCAACCCCCCACTGATAAGACACAGTTTGATGACAAGGATTTGATGGCAAAAGCCACCTTGCTGGGACACACCTTCAGACTAGAAGAATGGACTGGGAGGCAGATGCGGGGTGAGAGGCGGGATATTTCTAGCTATGGGAACTTGAGTTTGAGGGCTACTCTGAGACTCTTCCATCTTGAGGGGTCTCTATGATGTTGAATCACTAGTGGGATTTACTGACTGCAGGAGCTGGAAGGTAAACTGGATCCACTGGCTTTCAGAAAGCCTTTAATAGACTGCCTTGATTGAGGCTATACCAGAACATAGTCCTGTCTGGAGCAGGTGACAAGGAAGGGTCCAGAGAGAGCCTGGAGCATCAGGCCTCTTGGCTGGTACCACTCCACCCTCACTGCATTCAGAACCTCTAAGACAACTGCATTAGGAGAAGGCTCCATATTTCTTCATCTCCTTGGTAACCACCCTTGCCCATTCTACCACCTTCTCTCTCCTGGAGACCACAGAGCTTCCTAATTGGTCTCCTGGCTTCTACTCTTAGCTCCCTACAACTCATTTTCCACACAGCAGCCAGAATCATCTTTTCAGCTCAAACCATCTCTGAACTTCCCTGACAGTCCAGGGGTTAAGATTTTGCCTTCCAATTCAGGTGTGCGAGTTCAGTCCCTGGTTAGGGAGCTGAGATCCCACATGCCTGGAGGATAAAAGACCAAAACATAAAACTGAAACGATATTATAACAAATTCAATAAAGACTTTAAAAATGGTCCACATCAAAGAAAAAAACCTTAAAAAAAATCAGATCATCTCACTCCTCTGCAAGATTCTTCGGTAGCTTCCTACTCAAAAAATTCAACCTCTTCACCATGGCCTGCAAGGCCCTGCTCACCTTTTTGACTTCCTCTCTAGTCATCGCCTGTGCTCATTCTGTTCCCAGCCACACTGATCTCCTGGCTGTTCTTCAGACAAGTCAAGCTTCTTCAAATCTCAGGGCCTTTGTAGCAATGTTTGCTGGTCCCTCTGCCTAAAATGCTCTTCCCCAGACCTTCACATGGCCGGCTCCGTATCACTCAGGCCTCAGTTCCATGTCAGCTCCTCCTGGTCACCTCATTCATTGCTCCTGCTGTTCCACCACTAGGTTATGTCTGTTTAGTTGTTTCACAAATTTCTTGAGGAATACTAACATATTATAAAACTCACCCATTTTAAGTGCATTTTTAGTGAAAATGCCAAGTTGTACAACCACCACCATAGGTCAGTTTTAGACTATTTCCACCTTCTTGAGATCCCTCATGACCATTAACTGTTAATCCCCATACCTACCTGTCCCCTGCCGCAGGCAAGCACTAATCGATTATACCTCTCTACGGATTTGCCTTTTCTGAATATTTCATGTAAGTGAATTATACAATTATTATCTAATACTCCACTGCTCTGTTTTATTTTATTATTATTATTATTATTTTAACTGTGCCATGCAGCTTGCAGAATCTTATTTCCCTGACCAGGGACTGAACCTGCACCCTCGGCAATGGAAGTATAGCATTCTAACCACTGAGCCACGAGGAAATTCCCTTATTTTATTTTGAAAATATTTTTTATCTTGGTAAAATATACATAACATAAAATGCACCAGTTTTCGCCATTGTTGTAAGTGAGCAGCATTGTTGTAAGTCAGCAGCATTAAGTACACTCACACTGTGGTGCACTCACCACCAACATCCATCTCCAGAACCTTCTCATCCCTCCCAACTGAACCGCTATATCCATTAAATACTAACTCCTTTCCTCTACTCCCCAGTAGGACTTTCCTGGTGGCTCAGAGGTTAAAGCGTCTGCCTCCAATGCGGGAGACCTGGGTTCGATCCCTGGGTTGGGAAGATCCCCTGGAGAAGGAAATGGCAACCCACTCCAGTATTCTTGCCTGGAGAATCCCATGGACGGAGGAGCCTGGTAGACTACAGTCCACAGGGTCGCAAAGAGTCGGACACGACTGAGCGACTTCACCTTCACCTTCCTCTACTCCCCAGCCTGAGAAGACTACCATTCTACTTCCTTTCCCTGATTCTGACTACTCTTGGTGCCCCCATGTTAAAAGAATCATACAATATTTGTCCTTTTGTGACTGGCTTATTTCACTTAGCATAATGTCTTTGGGAGAAGGCAATGGCACCCCACTCCAGTACTCTTGCTTGGAAAATCCTATGGACGGAGGAGCCTGGTGGGCTGCAGTCCATGGGGTCGCTAAAAGTTGGATACGACTGAGCGACTTCCCTTTCACTTTTCACTTTTCACTTTCGTGCATTGGAGAAGGCAATGGCAACCCACTCCAGTGTTCTTGCCTGGAGAACCTCAGGAATGGGGGAGCCTGGTGGGCTGCCGTCTATGGGGTCGCACAGAGTCGGACACGACTGAAGTGACTTAGCAGTAGCAGCAGCAGTAATGTCTTTGAGGTTTATCCATGCTGTGGCATGCGTCAGAATTTCTTTAATAGTTAAAGCTGAATAATATTCCTCTGTATACCACATTTTGTTTGTCCATTCATCTGTAGATAGATACCTGGGTTGCTTCTACCTTTGGGCTATTGTGAATAACGTGGCCAAGAACATGGACATATAAATATCTGTTCAAATTCCAGCTTTCACTTCTTTTCGATATACACCCTGATGTGGAATTTCTGGGTAAAATGATAATTCTATGCTTAAATTCCTAAGAAAGTGTCCCATTGTTTTCCACAGCAGCTGCATAATTTTACATTCCTACCAGCAATGCACAAGGGTTCCAATCTCTCCACTTCTTTGCCAACGCTTGTTATTTTCTATTTTTTATAGTAGCCACCCTGCTGCTGCTGCTGCTAAGTCGCTTCAGTCATGTCCGACTCTGTGCCATCCCAATGGGTATGAAATAGTATCCACTTTATTTTTATAATTTATTCATCACTACTTATTTACTTATTTTCTTATTTAAATAGATAAAGATAAAGTCGCTCAGTCGTGTACGACTCTTTGCGACCTCATGGGCTGTAGCCTACCAGGCTCCTCTGTCCATGGGATTTTCCAGGCAATAGTACTGGAGTGGATTGCCATTTCCTTCTCCAGGGGATCTCTTCGACCCAGGGATCGAACCCGGGTCTCCCACATTGTAGACAGACGCTTAACCGTCTGAGCCACCAGGGAAGAAAAATTTAAATATTTTCTTATTTACTTGTTGGTTTAAACATTAATTGCCTCATCTCTCCAAACTAGGATGCTAGCTGCATGAGGGCAAGGAGCTTGTTCACCATAACTCCAGTGGTATCCAAGACCCAACATACATTTGTTGAATGAATAATAGACCTTAGGGCTACAAGCTTCTACAAACTGTAGCCCAACCACCGTTCTTCTTTTATCAACCCAGGGATACACAGAAGCTGCTAAGTCGCTTCAGTCGTGTCCAACTCGGTGTGGCGCTCCCTGTCCCTGGGATTCTCCAGGCAAGAACACTGGAATGGGTTACCATTTCCTTCTCCAATGCATGAAAGTGAAAAGTGAAAGTGAAGTCGCTCAGTCGTGTCCGACTCTTGGCGACCCCATGGACTGCAGCCTACCAGGCTCCTCCGTCCATGGGATTTTCCAGGCAAGAGTACTGGAGTGGGGTGCCATTGCCTTCTCTGACACAGAAGCTAGGGAACTCCTTTTAGCTACTCTGACACACCAAAGGACCATGAGGAAGAACTGGAAAGATTTTTACCAATGATGTAGTTCTTTTCCTTATGAAATATGAAGAAAAGAAGATACCATCAAACTATAACCTTGAGAGCATCCACGGCCTTTGTGAACATTCTGCTGAGGATACAGTTATAACCAGGAGAATGTGCTGGGCTCCCCTGGAAGCTCTTGGTGCCACTCAGATGCAAACATACAAGTGGCAGCCGCTTGAAATAGAATCAACCAGCTAAGAGGGAAAACTATAAAGCTTTTCACTAGAAAAACAAATTGTGCCGTCCTTTCTTGTACATCACCTATGCTTTCTAAAAATATATTTTTTTCTAAAAAGGCTGGCATGTGTTACTCAACTTTTGAACATTAGCTCGGGCAGCCTAGGCAAACCACAAATAAATATGTCACAGAGACTGCCTGTCGTCTGCTTGTTTTCCCTTCTTTCCACAGTTGATAGAAGACGTTTATTCAAAAGAAGACTTCTGGATTTTAGCAGAGCACACAGATTCCTGACAAGAAGCCTTCATTTCAGGGCTTCCTTGCAGCTAGTAGGGGCCATGTAATTAATAACTGGCAAATGTGACGTGAACAGCGAGGTGCATGTAATTCTGCACAATGTCCTTAAAAGGAGGATCTGTGCCCTTCTCTTCCTTTTTGCTGGCTAGACCATGTACCTAACTGATGGCTGGAACTTGAGCACACATCTGAGAGGATACTGAGTTACTAATGATTGGAAGCAGCCACACCAATTCTGGATTGTCTACCTCCAGATCCCTTCATGTAAGAGAGAACCAAGCTTCTGGTTTTGTTGTTGCTCTAGTTGCTAAGTGGTGTCCAACTCTTCACAACCCCATGGACTGTAGCACACCAAGCTCCTCTGTCCACAGAATTTCCTAGACAAGAATACTGGCATGAGTTGCCATTCCCTTCTCCAGCGGATCTTCCCAACCCAAGGATCGAACCTGCGTCTCCTGCATTGACAGGTGGATTCTTTACCACTGAGCCATCAGGGAAACCCAAGCTTCTGGTTGAGCTACTGTTACTTTGGATCCCTTTAACTGGGAGCTGACCTAGTCCAAACTCACATAGACTCTCCCCAACAAGATTATAGGAGAACTGAAGTACAAAAATTTCCTAAAGGTACATGACAACATTGATTGTTCCATCAAAGATGAGCTGCTTTGAGCTGATGCCAAGCCCAGCTAAGCCAATATACTAAGTGGATGGCAGTGATCTGCTACGTTGCCTGTGGGTCAGAAGGAAAGATGAGTCAGTACCAGCAACTAAGGGTAACAGTGTTGGCTAACACTTAGTGAGTACTTATTATATCCAGGCACTCAGCCCAAGAGCTTTATATGTACCATCTCATGTTGTCTTTACAACAATCCTGAGGTTTAAAGAAGATAAATCCATCACACAGCTTATGAGTGAAGAAATGTGAGCCCACCTACCTCACCTTTGCATTGTATCCATATGCAGCATCCATTAATACTTCCCTCCCCCATACACAAGAATGGGGTAGTCAGGGCTCTCTAGAGCACTCTAGCTTGTCAAGGAGAACTTTCACTGGACACCCTCCTCTGTCCCGCCAACACTAACAATGCCCCTATCACCCAAAACACTGGGCTAACCATGGAGTCTACTTGTGAGGCACAAGATGCCTCTCAGTCCCTAATTTCCTTGGATCATTTTTAACTCGTAGCCATTTACTTACAACTGAAACACAACTATAATGTGAAAACCAAGTTACATGTTTGTTTCAGAGCCTTATTTTACGTTTATGCTAATATCAATATTTCAAGGGGCTTCCCTGGTGGCTCAGCAGTAAATAATCTACCTGCAATTCAAGAGACCCTAGTTTCATCACTTGGTCAGGAAGATCCCCTGGAGGAGGGCATGGCAATCCACTCCAGTATTCTTGCTGGAGAATCCCCATGGACAGAGGAGCCTGGCAGGGCTACAACTGAGTCTGACACAACTGAAGCAACTGAGCGTGAATGTTTATACTGCTGCTCTGGGCCTCAGTTTCCTCATCTATAATATGGGAATAATTGTACTTTCTCACAGTGATTTCAAAGATTCGGTAAAATTATGCCTGTTAACTTCTGGCACACAGTAAGTGCTCAGCAAGAGGTATCTACTTAAAAAAATCATAATTCATGGCTGACATTGAATGAAGCTTTCAGTGAACTAATGTGTTCAATTATGAAACAACTTCCTTAAAATGGAAAAATACAGAAGATAACAGTCACTACTGTGCTGACTGGAAAGATGACTTAGTCTAGTTGACTAAATCCAGACTTATTTTTTTTAAGCTAGCTGTCTCTAAATCTGACTTCTTATCTTGACTTAACTTAATCTATGCTATTACTAACCAGCCTGGGCATTCTGTTAGTTTTTGTTTGATATTTAGGCATTTTTCCCCCTGAAAGTGAAAGTAAAAGTTGCTCAGTCATGTCTGACTTTTTTCGACCCCATGGACTATGGAATTCTTCATGCCAGAATATTGGAGTCGGTAGCCGTTCCCTTCTCCAGGGAATCTTCCCAACCCCGGGATCGAACCCTGGTTTCCCACATTGCAGGCAGATTCTTTACCAGCTGAGCCACAAGGGAAGCCTTTTTCCCCACTAAGTTATTATTATTCTCTATTTTTAGATTGCCTTTAGTGGTGGTTTTTTAAAAATATCCTTTCCCCCCAAATGCATTTGTGAGAACAATCATTTAATTTTTAAAATATTTATTTGTCTATGCTAGGTCTTAGCTGCAGCATGCAGGATCTTGTGTTGTGGGATCCTTTTTAGCTGCAACATGCTAACTTTTAGTTGCAGCATGTGGAACTTCCCCCACCAGGGCTCAGACCCTTGCCCTCTGCATTGGAAGCTCAGAGTCGTAGCCACTAGACCACCAGGGAAGTCCCTTTAGAGTGGTTTTAAGTCAGAGACATTAATAGGATTTTTTTTTTTCTTTTTCTTTTGCCTAACTGCCCTCCAATGGATATAAAGTAGTCAGAGGTGAGTACTACCTTTGGTTTTCTATCCACCACTGGGAGACATTTATGAAAGGCACAAGCAATAAATAGCTCCTAAAAGTCTTTACAAGGGGCCTTTGCCTGAAAATAGCCTTCATTCTGAATCCATGAAATTCAGCTGAGTCCAACTGGGTTTTCAGAAAACACATCTGCTTTAAGAATTTATCCCTCCAAGCATTATCTCGAGCCCTTTCTAACTGTTAACACAGGATACCACCAATTCTATTAAAAATCTCCCAAATAGTTGCAGCAAAGCCAGCATTTCACTATTTCAGACATTTACCCCCAACCCAAATTCTGTCACCAGAGGAAAAAAGCAGCAGCTCTTCCAGTTTTCAGTACTCATTTTTGGAGAATAATCTTTTAAAAACTGCTTACTGTGATTTTCCAGGTACATTTGCTATTGGGAGGGTACACTCCAGGAAAACCTTCGCTGCCAATAAATCCAGACTCTCCGGTAAGAATGCCGCCACATGTGAAAACAGGTCTGGGAAAATAAGAGAGGAAAAGAAATCTGAAACAGAGCCTAACAATTCACTGTCAATTTCAGAAAGATGTAGTTTATTAATAGGGATAAAATGAATACTATTAAGTGTCTGCATCATATGCTGCTGCTGCTAAGTCACTTCAGTCGTGTTCGACTCTGTGTGACCCCATAGACGGCAGCCCACCAGGCTCCCCCATCCCTGGGATTCTCCAGGCAAAAACACTGGAGTGGGTTGCCATTTCCTTTTCCAATGCATGAAAGAGAAAAGTGAAAGTGAAGTCGCTCAGTCTGTCCGACTGTTAGCGACCCCATGGACTGCAGCCCACCAGGCTACTCCGTCCATTGGATTTTCCAGGCAAGAGTACTGGGGTGGGGTGCCATTGCCTTCCCCGCCTGCATCATATAGGGAATTTGAAAGACTTATTAGCTTTTAGAATATTTAAATTATGCCTAATAAAACATTCAGTCCAGCTACAATGATCTCCACCATAGTAACACTATAATAACAAGATCAATCTACCGATCTATCCATCTATCCATCCACCATCCATATGCAATCAAGTCCTTATCAAGTGATAAGATGTCACTGGAAAATGGTAAATAGAAAATGTAACTGGGGGGAGTGCGAGAGAAAGGGTGAGAGCTAGGCTCCGTGAAGTGCATGGTTTTAAAGATAGACAAGTAATTAGTTAATGTGGAAAAGTTTTAATTTCCTAGATTAAGAGAGATGCCTAATTCTCCCCGTTTTGGAAAATAGTTGGCCATTGGCGGAGCCTCCCACTGAAAAGGGAGGTTGATGGTGATGGAGGTGGAAAAGGAGATGCCAAAGTTGGCCATAGGGCGAGTCCCCAGCCCAGGTCCTGGAGCCATCCAGCAGCTCAGAGGTTGGTGAAGAGTTAACTTTCCGAGAGCTGCTCCCGGGCGCCGGGCAACTCGGGCTTTTCCGTAGGCTTAAGCCTCTGGGCAAAACGTCTCCAGGGAAAACAGAAGTAAACCGAAGTTCACATATTTGGGCCCCAGTGCTTCTTTGCACCCATATAAAGCTGCGGGCAGAGGAGACCCAAGGCAGGTTAAGCCCCTACCACGTGGTGGCTGGCCAGCTGCAGGGCCGTCCAGCGGGCGAAACTGGGGGCGCAGGAGGGAGCCCCGACGACGGGCGCCTTCCCGTGTCTCAGTGGCGCGTGGGTCCCCCGGCGCCCCAAAGTGGACAGGGTAAAGCAAAGCAGCGGGCGAGGGGAGGGGAGGGAGGAGGGAAGGGGTGCGGATGGGGGTCGCGTTACCTCTCCGAGAGCTGCGGCCGCGAGTGCTGGGCGGCGGCGACCAGCAGCAGGCAGAGCGGGGCCCAGGCGCCCGCGCCCCTCATGGCTGGTGAAGACGCTCGGGGCTCGCCCCACCCCGGCGCGCACCCCGGAGCACCGCGCGCTCCGCACCCGCCCGGGCTCCCGCCCCGGCGCGCCCCGCACCCCGGCTTCTCCCGCTGGCTCGCACGCGCCGCCGCAGGGCAGCCCAGGTAGCTGGGTGTGCGCGGCAGGCGGGGCCGCGGCGCTTTTCTAGAGGCGATTACGGTGCAGTCTGCTTCGCCGCTGGATGTCCCCTGAGGAGTTGCTCTGGCAGCCACAGGCCACTGCTGAATATCCCGTTTGTTCTCCAGCGGCGAGAGGGGGCGGCTCCCAGGCCGGAGCCTCCTCCTCTCTTGGGGCGGGCGGGCGGCTCCTCGTTGGCACCCCGAGACCCGCAGTCCCGGTCACATCCCGCCGGCAGGGGCGGTGAGGAGAAGGATGAAAGAGAACCCCCTGCCAAGTGGTACCCAAATGGGACTTGGTGCCTTGATCCACAGATGATGGGGGG
>SJYX01008029.1:17767-73503 GCA_006410675.1 Oreotragus oreotragus | reverse complement strand
GGTCCCATCACTTCATGGCAAATAGATGGGGAAACAGTGGAAACAGTGGCTGACTTTATTTTTCTGGGCTCCAAAATCACTGCAGATGGTGATTGCAGCCATGAAATTAAAAGATGTTTGCTCCTTGGAAGGAAAGTTATGACCAACCTAGATAGCATATTAAAAAGCAGAGACATTACTTTGCCAGTGAAGGTTCGTCTAGCCAAGGCTATGGTTTTTCCAGTGGTCATGTATGGATGTGAGAGTTGGACTATAAAGAAAGCTGAGCACTGAAGAATTGATGCTTTTGAACTATGGTGTTGGAGAAGACTCTTGAGAGTCCCTTGGTCTGCAAGGAGATCCAACCAGTCTATCCTAAAGGAAATCAGTCCTGGGTTTTCATTGGAAGGACTGATGCTGAAGCTGAAACTCCAATCCTTTGGCCACCTGATGCAAAGAACTGACTCATTTGAAAAGACCCTGATGCTGGGAAAGATTGAGGGCAGGAGGAGAAGGGGATGACAGAGGATGAGATGGTTGGATGGCATCACCGACTCGATGGACATGGATTTGAGTGAACTCTGGGAGTTGGTGATGGATAGGGAGGCCTGACATGCTGCGGTTCATGGGGCTGCAAAGAGTTGGACATGACTGAGCGACTGAACTGAACTGAACTGTTTGTACGCCGTCGCTCAGTTATGTCCAACCCTTTGCGACCCCGTGGACTTTAGCCTTCCTCTGCCCATGGCATTTTCCAGGCAAGAATACTGGAGTGGGTTGCTATTTCCCACTCCAGGGGATCTTCCAGACCCAGGGATCAAACACACTTTTCCTGTGTCTCCTGCATAACAGATGAAATCTTTATTGAGCCACCTGGGAAACTCCTTGGCTAGGCCCAATATGACAACATCTTTGTTAGTTAGTACCTGGTCAACTCATCAACCTTGCAAACATCTGAAAACACAACATAAACACATTGCACATTTAATCCATTGGTGCAGTACTGATCTTGTAAAAGGTCCAGAATCTCACAAGATGGAAACAAGTGAGGTTGAAAGAAGTAGAGGGATGATGGACTTTTTTTGACAAATCAAAACCTATGGAAGTTCGTGTACACCCGTGGCAGATTCATGTCAATGTATGCCAAAACCAATAGAGTACTGTAAAGTAAAATAAAGTAAAATGGGGGAAAAAAAAAAAAAACTAGAAGAATCACTTCAGTGAACAACTGAGGGAAAAAAGCTAAAGGTCTCTGATCAAAAAAAAAAAAAGATTTTTAATGCCAAAAATATTAGAGATGACCATGTGAACAATTAAAACTCCCTAAGCTATTTTTTTTTTCAAAAGTAATCTACTTTATGATTTTGTGAAAGTCAAAGGTGGAGGGAAGAATGTTTGTATCTTGCTCAAATGCATTTTCATAGGGAAAATTATTCTGAAAAATCCACATTTGATTCAGTATTTTGAGAATTGGCACATAGCTGCAAATATAGATGGAATTTTGTTAAATACAAAATTTAATTTAAAAATGTTTAGTTTTGTTTTTGAGGGTAAAATTCCAAGCAGTTTTTCAATATCTGCTGTGAAAATTTGGAACTTGTTTTCAGTACATTTGAAGTGGCCTTTTAATCTCAGATACGACCATCTCTAATTACCCTGAAAGGCACCTGAACCACAGTCCAGGGCTCTGCATCAGATTGAAGAGGAGAGGCCGAGAGAGGACATAATAGGGAGCTGGGTTCTATCCTCACATCCCTCCCATTTGTTCTCTTAGAGGCACGAGCCATATCTGGAACTCAGGTGTGCTCTGTGCTCCCTTGAACTCGACACTGCTCCAACCGCAGCACACGAGTCTCAAGATTTATAAGTGCTCCAAATGTGTAAAGGAAATGAAAAGTATATGGAAAGCAATGTGTAGAATTTTGTTTTTATGCAGCCCAAGTTAGTGACAATACAATGTTCAAGATGTTTGTTTCCATAATGTGTGTCATTCTTCAAAACTATCACACTGGAATCTCCCTGTGTTCTTTTATCTAGGAAAATATAGTAGTGTAGAGTTATGATATTAATACTTAAGTGATGAAATGCCTTTCCTGAATTCAGTTTTCTAGATACTATCAACATTTAGGAACAGTTTGTAATCTTTGAATTTTTGTGCACAGATACTCTGTTCTTGTAACCAAGGATTTTGGAAATTAAAAGTTCAATTTTTTTTTTTTTTAATGAATAGTAGCCATATTATTCCTCCTAAGAAAAGAACATTGGGAGGGAATTGTACTGGTTAGACTTCTTAGCTTCAGACAATTGAGTTTATTCTGGCTGGCTCAAGCAGTATAAGGAATGTATTTTAAAATAGAAGGTAGTTTATATTACCATTAAGAGAACTGGAGGACTTATTTCAAGGCTATTTCCCCCAGAATAATAGGCAAAACCTTGCTTCAGAAATGGCCCCGTGAGAAATCTGTTGACATTGCTGCCACCAAAGCTAAGCACTAAATCCACGTGCTTCAGCTTGTTGCCACTGCCGCCTCTGTGAGCATAGCACATGGATTTCTGCCCCTTGAAACTCAGTCTCCAACACTCCTACCTCAAAGGCCAGACAGCTCTGCTGCCACTTACAAAATGAAAGCTCATCACAGACCCTTTTCCTTGGATCTCTTGAATGAGTTCTGCAAGTACATATGGTAATGTTCATGTCATGTTCCTGCATCTCAGCTGCAAGAAAAGCTAGAAGCTCAACTCTTTGTGGTTGATAAGAATTGCATGTTGTATCAATTTCCCTCAATATTGAAAAGCGACTCAAAAAATAATGGCTGGCACAAATATGATTAATGTCCAAGACAGGGGAATATATGAAGTTCCATTAGCCTGTTTCTATTGAGGAACTCTGATGTGAAGAACAGACTCATTGGAAAAGACCCTGATGCTGGGAAAGATTGAAGGTGGGAGGAGAAGGAGACAACAGAGGATGAAATGGTTGGATGGCATCACTGGAGTTTGACAGGAGTTTGAGCAAGCTCCGGGAGTTGGTGATGGACAGGGAAGCCTGGCATGCTACAGTCTGTGGGGGTCGCAAAGAGTCGGACATGACTGAGCAACTGAACTGATTGAGGAAATCGGCTCCCAGGTGGTCTTTATGTAAACAGGTCCTGAAGAAACCTAATGTGTGTTGAATGAAACCCACTCCACTCATCTGCCCATATTGGACAAAGAGGTCAGCAACATTTTCCTGGTTTGGAATGAAACTCTGTCCAATGGAAGCACTCCATGATAAATCATCACCATCGGTATCATCACCATTATCATCGTCACCATCTCTAACTTTTACTGAGCACTAATATTATGGCCTTCCCTTGTGGCTCAGCTGGTAAAGAATCCACCTGCAATGCGGGAGACTTGGGTTTGATCCCTGGGTTGGGAAGATCCCCTGGAGAAAGGAAAGGCTACCCATTCCAGTATTCTGGCCTGGAGAATTCCATGGACTGTATAGTCCATGACTATACACGACTGGACTGAGCAACTTTCACTTTCACTTTCAATATTATACACTAGAAACTGTGATGTAAATGCTTTACAACAATATTTTGTTTAATTATCTCAAAAGCCTTATACAGTAAAAATGATTATCACTATTTTTGCAGGTGAAGATTCTGAGATTTATAGAGGTTAACCAATAAACCAAAACCTGCCATATGTAAAAGAAATGCTAGAATTTGAACTCACGTTGACTAGAAAGTCCAAGCTCTTGATCAACACTGCACATCAATTCAACAGAGCCTTGCAGGGGATTCTAAGTTCAGTGTACATGGAGATGGTGCCTGGAGTTGATGGAAATACACTGTGTATATGTACCCAGGAATACTGATTCCATTTTCAGTGTTTCTCCAGCCTCTGCCTCACCTGCCCCCCTTGAGGTGTGTGACCAAGGACTGTCCAATCAGAGAGCTATCCCAGGACTCTTTTGTTGTTTAGTGCTAAGTTGCCTCAGACTATTTGCAACCCCACAGACTGTAGCCCGCCAGGCTCCCCTGTCCACAGGGTTCTCCAAGAATACTGGAGTGGGAGGCCACTTCCTTCTCCAAGGGATCTTCCTGACCCAGGGATCGAACCTGCATCTCTTCTACTGGAGGTATTGGCAAAAAGGTTCTTCTACCCTCTGGAAGCAGCATGTAAGCAGATGTTATAGGAAAGAGGAGTGAGCCTGAGGTAAATGCTTCAGAGAAACAAGATATTCAATTTCCACATGAAGATGAACCTCCAAGAATTTGGAAAAGATTCTGTTGGGAACCCAAGATTCTACCACAGAATAAGGAGACTTGGTCATGAGAAAAGATATAAGTATCAGTCTTAATCAAAAAACTAACTTGCTCCTAAAAAGTCCTCAGTGAGTGAAACATTAATGATACTGAGGGCCATGAAGTAAAGAGTATAATTATCAACATGACTAAATCAAACCGAAATGCCTCTGAATGATTTTATTATGTCGACTTTTGGGGATAAACATTTGCCTAAAAGAATGATTATTATTAACTGTAGATAAGAGGTTTCTTTTTATTTGTTAGATATACATCCCATAATTAAGTAAAAAAAGTCATTTGGATGCTTTTTGTAGCTAACTCATCCAGCTATCT
This sequence comes from Oreotragus oreotragus, assembly GCA_006410675.1. NCBI lineage: Eukaryota > Metazoa > Chordata > Mammalia > Artiodactyla > Bovidae > Oreotragus > Oreotragus oreotragus. The sequence continues at coordinate 68,893 of SJYX01008029.1, read as the reverse complement.
CATCAGGACTCAACTTGACTCATAATCATGAGTCATGCCAAGATGGCAGCTGTCTTCAAGAAGGCAGTGCAGTGGAGTCACTTGGGGGAAAGTGATGGGACCCCAAAGATTAGAGGAATGCCATCATGATTGCCCACTAACAAGGAATCAGGAGTCTGGAACAAGAAATACCACAGAGTATTAGCTAAGATCCCTTTGCCTTAGACCACCCTGAGATCCTATGCCCTCCTCACTGATTCTCAAAGCTCAAGAGTTTGGTGTCAGACCCAACCTTAACCAGCACCAAGGAGCAAAAACTGAAACTCTCTCTTAAGCTATGTGGGTTTTCATCTTCGGTCACCATGTCTTCTTCTTTTTGTTTTTTAAGTCAAAATTTCCCTGAGTAAAAAGGAAATACATGCTCACGATATAAAATCTGGAATACATTTAAAAAGAGAAAGAAGAAAATCACCATTAACTTTGCCACCCAAAGATGACACTGGTGTCCATTTTGTTCCCCGTCCTTTCTGATGTGCCTCTTCTACTATAAAATTGTATCTAGGGATTTGAAGAGTTTGTTTTCAATCCAAGTCCTTCTTTGATTTTGGGAAAGTTACTAATAGAGAAAATCAATGATAATTTTAGACTGTCAACATTACTGCAATGACAGGCTGAACATGATTTCCTAAGAGGAATGGTGGCTTATCTTTTTCTGTTTTAACCCCATTCACAAGTCATTTTCTCCTTACTCATCGCTCTTCTAAACTGGTGTTTGGAGAAACCAATTCTAATCACAGGTAAAACTAGCAAATCTACATCCATTCAATTGTCTTTTATTTGTCCCTCAAGGAAAAGATTCACATTCAGTGCTCATTAAACATCTGGAATAAAAGAATTTGTGTTTGCAGTCTGAACCTTGTTTGTTATGAGTTGCAAGATCGTTTAGAGGTTATTGCTTTTGAAAAAGTGAGGTAACTAGCTAAAAGCCATTATCCAAATAAAGATTACATGTAAACAAAGACTGTAGAACTATGAGACTGAATCATTAAGACATTCTTTAGAGTGCTGTGAATTATGCAGTTTGTTTTCTTTTAAGCATTTCTGTAGAGATATTGGAATTTGAGAATGAATGAAAATTAAACAAAATTAAACTTAAGAATTTCTCTAAAAACTTTATATATAAAGAATGTATTAATATAAAATTATGTGTAAAGAATTTATATGCAGTATAGTACATGAATATGTTTATATATAAATATATATAAATTATGGCTATGAACACAGTTCTAAATCCATGCTATTACTAAAACTAGCTTCAAGTATGTGTCCCAAGGCCTTTGACTTCAGAGTTCTAAAAACATTTTATAGTCTTGTAAATGCTTTTGAAGTAATCCCAATGAAAACTTCATTTTTCCTAAGAAACGAGTTGAACTCTGAGTACGTATTTTTTTCCACTAAAATAATTGCAAAAGAAGATATATGTAAGAAAATATCACTTTGCATAAATTTAAATAAACCCCAAAGGTTTGCACATCACCATATATTTATTGTGGATATTAAGTGGTTATTCATTTAAAAAATTTGCATGAGACTTGTTTGATGGAATTTAATAGGATAACAGCCCTTGACAGAGTCCAGAGCCTCTTCTCAGGGACACTGCAATTGCAACATCCTAACTGAGGGATGTTTGCCAGAAGCTAATGACAGGAGTGCCCTGGCTCTCTGTATAGAGCTAATTGCACAAATGAGAAGTTGTACCAACAGAAGTGCTGTGTCTGTGTCTGGAGCTGGCATTGTCTGTTTTCTCAATTGGTAATGTTTCCATTGGCAGTGTGGAGAGATTTTTTTTTGTTTGTTTCATTTTCCTTTGAACTTTGTGCTTTATTTTTGGTAAATATTGAGAATTCTGGACAAAGTAATAGATGAATATATATGTATGATATACCCAGCATTTTCTGCACATGTACTGTTTTTGCATATGTAGATAAGGATGCAGCTTTGAATGTGTGTATGCATCGTCCCTAGACAGTGCTGAGAATGCAATAACAAATTTTTACTCTTTGAAGTTCCCTTTTCTAAATGCCAAGCCTCTTCTGACCACATGTTTTTCCTTATAATGCTACAGTTCTGATTCAATGGACATGAATTTGAGCAAACTCTGGGAGATGGTGAAGGACAGGGAAGCCTGGCGTGCTACAGTTCATGGAGTTGCACAGAGTCAAACAAGACTTGACGACTGACCGATAGCAACACAACAACAAAGTTTAGATTTTTTAATCTCAGCTAATCCAAAATCTGGAAGAAACAGAGGCTGGAATCAAGATTGCCGGGAGAAATATCAATAACCTCAGATATGCAGATGACACCACCCTTATGGCAGAAAGTGAAGAGGAGCTAAAAAGCCTCTTGATGAAAGTGAAGGAGGAGAGCGAAAAAGTTGGCTTAAAGCTCAACATTCAGAAAACGAAGATCATGGCATCTGGTCCGATCACTTCATGGGAAATAGATGGGGAAACAGTGGAAACAGTGTCAGACTTTATTTTTGGGGGCTCCAAAATCACTGCAGATGGTGACTGCAGCCATGAAATTAGAAGACGCTTACTCCTTGGAAGAAAAGTTATGACCAACCTAGATAGTATATTCAAAAGCAGAGACATTACTTTGCCAACTAAGGTCTGTCTAATCAAGGCTATGGTTTTTCCTGTGGTCATGTATGGATGTGAAAGTTGGACTGTGAAGAAAGCTGAGCGCCGAAGAATTGATGCTTTTGAACTGTGGTGTTGGAGAAGACTCTTGAGAGTCCCTTGGACTGCAAGGAGATCCAACCAGTCCATTCTGAAGGAAGATGTGTATATGGAGGGAATGAAATAAAAAAGAGACTGGATGTAATACACTGTAATATTTGGAGTATTGATACTATATTTTAATATTAACAATTCTAAACACTTCTGGGAATTTCTCTGGTGGTCCGGTGGTTAATATTTNCTAGTCAAGGCTATGGTTTTTCCTGTGGTCATGTATGGATGTGAAAGTTGGACTGTGAAGAAAGCTGAGCGCCAAAGAATTGATGCTTTTGAACTCTGGTGTTGGCGAAGACTCTTGAGAGTCCCTTGGACTGCAAGAAGATCCAAACCAGTCCATTCTAAAGGATATCAGTCCTAGGTGTTCATTGGAAGGAATGATGCTGAAGCTGAAACTCCAGTACTTTGGCCACCTCATGCGAAGAGTTGACTCACTGGAAAAGACTCTGATGCTGGGAGAGATTGGGGGCAGGAGGAGAACGGGACGACCGAGGATGAGATGGCTGGATGGCATCATGGACTCGATGGACGTGAGTCTGAGTGAACTCCGGGAGATGGTGATGGACAGGGAGGCCTGGCATGCTGCGATTCATGGGGTCGCAAAGAGTCGGACATGACTGAGCGACTGAACTGAACTGAACTCAATGAAAAAATGGGCCAAAGAACTAAATAGACATTTCTGCAAAGAAGACATACAGATGGCTAACACAGACATGAAAAGATGCTCAACATCACTCATTATCAGAGAAATGCAAATCAAAACCACAAAGAGGTATCATTTCATGCCTGTCAGAATGGCTGCGATCCAAAAGTCTACAAGCAATAAATGCTAGAGTGGATGTGGAGAAAAGGGAACCCTCTTACACTGTTGGTGGGAATGCAAACTAGTACAGCCACTCTGGAGAAGAGTGTGGAGATTCCTTAAAAAAACTGGAAATAGAACTGCTTTATGACCCAGCAATCCCACTGCTGGGCATACACATGGAGGAAACCAGAATTGAAAGAGACACGTGTACCCCAATCTTCATTGCAGCATTGTTTATAATAGCCAGGACATGGAAGCAACCTAGATATCCATCAGCAGATGAATGAGTAAGAAAGCTGTGGTACATATACACAATGGAGTATTACTCAGCCATCAAAAAGGATACATATGAATCAGTTCTAATGAGGTGGATGACAGTGGAGCTGATTATACAGAGTGAAGTAAGCCAGAAAGAAAAACACCAATACAGTATACTAACACATATATATGGAATTTAGAAAGATGGCAACAATAACCCTGTATGCGAGACAGCAAAAGAGACACAGATGTACAGAACAAGACTTTTTTTTTAGAACAAGACTTTTTGACTCTGTGGGAAAGGGAGAGGGTAGGATGATTCGGGAGAATGGCACTGAAACATGTACAATATCATATAAGAAATGAATCGCCAGTCTAGGTTCGATGCAGGATACAGGATGCTTGGGGCTGGTACACTGGGATAAGCCAGAGGGATGGTATGGAGAGGGAGGTGGGAGGGGGGTTCAGGAGTAGGAACTTATGTACACCGTGGTGGATTCATGTTGATGTATGGCAAAACCAATACAGTATTGTAAAGTAAAAAAACAAAAACAAAAACAAAAAAACAAAATAAGCCTCAAAAAGTATCAAAGAATCAGAATCATACAGACCAGTCAGTCATCTGATCATAATGAACTACTGATTCATGTAAAACCACAGATAAATTTCAAGTGTATTACATTAAGTGAAAGAAGACAAAATCAAAAGACTAGAGGTGATATAATTATATTTATACAATAATATGGAAAAGATACAAACCATTGGTTTCCAAGGACTGGAATTGAGGATATGAAAGACTACAAAGGCACACAAAGAAATTTTTGTAGGTGATGGATATACTTTGATTATGATGGTGAATAAAGTATGAATGTGGAAGATTTGAACAACAGAATTAATAAGTTTTTGCAGCAGCCATATATAGAACACAGCACCAAAAAATAGAGAGAATGAATGAATATGTACATTTGCCAAATGAATATGTACATTTGGCAAATGTACAGAGCTGTATACACTAAAAAGGTAATTTTAGTCTATGCATGTTATACCCTAATTAACCTGATTTCAAAACCGTGCTCAATTTAAGAAATGTATTACTTCAGATGTTTTTATTAAATCAGAAAAAAGTTTTGAAACATTTTTGAAAGTTTTGAAACATTTGATTAAATGTTTCAATCAAAGATCTGGAGAAGGAAATGGCAACCCACTCCAGTATCCTTGTCTGGAAAATCCCATGGACAGAGGAGCCTAGTAGGCTGCAGTCTATGGGGTTACAAAGTGCTGGGCACAACTAAGTGACTAACACTTCACTTCTTCAATCAAAGAAGTGAGAATAAAGGAGTAAATATGAGAAAGAAGAAGGGAGGAAAGGATAAAGATAATGTAAACCAATTTCTAGTCAGATTCATGAAGAAAGCAAACACAATATATTATGAATGAGAAGGGGACACTATCATACATAGATATGAAAAATAACAAAATATTAAAAAGAACTTTAGGAGGTATTTGATACTTTGGAGGAACTGTACAAGTTATGCCTATTTTTTTAATCTTTAAGTAAAGGGGTAGGTTTTAAAAATGCTTCATAGTGTCATAATACAATCAAATTTTAATGATCTATATTCCTCCTGAGATCTCACCAGAAACATTTTCCCTACTCAAATCTTACACATCTTTTCAGTCCCAAGGCTCTGAGATTTCTGTAAGTTGTTCCCATTTCTCATAACTGCTCTCTAATTGCCTTCTCTACATTGTTATTGTCCATTCAATCAGACTTTACGCTTACTTTGCATTCTCAGATAGGCTTAACAAAATGCCCTAGAAATACTGTGAATAACAACTGAAAACTGTTCCTTAAGAATGATGTTGAAGAAGGGATGACACAATTGCTCTCTAAAGTTACAAGAGTAACTCAACAGAGTATACTAAAACTAGAAAAAAAGATAAGCTTTCTCTTCTTCTTCCTTGGGTTTCAAGTTTTTGAAAGGACTAATACAATCTTTATCAATTTCTGAACTCCTGGTACTGGATTCATATAGGACTGTTCTTTATGCTAAGAAAACAAACAAAAAACACACTCCATCATATACATGAAAATAAAGTGTCTGTTCTGAAGAGTCACACTAAATAGTTACCTACAAAAGGGATGTATGTCAAGAAAGAGCATATCAATTGGAAAAAAGAAATCTAAATTGTAACTAATGACAATTCATAATTCTCGACTGGAAACTAGACTGGAGGAAAAAAACTACTATAACAGGACAGTGTTGAAATAATTGCCAGATTTGAATATAGATTGTGTATTAGATAACATTTTATCAATGTTAAGTTTAAACTTTCTGATTTTAGTAACTGTTATAAGTCATGTAAAAGAATGTTCTTACCTTAGGAGATACCTGCTGCTGCTGCTAAGTCACTTCAGTCGTGTCCGACTCTGTGTGACCCCATAGACGGCAGCCCATCAGGCTCCCCCGTCCCTGGGATTCTCCAGGCAAGAATACTGGAGTGGGCTGCCATTTTCTTCTCCAATGCATGAAAGAGAAAAGTGAAAGTGAAGTCGCTCAGTCTGTCCGACTGTTAGCGACCCCATGGACTGCAGCCCACCAGGCTACTCTGTCCATTGGATTTTCCAGGCAAGAGTACTGGGGTGGGGTGCCATTGCCTTCCCCGAGGAGATACCTACTGAAGTATTTAGACAAAAGTTTAGCCAAATAATGATAAGTGATGCATGGATATGATAAGAGATAAATCAAATGTGGTAAATGTGAAAAACGGATCAAGGTGAAGAGTATAATGATATTAATTAAACCATTCTGCCCAATTTTCTGTAGCTTTGAGATTTTTCAAAATAAAAAAAATTTTAAACAGTCAAATATGAGTATCCAAGAAATACTTCAAATTAAACCAGAATATTTATAAATATATTAAATCAGTAAATATATTCTAAAATAAAAATATAATCAACAAATTTACAAAAAAAAATGCTATAAGCAGCAAATATGTGACTTTAGAAGATTATTTTGAGAACCTCTCCTAGAATTTAAACTAAAAGAAAAAAGAAATAAAAGACAAAGAGAAAGTGATTTAGAGGATTATTGTTGTTTAGTTGCTAAGTTGTGTCTGACTCTTACAACCCCCATGACTGCAGCCCACTAGGCTTCTCTGTCCATGGGATTTCCCATTCAGGAATAATGGAGTGGGTTGCCATTTCTTTCTCCAAGGGGTTCCCGACCCAGGGATTGAACCCGTCTCCTGCATTGTCAGGCGGATTCTTTATAACTGAGCCACCAGGGAAGCCCAATTAAGAGATTATGATGGTTAATTTTATGTTTCAACTTGGCTGCACTGTGTACAGTGGTGCACAGAGGTTTGATCAAATACCAGTCAAGATATTCCTGTGAAGGTAATTTTTAGATGCAATAAACATTTAAAATCAATTGATGTTTAATAAATCAGAGAATTCTGGTAATGTGGGTACGTTTCATTGAATCAGTTGAAGGAATCTAGAGGAAAGACTGAGGTCCTCCAAGAAGGAATAAATTCTATCTATGGACTGCTTTGGCATATGAGGCTGAAACCATCTCCTGCTGGAATTTTCAGACTGAAATCTACCTAGAGATTTCAGACTTGTCTGTCAGCTGCCACAACTGCACAAACATTTTCTTTAAAATAAATCTCTTTATGTAAAGTAATCTCTCTATACCTACAAATATGTATATATACATCCCATTGTTTCTCTGGAGAACCCTCATGCAGAAGATAAACCCAGGAAGTCCAGTATAATAAGAATTTGAGTGGGAGAAGAGATAGTAGGTGAGATGGAAGCAATAGTCAAATAAATGATACTAGAAATTTTCCTGAGATAAAATAAAATATGAATTTTTTACAATAAAAAGGGTTACTGAAACTTAGGCAAAGAAGACTTAACTTATAGAAAGTTCTGGTGATACATTTTAATAAAGAAAAGACAAAACCCTATATGGGCTTCAAGCAGAAAAAAACAGCACCTAAAATGAAAAATATCAGAGTGACAACAGACTTCTCTCATACCAGATGTAATAGTAGACAATGGACCATAATCACTTAATTTTTAAAAGTAAAAGATTTCTACCCAAGAATCTAAAACTAGCCTAGCTCTACTATTCATTTTGGAAGACACAAAGGTATTTCACAGTCACTCAAAGACTCAGAAACTTTAACATCCATCATGAAAACAAATGAGTTTAAGAAATGCAAAATATTTTAATAATGAAGTATCACCAATAAAACTATTAAAACTTTGGGTTACACACCCAAGTTAACATGGTTCAAAGGCAAATAACAAGTTAAAATAATCATTTAACAAAATTTACATCATGTGACAAAGATAACAGTGATTTAAAGCTAAGAGTCAAGATTATTGTGTGTGTGTTTGCAACAAGGGTAAGAATGAGAATAAGCAAAATGTTGAATCTCTCATTGTACTTGTGGGAAACTTATTACATAATTTTATTCATGAGCTTGAAAGAAGAATATTCTTGCCTGGAGAATCTCAGTGATGGCAGAGCCTGGTGGGCTGCCGTCTATGGGGTCACACAGAGTCGGACATGACTGAAGCAACTTAGCAGCAGCAGCAGAGTAAAAATATAACGTAAAACTTCCAGGTAGGAACCAGACTAAAGAGAGATCAAGAAAAACTCAGCAGGTATAGCAAAACAAAGAGAAAAAGAAAAGCGCAAACTAAATCAATAGCCCAGAAAGTGAGGCAAAAGCCCTCAACTAAATATCAGCAAATTGAATTCAAAAATATGTTTTAAAAGGATACTATATCATGATCAAGTAGAATTTATCCTAGGAATGCAATAATGGTTCAGTATCTCTAAACCAAGCAATAGAATACACATGGCACATTAACAACCCAAATAATAAAAGTCATACGATCATTTCAGTAGATTCAGAAAAAGCTTCTGACAAAATTTAACATCCATTTATGATAAAAACTCTCAACAAAGTGGGTGTTGAGGGAATCAATTTCATCATAATAAAGGCCGTATATGACCAGCCCTTTTTGGTCACCTGATATGAGCAGCTGACTCACTGGAAAAGTCCCTGATGCTGGGAAAAGATTGAAGGTAAAAGGAGAAGAGGGAGTCAGAGGATGAGATGGGTGGATGACATCACTGATGCAATGCAATGGACATGAACTTGGGCAAACTCCAGGAGATGGTGAGAGTCAGAGAAGCCTGGGGTGCTGCAACCATTGGGTTGCCAAGAGTCAGACATGACTGGGCAACTCAACAATGACAACAACAAAACAAGAACATGACAAGCCTATGACTAACATCATACCCAGTGGCCAAAAGCTGGAAGTATTTCTTCTAGAAACAGGAACAGGACAAGGACACTAATTTCCATTCCAAATGGAAAAGAAGAAGTAAAACTCTCATTGTTTCCAGATGACATGATACTATACATAGAAAATTCTAAGAATGCCACCTAAAAACTACTAATCTAATCAATAGATTTGGTAAAGTTGGAGAATACAAAAATAATATGCAATAGTTTATTATATTTGTATACACTAACAATGAACTATCAGAAACAGAAATAATTCAGGAAACAATCACATTTACAGTTGTGTCAAAAAGAATAAAATACATAGGAATAAAATTAATTCATGTGGTAAAAGGCCTATACTCAGAAAACTGTAAAACACTGATAAAATAAATTGAAGATGACAAAAACAGATAAGAAAGTATACTATGTTCATGGATTAGAAGAATTAACATTGTTAAAGTCTCCATATCTACCCAAGACAATCTACAGAGTCAGTGCCATTTCTTTCAAAATACCAATGGCAATTTTCATAGAACAAATAATTTTAAATTTTGTATGAAAACATAAAAGACCCCAAATAGCCAAAACAATTTTGAGAAAGAACAAAACTGGATGCAGCAATTTTGCTCCCTGATTTCAACTGTACTACAAACCTACAGCAATCAGAACAGTATGGTAATGGCACTAAAATACACAGATCAATGGAACAGAATAGAGAGCCCAGAAATAAACCCACACACTTGAAGTCAATTAATCTACAAGAGAGGAAGCAAGAATATACACTGGGAAAAGATAGCCTTTTCAAAAAATCATAGGCAGTAAGCTGACATTAGCCTTAGTAATGTCTTTTCAGGCAAGGGAAATAAAAGCAAAAATAAATAAATAGGACTATTTGCATAGGGAAGAAAATTATCAATGAAATGAAAAGGTGACTTATTAAATGGGAGAATACACTTGCAAACAATATATGAGATGAGGATCAATATCCAAAATATAAAAAAATCTCATACAACTCAATGTCAGAAATACAAACCACCCAATTAAAAGATGGGCAGAAGACGTGAACAGACATTTTTCCAAAGAAGACATACAAATGGCCAATGAGCACAGGAAAAGATGCTCACAATCACTAATCATTAGGGAAATAAAAATCAACATGCGATATCACCTCAAACCTGTCAGGATGGCTATTTTCAAAAAGAAAACAAATAACAAGAATTCTCAAGAATATGGAGAAAAGAGAACTCTCAAGTTCTGTTAGGGGGAATATATATCAGTGCAGCCATTATGGAAAATAGTATAAAGTTTCCTAAAAAAACCACAAAAACTAAAAATGGAACTACCATATTGATCCAGCAATTCCATTCTTGCTTATATTAATATATCCAAAGAAAATAAAAATAATAAATCAAAAAGACAAAAAGACACATGCACCCCAATGTTCACTGCAGCATTGTTTACAATAGCCAAGTTATAGAAGCTACCTCATTCTCCATTGACATATAAATGGATAAAGAATATATAATGGATTACTGTTCAGCCATAAAAAGAATGAAATCTTGCCAATAGCCACCATATGGATGGAAAAGGTTATTATGCTAAATGAAATGTCAGGCAGAGACATTTGTCAGACAGAGAAAGGCAAAATATCACATAATCTCACTTATATTTAATATCTGAAATTGGAAAAACAAGTGAAGAAACATAACAAAAGGGAAACAGACTTTCAGATACAGAGAACCAGGTGGTTGCCAGAGGGGAGGTGGCAGGGGCAGGATGGTTGTTCAGAACTAGGTGAAGGAGATTAAGCAAATTTCCAGTTGCAAAATAAATTAGGGTACGAAATTGTGGGGAATACAGTTAATAACTATGAAATATCTTCGTATGGTGATAGAAGATAACTTAGACTTACTATGATCACTTTATAATATATAAACATATCAAATCACTATGTTATATAACAGGAGCTAACAGTGTTGTAGGTCAATTAAACTTTAAAAACAAACAGATCAAAAAATACCTCATAGAAAAAGAAATCAGATTTGTGATTACTAGTGGCAAGGGTAGGGGAAGAGAGAACTGAATAAAGGTATAACTTCCCTATTAAGCACTAGGGATGTAATGTATAATATGATAAATAAATAATTAACACTACTGTATATTACACATGAAAGTTGTCAAAAGAGTAAATCCTAAGAGTTCTCATCACAAAGAAAAACATTTTTTCCTTCTATTTCTTTAATTTTATGATATTATATATGTTTACTAAACTTAGTGTGATAATCATTTCATGATGTATGTAAGTCAAACCATTATCCTGTACATGTTAAACTTATTCAGTGCTGTATTAATATGTCAATTATATCTAAATACAACTGGAAGAAATATCAGTCCAGCACTAATAATTATATGTGATGAAAGTGAACTTCTCATATTTGTAAGGGACACAGGCAAATTCATGCATTCTCACTTCCCAGGGCACATATAAGAGATATAACAAAAGAGGAAAAGAGAAATGTTTACTAAAAATAAGTGTAAAAAAATACAGAACATGGAAAGAAATATATTTCTCATAATAACAGTGAAAACATTTTGTCTACAAAAATAAGACCCTTAGCCTACTCTAAAGAACAAAATCTATTTCTATGCTGCTTTCTATGCTATATGAAAGTAATTCTAAGGAAAAGTATCAACATTAATAGCACAACTGTAGAGATCAAAGCAAATGTATTTTCACTGACAAAGTGGATTAAAAAAATTGAAGTATTAGATCTACAATAAGGATACACACACACACACTTTATGAACTTTTATTTGAACTGTGGTGCTAGAGAAAACTCTTAGTCTCTTGGACAGTAAGGAGATCAAACCAGTCAATTGTAAAGGAAATTAATATTCATTGGAATCACTGATGCTGAAGCTGAAGCTCCAATACACTGGGGATTTCATGCGAAGAGCCAACTCATTGGAAAAGACCATGATGCTGGGAAAGATTGAGGGCAGGAGGAGCAGAGGGTAATAGAGGATGAGATGGTTGGATGGCATCACTGACTCAATGGACATGAGTTTGAGCAAACTCTGGGAGACAGTGAAAGGATAGGGAAGCCTGATGTGCTGCAATCCATGGGGTCGCAAAAAGTTGGACACGAACGAGTGAACAAAAACAACATACTACAAATAACATAGCATTAAAATAGGAGACAAAACAAAACCATCTGAAATTCAAGCAAACTGCAAAAAGATGGAAATAATTGCTTTGGGAAAATAACTTCACTCATACAGTCATTTAACAAGCATCCAGAAGTAAATAAAGGATTAACCAATATAACGGGTATACATAATTTTGTATATAATAGAAATGTATTTACTTAAATGCCCATGTAATGTTTATAAAAATTGAATATATACATTCAGAAAACTAAGATCATGGCATCCAGTCCCATCACTTCATGGCAAATAGATGGGGAAACAGTGGCTGACTTTATTTTTTTGGGCTCCAAAATCACTGCAGATGGTGACTGCAGCCATGAAATTAAAAGACGCTTACTCCTTGGAAGGAAAGTTATGACCAACCTACACAGCATATTAAAAAGCAGAGACATGACTTTGTCAACAAAGGTCCGTCCAGTCAAGGTTATGGTTTTTCCAGTAGTCGTGTATGGATGTGAGAGTTGGATTATAAAGAAAGCTGAGTGCTGAAGAATTTATGTTTTTGGACTGTGGTGTTGGAGAAGACTCTTGAGAGTTGCTTGGACTGCAAGGAGATCCAACCAGTCCATCCTAAAGATGAGTCCTGGGTGTTCATTGGAGGGACTGATTTTGAAAGTGAAACTCCAATACTTTGGCCACCTGATGTGAAGAGCTGACTCATTGGAAAAGACCCTGATGCTGGGAAAGACTGAGGGAAGGAGGAGAAGGGGACGACAGAGGGTGAGATGGCTGGAGATGGCATCACCGACTCAATGGACAAGGGTTTCGGTAGACTCTGGAAGTTGGTGATGGACAGGGAGGTCTGGTGTGCTGTGGTTCATGGGGTGCCAAAGAGTTAGACATGACTGAGTGGCTGAACTGAACTGTACTACAAAGAAAACTTCATTGAATTATAAAAATTAATAAATTTATAGGGCAGCCACTAATCACAGGGCAATAAAACTGGAAACTACTGGTTAAAGATAAATAGAATAAATAATATTATCAAGAGACTAAAAATCATTCTCCAAAGAGGAAGTAAAAACATAAATTGCAGATTTCATGCTTTAAAAAGAATAAAGGCAGTTAAATGCTCTTAAGATGGGTTTCTGCTATGAAATGATGGGTTGAACTCATATCCCTATCTCTTTCCTCTCTCTTGAGAACACATTAAAATACTAGGAATGAAGTACTTTTTCAAAGGGAAAAATATACAATAAAGAAAGAAGATGAGGGGCTATCTATCAGTGGGAAAGGGAACTTAATAACTTCAGAAAAAGTAAAAGTAGGTGGAGAAGTAGAAGTGATCAAGCAGAGTTTAGAAAGTAGAGAAAATTCTTTAAAAACCAAATTAAAAGCAGAATGAAGAATATAATAACGGTTACAGAGGACTGATTCTAAAGGATTACCATTCAATGAAATCTCAGAATGAGGAAAAAAACAGGACACAAATGAAGAAACAATCACAGAAATAACAGAAGGTAGATTGTAAGAGACAAAAATGATATAAGACCTCGAATTCAAGACCTGTATGCCAAGAACAATAGATTTAAAAATATCCACAATGAGATGTATCTTTATGAAGATTTAGACCACCAGGTAAAGAGATCTTTCAGGCTTCCGGAAGGGAGAAAGAAGTTAAACATCAGATCAGCATCCTGAAAGAAATGGGGCAGTTATCTTAAATTTGTGAGAAAATGATTTTGAGCTCAGATATCTAACAAAAGCAGTTTTCAAATATGAAAGTCAAGTAAAAAAGTCTCTCAGGCATACAAGAATTCCATATTACCCTTTCTGGATGATTATTTGAGCTTCAGCATCTAGCAATAAAGAACTCAAGAAAAATGAAAACTAGAGAATGTAAGAAATGGCATATCTCACTCAGGAGAGTTGATTAGGCACTCACATGTTTGTCAGACTAAAATACAGTCTAGCAAATGGAAAAAATGGAGTCACTGATGGAAAGGTGTGTGTCAAGGAAGAATACTGAGCATAACCACATGCAAGCTTACAGTTCTACATTAGCAAGATGAAATTTAATCTATAATGGCTGTGAGGAGAGAGAAAGAGAGGAAAATGTTAAGGTTTTTGTTTTATTAGGAAGTATTGATTACCTCTATACTTTATTAGGAAACAAAAGTTTACCTATATGGAGGTGGACAAAAATGAAAATAGATTACAAAATTTCCAAACCACCAAAGAAAAACCAATATAAAAAAGAAAATTAGGTACGTTCAACAGAAAGCAGGAAATAAAAAAATAAGATGAAAAAATACACAAAAAGTAACTAAAAACACTAAACAACTACAAGGCAGGAAACAGTGCAAGAATACAAGTATATCAATAGTCATAACGCATACTAATGAATTTTATTTTTCCATTAAAAGATAATGATTCTGAGCAAAAAAAAAGGAAGGAAAAAAAGAAAACCCAGTGATATGCTAGTTTAAAAATGCCTACTTTAATCAATAATTATAGACATGCTGAAAATAAAAAATATATAATCATCTTCAATCATATTTAGAAAAATGTTTTCTCTCCACACACACACACACACACACACACACACATATGTATACTATTAACAAGATATGTATATGCATACACACACACACACACAAATACCAGGAGAAATAATCATATCCACAACTATGGCAGGAAACTAGAGTGCTCTCATAAATCAATAATCCAGTAGTCAAAAATACATGGCAGAAAAGACCACATTCAGTTCAGTTCAGTTCAGTGGCTCAGTTGTGTTCGACTCTTTGCAACCCCATGAATTGCAGCACGCTAGGCCTCCCTGTCCATCACCAACTCCTGGAGTTCACCCAAACTCATGTGCATCAAGTTGGTGATGCCATCCAGCCATCTCATCCTCTGTCATCCCCTTCTCCTCTGCCCCCAATCCCTCCCAGCATCAGGGTTTTTTCCAATGAGTCAACTCTTCCCATCAGGTGGCCAAAGTATTGGAGTTTCAGCCTCAGCATCAGTCCTTCAATGAACACCCAGGGCTGATCACCTTCACAATGGACTGGTTGGATCTCCTTGCAGTCCAAGGGACTCTCAGCAGTCTTCTCCAACACCACAGTTCAAAAGATCAATTCTTCGGTGCTCAGCTTTCTTCACAGTCCAACTCTCACGTCCATCCATACATGACCACTGGGAAAACCATAGCCTTGACTAGATGGACCTTTGTTGGCAAAGTAATGTCTTTGCTTTTTAATATGCTCTCTAGGTTGGTCGTAACTTTTCTTCCAAGGAGTAAGTGTCTTTTAATTTCATGGATGTAATCACCATCTACAGTGATTTTGGAGCCCCAAAAAATAAAGTCTGACACTGTTTTCACTGTTTCCCACATTATCTAAACTAAAAAATAAAACTATAAATCCATAACAAAAGACCACATTATCTAAATTAGGAAATAAAACTGTAAATCCACAACAAAACCCAACTAAACCAAACCAACTTAGAACTAAAAAAAAAGCATTTTCCTAAATAGTATCTGCATTAAATAAATTGTAGATTATTTAGAAACAATTGACCTCTGAAGAAAATGTAGAACCTTAAATCCATTTATTAAAAATTTTTAATGTATACACCACGCATTTAATTTAAAAAGCAGAAAAGAATAGTAATATAAGCATAAAGAAAAAGAGCAAAAAAAAGAGACTGATAAAAAATAAAAATTAACGCAACACAATCCTCAAAGTTAGACTCTAACAACCACAACTTAAGGTAGCTCTTTTTAAGACCAATAAAACAGTTCCAGTGCTACTTCAATAATTTGAAGGATTTAGAGAAAGAAGAAAAGTCTTTAAATACATTTTATGAAACTCTTATACTGTGGTAAAAAACATGACAATGACAAGATAAAAAGATAAACTGAAAAGTTATCTCATCTATTCTTTAATTCAGTAAATATTTGCCACGTGTCTACTCTACGTTGTCAGGCACTCTACCAGAAACTAAGGGCAAAAGATGTAAGTGAAAGGACAAATTCCTGGTCTACCTACACAGAGAAATTAGATTTTAAAAATAAGCTAATCAAATGTATGACCAAAGAGACTTTACATGGGAATTGTGAGATATCTATCCTTGGAAATGTAAGAAAATATACTATTAAATCCCTGGAGTAGGAAACGGCAAGCCACTCCAGTATCCTTGCCGAAAAATTCCATGGACAAGGATACTGGCTTGGTGGGCTATAGTCCATGCTATCGCAAAGAGCTGAACATGACGGAATGACTGAGCATGCATGCATTATTAAATTAACATGAGGTGAACCCACCTCATATGATTATCACCATAAATGATTCAAGTTATTTGATGAAGTTCACTAGCTACTTCTATTTTAAATATTCTAAGAAAATAAGAAACTGTACACTTTTCAACATTATTTTTAAAGAATTAGCCAACAGACCTGAATGAGAAAATCATGATACAAATATTAGAAAAGATCTGGAATTATCATTATTGCTAATGATAAAATTATCTACATAAAAAACCCTAATGTAACAAACTAAAGTAATATGGTATTTCATGAAGGTAGTCTGTTAAAAATGAAGTAAGAACAAAAATAAGAACAAGAAGAGTCTCAAATAAATATAAAGAGTAGAAAATGTAATAGGAAAGAAAGTACACAATAATAACAAAAAAGCATATAAAGCTGGTAATGCTAGTTAACCTCACAGAAGTTATACTATTAAAATCGGTGGGAATAGAATGGGGTCTTTAGGACAAAATGTTATTCATGTGGAAAAATTATATCCCATACCTTAAATCATATGCAACCCACATTCCAGGTGGATTTAAGCCCTGCAGATGAACATGGACTTAAACATAAGTTTAAAAAAATTAATGAATACTCTTGTTTATCAATATACATTTAGAAAATATATAAAAACATCCATGTGTTAGAACATATTAATTTCAGAACAGTGGTTACTTCTGAAAAGGGAAGACTGGACAAGGGATAGAAAATGGGTTTTAGTTAAAAGCGAGAAAAAAATCTTTGAACATTACTTACTCTATAGTTTATCTGAAATATTTCATAGTGAAAAATAAGGTGAGAAAAACTGCAACTTTAATCCATTTGATCTTTACTTTGGTGTAAATTGTAAGACTAGTGTTATTAATTTCATTCCAAATTTCTACAATACTATTTATTGAATCCACAATATTTTATTGAACATTGAATCATTTTCCCATGTTTAATTTGAAATGCTTCTGTGTTATGTTGCATCTTTTCCATAAATAGTCAAACCAGTATATATCTGTTAATGTGTTTTTAAATCTTTCATCAAAGCTTTGTAATTCTATAATTTTCTTCAGATATACTGTTCAGAACATTCTTTTTATGTTTATTCTTGGTATAATTTTTGTTATTACTAATACTCTTTTTACCTTTATAAAAAGCTGATTAGTAGTAGATGGGAGAGTTACTGATTGTGTGAGTTTATTTTTTACCCAGCAAGTTTGCTGATATGTTCTTTTAATTCTACACAGATAACAGTAACATCAGCAAATAATGACATTTTGTATTTTACTAGCCAATCTGTATATTTCTCTCTTTTATTTACTGTATTGGGTAGGACTTTGAATATGTTGAAAAGCTGGAGTAATAGGCAACATTTTATTTTATTCAGACTTTCAAATGGCATCCTTGCTGTTTTTCGCTTTACTCATTTAAATTTTTCTTATAATTATTGCTGGATCTAATTGAATGTTCTTTTCACATTTATTATGTTGATCATATAATTTTCCACTTTAATTTGTTCAATGTAGTAGATTACCTTGATAGTTTTTTTTTTTTTTTAAAGGACTGAACTATTCTTGAATTCCTTTCATAAAACTTATACAGTCTGGAGATACTAACACTCACACACAAACATTACTTCAATTTGCCAATACTTTATTTAGGAGTTTTGCCTCATACTGTTCCT
The DNA here is from genome assembly GCA_006410675.1 of Oreotragus oreotragus. Lineage (NCBI taxonomy): Eukaryota > Metazoa > Chordata > Mammalia > Artiodactyla > Bovidae > Oreotragus > Oreotragus oreotragus. Next base: position 50,606 of record SJYX01008029.1, on the reverse strand, counting down.
GTGAAACTGGTCTATAACTTTTCAGATTTGTATTATCTTTGCCTTATTCTGATATTAAAACAAAAAGAGAAAAGCTTTCTCACTTTTCTTGAAAACCTTCTGTCTTCCGCTACCCTAGACCAAGCCACCATCTGGATCATCCTCTAATCCTCCCTTCCTTACAAATGCATTTAAGTATTTTTTTCTTCTCTTTCCTTACCTGTTTTTCTTACCCTAAGGCTATAACCTCATGCACAGTATACAATGTAAGCTCCATAAGAATAAGGAACTTGTCTATTCCCAGAAGTTAGGCCTGTGTCCAATCTATAGAATAAGGACTCAAAAAATATGTTTAATTAAAAAAAATCCTAATCTTCATCAATCAGTATAGCAAAAACAAAAAGCTTGAAATGTTCACATTAGAACTTTGGGAAAAAAATTAGCACACGTTTATATGCATATATTCATACAATTTTCTGAAGAGTAACTTGAAGATAACAACCAAGGATCTTTAAATGTTATACCTTTTAACAAGCAAGTATATTTCTAGCAGTTTATTTTTCTAAAGTAATCTGATAACATGAAAAACATTTACAAGCTCTGTTTATGATAAAAGATTGTAACAATCTAAGTGTTCAATGGTACGTGATTTCTGAATTATGATACATCTATACAGTGGAACAAGTATGTATCTGTCATACAAAATGTTTAGTAGAAACTGTAAAATTTCTGGAGTTCTGGTAGAGAAATTAGAAGTAACTTATATAAAGCCACATGGCTCAGCGGTAAAGAATGTGCCTGCCAAGCAGGAGATGTGGGTTTGATCCCTGGGTCAGGAATATTCCCTGGAGAAGGAAATGGCAACCCACTCCAGTATTCTTGCCTGGGAAATCCAATGGACAGAGGAGCCTGNGAAGTAACTTATATAAAGCCACATGGCTCAGCGGTAAAGAATGTGCCTGCCAAGCAGGAGATGTGGGTTTGATCCCTGGGTCAGGAATATTCCCTGGAGAAGGAAATGGCAACCCACTCCAGTATTCTTGCCTGGGAAATCCAATGGACAGAGGAGCCTGGTGGGTTAGTCCATGGGATCACAAAGAATTGGGCACAACTGAGCAACTAAACAACAATATAAAGCCAAGCTGCCTTTTAGGCAGACTCATAATACTCATAACAATAAAAGCAAACAAAGAAAACATCAGCCTATATCCCAAAAGCACTTCAGTGAAATGAGATTTTAAATGTTTACTGAACTCTCATGAAGAAGCACTATGTAGGATTTAATTGCTAATGCATAATAAAACATCTTAAAATTCTCTTTTGCCCAGAGCAGGGTGCACGCCCCAGAATCTCATCTTATACTCCCAATCTTCCTCAAACTTTCTCTCCATGTTCCCACCAATATGACATTTTTCTCCAAAACATCATCTTCTTCACTCTTTCTGGATTCTTTTCTCCCTTAACTTCCTACTCTCTTTCTGGATTCTTTTCTCCCTTAACTTCCTAATGTAATCAATCAAGATCTCTCAGCTTCTTTCAATTCTCCTCCTTTCCCAATTTAAAACAGCACAAAGAATTGGCCATGAAGCTGAGCAGGCAAGCAGGAAAAGATTTATTAACTTTTAAGTATTTATAACCTTTTATCCTACCTGCCTTTCCAGATTTCTCCTTTCTCTTTTCCTCTCCCAACCCCCATCCCCCTCCCNGTTTCCTGTGCTTTTGGTCTTATTTTTTATTCTTATTACTTCCTTAAATAACCAGTTTGGGGATTTATTAAGAATTTGTTGTATTGCCTCTCCTTTTCTTAAGAAACAAAATAAAACAGGTCATAGTTCTTTGCTTAATTCATAATCTTCATATGTTTATGGTTAAATCCCAACCTAGGTTGTCGTTTGATGGAAGGTTTACTTACTTTATTTTCTCTTTCTTATAGAATGGACATGGTGGTAGTCGAAGTCAGCAGACAGTAGACAGTAAGTATATGAGCTAACTGTTCTTGTTGTGGCTGGTGGAAACCACAGACAGAAAAGAGCATAGCTGACGTGGTGGGGAAAATGATTGGCCAGTGGCTAATTCCGCAAAAGTAGTCCTTTTCCATCTTTCCTGATAGCTATCTGACTCATCATTGGCAACATTTCTTTCAGTTTAGAGTTGAGCTAGAGAGGCCCTGTGACCAGATTGTAGGTGATGGTATTACTAGAAATATATCTACAGCAAGAAGGGGGTCTTGCATCATTCTACTGTCTTAAGATTGCATCCCAAGTGTGGTGTGTAGGTTGGATTTAAAATATGCTTTTCTCAGAGGCCCAGATTCCAGGAAGTTTAAGAGGGCTTTCACTTCAGTAATGTGAAAGATGTTTAAAGCAGAAATTGGCACGCTGGTTCAGGAGAGAGAGAAAATGTTGCTCACTATAAATATTTGGGAGAAATGGAGGGCGAGCCCACCAGCTCTAGTACAGCCCGGTGATCACTGGAGTTAGTGTAGGGGAATTCCCATTAGATCCCTTTGTTCTGGGCTTGTTTATCAATGATTATGCTCATAATCTAAAATGAAACCGATTTTCATTGATCATTTAGTGAAACAAATGGATATCTATTGGGTATGGAAGCCAGAAAGACCCTCTTTTTAAATTTTGGGGAGTGTGGCTGTGGAATTTTGCCAGAGCAGGAATGGGCCTCAGTTGGAAGTGAAATGACACATTGACTTACCCAGAGTTGGATTTGGTGTTGAGGGACTGCCAGAGCAACAGATAACGGTACATCTGAGAACGCTGGATGTCACAGGAAGTGTGAATTACTCAGTGTGTGGTGGAAAGTTTCTTTGGCCCAGGTGTGGGGGCGAGAACACACAGAGGTTTACTAAAATATTTTATTTGGAGATTTCAAGTGAGATAATGAGATGTGAGATGTCCATAAAACAGTGTGCATTTTAGATAGGTTTTTATCTCCCATGTGCTCGTCTCCAACCATCTCTCTCTCTCTCTCTCACACACACACAACATACACCATAATTGTAAAGATTTGGGCCAAGATATATTTTTATCTAAGACCTCAACTGTGTCTTTAAAACTGCTTGGCAATCTTACATCCTCATTGCAGGAGGATCTTTACCATCTGAGCCACCAGGGAAGCCCAAGAATACTGGAGTGGGTAGCCTGTCCCTTCTCCAGGGGATCTTCTGAACCCAGGAAGGAGGTCTCCTGCACCCAGGCAGATTCTTTACCAGCTGCACTATATAGATTAGGCAGCCTTTCTGTACTTCAGTTTCGTCTATAAATATGTACAACACAGTTTTTTGAACATTAGATGATATAAATAGACTCATGTCACATTCTCTGTTAAAAGCATTTCCAGATCTCCCAATTATTCACGTTAGGGATAAATGTGTATGCTCCCACTGCACCAATATGTATTCCAAATAACGGTATTTATCACATGTAGTTACAATTGACTGCTTTTGTGTCTCCTTTATCACACTGGATGTTCTTGGGTTGAAGGAGCTACATATTCTCCAGTAGTTTTCCTACTGTATATTATAGCAAAATTTTATTTTACAAATGAATGAATATATCCATAGTACCTTTTCATTAGCAAATAGCAGTTGGTCAATATGTGTCAATTCCTTTTATCAATTCTCTCAGTCTATGATGTGGATGGTAGTATGACAATCTCCAACTAGAATTCTCTAGCTTTGAATCTTGATCTTTACCAGATAAAACAGCAGGATATTTAGTAAGCCCTTTTACCTGGATTTGTCGATGCTGAGTTTCAGTATCTCTGTGTTAATAATCTCCTAATAATAAAGAGATTAAGTCCCTATTTCCATTTCTGCACTTTTTTCTTAAGGGCCAACACTGGAGAAAAATGCTTCCAGGAACAGTTCAGGAAACATTGTTCAAATACCTATTGCCATGTGACATGGGTGAATTTGATATATTCAGTAAACATCCTCATGAGTGGAGGAGGTTTGTTCAGTTTAAAGATTTAGCCTTGGAAATCCCTGAACTCTCAGAGACCTCTCATAAAGTTACCTAGTATCTTACACTTGTTTATAAGTAGAAATATGAATCAATATCTTTCAGTGTTTCTTCATGGGGACATCTCTGATATGCTGGATAAGAGAGATCCTTGTTAGGTAGGACTGTTCTATGCTCTGCAAGAAACTTAACACTACTGGACCCTTCCAGTAGTGCTCACCTAAGGCAGTAGTTCTCTCCAAGCATTGTGACAGCCAACCATGCCTCCAGATCTATCCAAACTCTTTCTTGCATGGGTGAGGCGTAACAAAAATGAGCACACTTAATTGAGAATAATTTTTAGTATGATCATTCACATAACTTCTAAAATATATTCATGTCTCCAATATACTTAATACTCCATCCCTGATTTCCTACTGATCAAAGCAAGGCAGGAGTTGCACAGGTTATGACAACTTATTCCCCCTCTCAAAATCACTTGTACTCTTAACAGAGGTAAGTAAAATGTTAGAAGAAATCAATATTTGCATTAACTACTGAATAAATATACATTTAAAAAATATTACTTTTGATATGCTTTTACATTTGCTGTTTTAAGTTACACATGCAGAACTAAAACTGAAATAAAAGTTTAATTTCAATTAAAATTATGAATAATTCTTCTGAAAAATGACTGCAACTCTTAGAAAAAACCAGGACTAACAGACACTTTAAACTGAATAAAAATGTAAAATGTATGCTTTAAATCAATTAATTGCTTATTAGGTATAGTAAGCTATTGAAAACTTTCTTTTATATTATGAATAGTTCTTGAATATTTTCAAATGACTTTTCTCATTTTATCAAAATGGTCGTACAGACCAAAATATTATGAGAATGAAGACCAATCATTTTTTATTTTAATGATAACAAGAATGGTGAGTCACAAGGAAGTCCACAATGCATGGGAGGTCTTGCCTTTCTTTACTCACCATGACATTTAATCTCACTGCAACAAGAAGATACAAATCAGTAAAATAAATGATTCAAATACATCAAGCAGTAAGGGCTTCCACAACACAGTATTTCTTGAGTCAAAAAGAAATATAAACAAAGTCCTAATTTATGATGAAAACCTAGCCTTTTCTGTTTGAAATAACTGCTCTGGCAGGTTTTTTATTATATTGTTTTGAAGAAGTCCAGCATTCCTACCTTTCCTCTCTATGCTCATCTGCCACCAACCTGTTTTTGTTTTTTCCTTTTTAAAGAATATTTGTTAAGCATTTTTGTACCCATAGCACTGGCACTCTGAATTATGGCAGGGTGAAAAGTGAAGAAAAGGGGAAATGTACATTAAAACAATGAGATACCACTACACTATTACAATGGCCAAAATGTGAATACTGACATCAAACGCTGGGGAGGTGTAGAGCAAAGGTCACTCTCATACATTGCCAGTGGGGATGGAAAATGGTACAGCCACTTTGGAAGACAGTTTGGTGGTTTCTTAAAAAACTAAACATATTCTTATCATGTAACCCTGTCGATCCTTGGTATTTACTTGAACGAGTAGAAAACTTAAGGTTCACAGAAAAATCTGTACATAGATTTTACAGCAGCTTTTTTTTAATTGTCAAAACTTGGGGGCAACCAAGATGTCCCTTAGTGATGAATGGATCAAGTACTGTATAACAGATAACAGTATTATTCAGTGATAAAAAGAAATGATGTATTAGGCCATAAAAAGACACAGAGAAATCTTAGATGCGTGTTAAGTAAAAATTGCCAATCTGAAAAGGCTACCTAGTGTATGATTCTAACTACATGATATCTGGAAAATGCAAAATTATGGAGATGGTAAAAAGATCAGTGGTTGTCAGGGATGAGGTGTGTATAGGGATGAGTATACAGAGCACAGTGAAAGAAGTTTTAGGGCAGTGAAAATACTCAGTAACTTATTATAATGATTGGATATATGTCATTATACTTTGGTCAAACCTATAGAATGTACAGACTAATGTAAAGAGTAAAGACTAATGTAGAGATAGGTTCAGGCTTGGTAAAAAATGTTACCATTCTGGTTAGTGACACTGATAATGGCATAGGTTATGCATATGTGGGGTCAGGGGTTATATGAGAAATCTCTGTAACTTCCTCTTAATTTTGTTGTGAATGTAGAACTGCTCTAAAATAGTCCTTCAAGAAATGAAGGAAAACAAGAAAAGAGGACTGATTATTTTTTTTTTAAGCCACACTATTTTTTCAAATAGCTTATTTTCTGGAAAACAGGAACAAATCTTAAGAAAGAACTACATAAACCAGACATGTTGCAAGTAATAAAGTCTCAAGTGGTCGAGTGGGATAGTAGAAAGAACACTAAACTTGAAGTCTTGGGATCAGATCCCAATTTCTGTGTGAAACTGGGCATGGCATTTATGTTTAGTTAGTTTCTAAGTCCTAGTTTTCCTCTAAAAATTAATAATAATAACCTTTCTCTTATTAGAGTTGTTTTGAGAGCCAATGAGCTAAACTGCTGCAAACACTAGCTTTGTATAATGACTGGCACACATAACTAGCCACCCAGTAAATGTTTTTTTTTCCATATAGTCTGGGAATGAAAAATAAGGCAGGATCACTATGTGTGTTTCATTAATTTGCCTAAAGATCATAATCTACAGGGTGAAAACATCTGATACAGGAAAGCAGGACAGGAAAACCTATTTCTGCCATTCCACTCTCCACTTTCTGTATTATTTTGTGGCACCCAGTGAAGATAAAGGCCATCTCATGGCTAGGCATTAGTGGTAGTAACCGAATTCAGAACATAGTATGTACCACATTAGGAAGATGGCTTGGAAGGGCAGTTACATCCAGAAGAGCCAAAAATAGAAAGAAGATAAGAATGATAAGAAATTATCTAGATAGGCAGTTATATAGGGCAAGGTTTCTCAACTATTTCTCAACTATACATTTTGGGGGAGATAATTCTTTTCTATGGGAGGCTGTCCAGTGCATTGTCTGATGCATAGCAGCATTCCTAGCCTCTTATCATATTGCACCCATAACCACCCTAAAAGTCACTAGACATTGCCAAATGTTCATTCAGGAGAAAAAACTATCCTTGCTTGAGAACCACTGATTTAGATGGTAATGCAATGGCACCCCACTCCAGTACTCTTTGCCTGGAAAATCCCATGGACGGAGGAGCCTGGTAGGCTGCAGTCCATGGGGTCGCTTAGAGTCGGGCACGACTGAGTGACTTCACTTTCACTTTTCACTTTAATGCATTGGAGAAGGAAATGGCAACCCACTCCAGTGTTCTTGCTTGGAGAATCCCAGGGACGGAGGACCCTGGTGGGCTGCTGTCTATGGGGTTGCACAGAGTCGGACACGACTGAAGCGACTTAGCAGCAGCAGCAGAGGGGAAAAAGAGAATAAGGTAACTAATAATACTGTCCAAAAAGATTCACAGTTAAAACAGGGCACAATCTAAAAAGATTTATCAACAACAACAAAAAGATATATGTTTATATGAATCATGTCTGGGGAAAACTATCAGCAGGAATTCTCAAATAGATAATATAGTATCTACTTCATATTATAGAAGAATGATGAACGTAATGTAATGACTGTGTCAAAGGTCAGAGACAGAGAAGGGACTAATGGATTGGGTGGAAGTAGACACAAATATGGGACTGAGTCAGCTCAGAGGTAACTTTTCCAGTGTAACAATTTAAGATTTCTCCTTAATCCCCCCCCCAAAAAACAATAAATGAGCAATACAAAGTAGTGGATTTTGCCCCATTTGATAAGTGGGCAGGTGGATAGACAGGACAAATCCAATTAAAAATATAGGAAGTATTTCTGTCATGTTTTCCCTTACTGAACAATCAATGAGCCCAAATCATTTATTGAATAGTCAATCCTTATCATAATACTAGCTCTGTTATATTCTAAGTTACCAACCACATAAATATTCTTGGGCTATCTTGTTTCACTGGTCAATCTATTTATCTTTGTGCCAGTATATTGCTGTATTTAATTACTAAAACTTCATACCAAATCTTCACATCTGGTAGGTAAAGTCTCCCCACTTCATTATTCTTCTTTCATTACCTTTATTTCTTTATTAAAACTGTTTTGTTTCATTTTGTTTGATAACTTTAATTTCTGAGATTTTTGCAAATCTTACTCTCTTGAATATGGTTTCTGATACTCATTTATGACATCTTACTTTTAAATTTTTGATTGTAAACTCATTAAAAAAAACTACCTGTGGGAATTTTTTGAGTCCTGTATTGAATGTAGAGGGGATTTATGTTTGCTTCTGCCAGGTACTTGAGGGATTTTAAACTTAGGACCACTGTAAATTCTTGCTTTAATTTTATCATTTGTAACACCTAAGTAGTGTGAATTTCAGTAGCAAATCCACAAGATCAGCTCGTGGTCAATAGTGATTAGGGAGATATTCTTTTCACTATATTCAGTGCTAAGGTTTGACCCAATCATTTTTTACTTGCAGTGCTGTGGGAGGTGACAGGCTGATTTTATTATGTACTCCTTTTACAATGAAGGTATGGAGATTTGGAAGTCTATGCTGAGGGGACCTCATGCTTAAACATAAGGATTTTGAGTGTCTTCTGTTCCTCTTTCAATAAGGAACACATATGTGAAAACTCAAGCCCAGGGTTTACCAGTTTCAATAAATACTCTAAGGCATACATGACTGAACTGCATTTCTACCTAAGTTTTTTGTTGTTGTTGTGGTTTGTTTGCTTTAACCTCTTAGGCTGAACAACCATCACCAACTTCCACATCATTTTTCTAGTTCACAGTTGCATGTAAACACTATTTTTAAACTATCACATCCTTTTTACTCATTTATACTGAGATGTTAGGATATGTAGTTTGCCATACTAACAAGATGTAAAGGTTAAATTTTCTTTTTTTCCTTCGGCTTTATCTATCTTATATTAATTTATTTAAAATATATCATTTTTTTCCCTAGTTTAAAAAACCCAGTTACTCACATTGAAAAAAACCTCAAATTATTAGGAGAATAAAAAGTAAAAAGTTGCATCCCTCCACCCCAACTCAAAATAACTCTACTAAAAAGACATTTAATAATTTGTTCTCATCTGATATATATTTTTATTTTTACAAAGTAGTATTATAAGTGAAGTCGCTCAGTCGTGTCCGACTCTTTGCGACTCCGTGAACTGAAGCCCACCAGGCTCCTCCGTCCTTTTATTCCCCTACTGTCTTTATCATTGTTTTAAAAAATAAACACTGTATCAGGTAGAATTTAACATGTTAATTATAGCTCTTCATCAAAAAACTTTTCAAAAGGAAACACTATTTTGCAAACCTTGAATTTGTTTCTCTTTTGTTCAGTTTAGAATCCTACTTTCTGAAAGATACCCTGAAAGTGTATTTTAACAGACTTTATTGAATATGAAATGTTTGATTGCAGATTTTCACTATTTCACTTACATTATTTATTAATACATAATTTAAATAGACGCAACATGACATCTTTCCAAGGTCTGACATACTCATTTCTTTTTTATAGATTCCATCATCAGGGGTTACTAGCACCAGTGGACTGAGGATTTTATAAGTCATTAGGTATAGTGGGACTTCAAAATATTCTCAGTATGCACAATACACTACATAACTTATTCCAAAGATGCTAAGTAGATTTAAAGGGCTTCCCTCATAGCTCAGTTGGTCAAGAACCTGCCTGCAATGCAGGAGACCTGGGTTAGATTCCTGGGTTGGTAGATTCCCCTGGGTGAAGGAAATGGCAACCCACTCCAGTATTCTTGCCTAGAGAATAGCATGGACAGAAAAGTCTGGCAGGCTACAACTCACAGGTTTGCAAGAGTCAGACACAACTTAGCAACTAAAGAGAGAAAGATAGATATCTGTTATTTGTGACTAATTGTGGCAGCTGTGTGAGGCTGGAGTGATGGCTGCATGGTGCAGGAATTACTTTGAGGAGATACCCCATGTCAAGGGCAAAGGAAAAGCCCCAGCGAGATGGCAGGAGGGGCAAGATCAAGTTCAGAATCAAACACTGCCAGAGATGCTCAGAGGGCTCAAACAAACCTTGTGTGCACCAGGGCCCAGACACCGCACAGAGACTGAGACAGAACTGTGTGTGAGTGTCTCCTGTGGAGCTACGAGTCAGCAGTGGACTGCCGCAGGGCAGGGGCTCTGGTGGCAGTAGACCTGGGTACGGCATAAGCCCTCCTGGAGGAGGCTGGCATTAACCCCACCACAGAGCAGCCAGAACTTACACAGGACTGGGAAACAGACTCTTGGAGGGCACACACACACACAAAAACCTTGTGCACACCAGGACTCAGGAGAAAGGAGCAGGGATCCCATAAGAGATTGACCCAGACTTGCCGTGAGTGTCCAGAAGTCTCTGACAGAGGCATGGGTGGTGGTGGCCTACTGCAATGTTGGGGGCACTGTATGCAGCAGTACATGTGTGGGACTTTTTAAAAGAGGTTGCCGTTATCTTCATTACCTCCACCATACTTTGGCCTCAGGTCAAATAATGGAGGGAACAGAGCCCTGCCCATCAACAGAAAATTGGATTAAAGATTTACTGAGCATGGCCCCAATGATGAAAACAAGACCCAGTTTCCCCCTCAGTCAGTCTCTCCTATCAGGAAGCTTCCATAAGCTTCTTATCCTTCTCCACCAGAGGGCAGACAGAATGAAAACCTCAATCACAGAAAACTAACCATTCTGATCACGTGGAATACAGCCTTGTCTAACTCAATGAGACTGAGCTATGCCATGTAGGGGCACCCAAGACGGATGGGTCATGGTGGAGAGTTCTGACAAAACATAGTCCACTGGAGAAGGGAATGGCAAACCATTTCAGTATTCTTGCCTTGAGAACCCCATGAATAGTATGAAAAGGCAAAAAGATAGGACACTGAAAGATGAACTCCCCAGGCTGGCAGATGCCCAATATGCTACTGGAGATCAGGGGAGAAATAATGCCAGAAAGAATGAAGAGATGGAGCCAAAGCAAAAACACCACCTAGTTGTGGATGTGACTGTTGATTGAAGTAAAGTCTGATGCTGTAAAAAGCAATAATGCATAGGAACCTGTAATGTTAGGTCTGTGAATCAAGGTAAATTGGAAGTGGTCAAACAGGAGATGGCAAGAGTGAACATCGACATTTTAGGAATCAGTGAACTACAATGGACTGGAGTGGGTGAATTTAACTCAGATGACCATTATTTCTACTTCTGTGGGCATGAATCCCTTTGAAGAAATGGAGTAGCCATCACAGTCAAAAAAGAGTCCAAAATGCAGTACTTGGATTATTTCTCAAAAATGACAGAAAGATCTCCGTTCATTTCCAATGCAATCCACTCAATATCACAGTAATCCAAGTCTATGCCTCAACCAGTAACGCTGAAGAAGCTGAAGCTGAATGGTTCTATGAAGACCTACAAGAACTTTTAGAGCTAACACCCAAAAAAGATGTTGTTTTCATGATAGGGGACTAGAATATAAAAGTAGGAAGTCAAGAGATATCTGAAGTAACAGGCAAATATGGCCTTGGAGTATAAAACAAAGCAGGTAAACGGCTAACAGAGTTTTCCCAAAAGAATGCACTGGTCACAGCAAACACCCTCTTCTAACAACAAAAGAGAAGCCTCTACGTGGACATCACCAGATGGGCAATACTAAAACCAGATTGACTATATTCTTTGAAGCCAAAGATGGAGAAGCTCTATACAGTCAGCAAAAACAAGACTGGGAGCTGACTGTGGCTCAGATCATGAGCTCCTTATTGCCAAATTCAGACGTAAATAGAAGAAAGCAGGGAAAACCACTAGACCATTCAGGTATGACCAAAATCAAATCCCTTACAATTATAAAGTGGACATGACAAATAGATTCAAGGAATTAGATCGGATAGACAGAATGTCTGAAGAACTATGGACGGAGGTTGGTGACATTGTACAGGAGGCAGTGACCAATACCGTCTACAAAAAAAGAAATGCAAAAAAGCAAAATAGTTTTCCAAGGAGGCCTTACAAACAGCTGAGAAAAGAAAATATGCAGAAGGCAAAGGAGAAAAGGAAAGATATACTCATATGAATGCAGAGTTCCAAAGAATACCAAGAAAAGATAAGAAAGCCTTCCTCAGTGATCAGTGCAAAGAAACAGAAGAAAACAATAGAATGGGAAAGACTAGAGTTCTCTTCAAGAAAATTAGAGACACCAAGGGAACATTTCATGCAAAGATGGGCACAATAAAGGACAGAAATGGTATAGACCTAACAGAAGCAGAAGATATTAAGAAGAGATGGCAAGAATACACAAAAGAACTATACAAAAAATATCTTCATGACTCAGATAACCACAATGGTGTGATTACTCACCTAAAGCCAGACATCCTGGAATGCAAAGTCAAGTGGGCCTTAGAAGGCATCACTATGAACAAAGCTAGTGGAGGTGATGGAATGCCAGTTGAGCTATTTCAAATCCTAAACATGATGCTGTGAAAGTGCTATACTCAATATGCCAGCAAATCTGGAAAACTCAGCAGTGGCCACAGGACTGGAAATGGTCAGTTTTCATTCCAATCCCATAGAAAGGCAATGCCCAAGAATTTTCAAATGCACAATTGGACTCATCTCACACGCTAGCTAAGTAATGCTCAAAATTCTCCAAGACAGGCTTCAAAAGTACGTCAACTGTGAACTTTCAGATGTTCAAGCTGGATTTAGAAAAGGCAGAGGAACCAGAGATCAAATTGCCAACATCTGCTGGATCATTGAAAAAGCAAGAGTTTCAGAAAAACATCTTCTGCTTTATTGACTATGCAAAGCCTTTGACTGTGTGGATCACAACAAACTATGGAAAATTCTTCAAGAGATGAGAATACCAGACCTTCTGACTTGCCTCCTGAGAAATCTGTATGCAGGTCAAGAAGCAACAATTAGAACTGGACATGGAACAANAGAGTTTCAGAAAAACATCTTCTGCTTTATTGACTATGCAAAGCCTTTGACTGTGTGGATCACAACAAACTATGGAAAATTCTTCAAGAGATGAGAATACCAGACCTTCTGACTTGCCTCCTGAGAAATCTGTATGCAGGTCAAGAAGCAACAATTAGAACTGGACATGGAACAAAAGAATGGTTCCAAATTGGGAAAGGAGTATGTCAAGGCTGTATATTGTCACCTGCTTATTTAACTTATAGGCAGTGTACATCATGAAAAATGCTGGGCTGGATGAAGCACAAGCTTCAATAAAGACTGCTGGGAGAAATATCAACAACGTCAGATATGCAGATGACACTACCCTTATGGCAGAAAGCAAAGAAGAACTAAAGAACCTCTTGATGAAAGTGAAACAGGAGAGTGAATAAGTTGGCTTAAAGCTCAACATTCAGAAGTTTATGGCATCTGGTCCCAACACTTCAAGGCAAATTGATGGTGAAACAATGCAAACAGTGACTGACTTTATTTTTTGGGGTTTCAAAAATCACTGTAGATGGAGACTGCAGGCATGAAATTAAAACATGCTTGCTCCTTGGAAGAAAAGCTATGACTATGCTAGACAACATATTAAGAAGCAGAGACATTACCTTGCCAACAAAGGTCCCTCTAGTCAAGGCTATGGTTTTTCCAGTGGTCATGTATGGATGTGAAAGTTGGACCATAAAGAAAACTGAGTGCTGAAGAATTGATGCTTTTGAACTATGGTGTTAGAGAAGACTCTTGAGAATCCCTTGGACAGCAAGGAGATCCAGCCAGTCCATGCTATAGGAAATCAGTCCTGAATATTCATTGGAAAGAGTGATGCTGTAGCTGAAACTCCAATGTTTTGAACACGTGATGTAAAGAGCTGACTCATTCGAAGAGACCCTGATGCTGCGAAAGATTGAAGGCAGGAGGAGAAAGGGGACAACAAAGGATGAGATGGGTGGATTACATCACCAACACGATATACATGAGTTTCAGTAGGCTCTGGGTGTTGGTGATGGACAGGAAGGCCTGGCGTGCTACAGTCCATGGGGGCACAAAGACTTGGACACGACTGAGAGAGTGAACTAAACTGAAGTAGATTCAAAGTAATTGTTATATTCCTTAAGGGCTTCCCTGGTGGATCAGTGGTAAATGATCTGCCTGTAATGTAGGCGACATGAGTTTGATCCTTGGGTTGGGAAGATCCCCTGGAGGAGGAAATGGTGATCCACTCTAGTATTCTTGCCCAGTAAATCCCATGGACAGAGGTGCCTGGCAAGCTACAGTCCATTTAGTTGCAAAGAGTCAGACATGACCTAGGCATTGAACAACAACAATATTCCTTAAAGGGACTAAATATTCTCACTGGCTTTGAGCTACCATCTTCTGTTTCTATATGCTGCAAAAGGATAGCTTTTTTGAGGGATCAAATGAACAGCTGATGCCATCTACCATTTCAATATTTTGGAGGTCCACTAACCAAGAGGGTATCGTTATACATATTTCTAAGCTGTGCTGAAAGCCATTGCTAATTTACTTAAAATACTTACTAATTAAAATAAAATACTGCTCCTACCATAGAAGCTATTTACTGTGAGGAAAAGAGCAAAGATCTTTGTTTAAATTTGTCTATCAAAAGATGTTTTAAATGTGGATTTTGGCAAAATTTTGCAAGCAAGAGCACTGGCTTTTTAAGAATTAAAATGAATTTCTGGCAGGGATCAGTTGCAGAGACTGCAAGAAAACATGCTACAAGTTTAATAAAGAAACTGGATAAAAATGAACATTTATATCAATTTCAAAGAACAGTGACAGAGATAGGAAAAGGAATAGGTGAAAAGAAAATTTCTTTCTAATTATAGAAAGCTCTTAACAGAGAATGAAAAAAACTCGAGGCAATAAAAAGTGCTATAAAAGAAAGTAACTGTAATTACAATCTATTACTTGGTTTTGCAGTGAATAATATTTATATAACATCAATAAGGCAAATGTTAATTTTTAAAACTATATTGCAAGATTGGGGCACAGCGAGCTAAGTCATCATCTATGATAAAATATAATTTCTATCAATAAATAATGTCTACCATTGGTAAACACAGACATAGCAGTGATAAAACACACATGATTTACAATTAGGTGGCTAAATACTTGAAAAAATTTAAAGCAATTGAGAACTAAAAGCAGCTATCTTCAAGTGGATTCCTATGGATGGGACACTCAATATTATTTGATTAACATGTACCTATAATGAGTAAATTTTTTAAAACGAGGAGAAAAGAGTAAGGCCATAACAGGGACTTGAAGGCTGCATATGCTTTCTCACTCCACTCCTGTATTTTAGTATCCAATAGAGAGGGGCAATATGGTGCAACAAGCACTGGATTCAGATTGACACAAACATGGGTTTGAAGTCTAGCTGTGTAATTGACTATTTCAAATACCTGTGGAAAGGTCAGTTATTGTTTTTGAAGACCATATTCCTTTATTTATAATTAGGCAATAATTATTCATATCATGCAGAGTTACAGTGCAGACTACCAACACCAACAATATATATGAAGCATATGGCACTTAGAAAATGCTTAATTAATAGTTGTGGCTGTAATAATTCATTTTTTTGCCAATAAAAACAATAGCTAGCTATGTCAAACTTCATACTTTCTAAAGCCTCATTCTTATTTTGAGATATGAATCACATTACAATCCAGTAAACATTTATCATCTGCACTGTATAGCCGGGCAATAAGGGGCAAGCATATTTGCTCCAATTTTTCTACTGGTAAGAAATTAAACTCAAAACAAAACTGAAAATGCTTTGTTCAGTCTCTCTCAAAAATAATTTTGTTTCATTCAAACAATAAATAGGAAAGCGGAGAAGGAAAGGACATATAGGCTTTTCTGAGGTTTAGTATACTGTTTTCATCAACAAAGTTCTTTCACATAGTTAGCAATAAGGTGATTAATGGTGAAGCAGGAAGAAAAGTTTCAAACAGAAAATAGCTATGAACCTCGGTACCTATCCACGGTCCAGACTTTTCTAATATACAAAAGACAGAGAAACAATTATTTTTACTTAATGTAGCCTAGATAATTAACAGAACTGTAACAGTAGAGTTAGATTCAATTGTGAACATGTACTTTATTTATTTGTACCTAAGCCTTCATAATTTCTTAAAGCAGACTCAAAAATGGATCTTTCCCTTAAAATGACTGAGGAGAACAATTACATATAACTTTCAAGAATGTGGGCTAAAATGTAACTTCTCAAGACTATTGGTGTTTGGTCTTGTCATAATTCATGGATTGCAAAAATGAAACTGTCATTCATGTGACATCTATGTCTAGGACACTGCTCATCGCCTGTGAGCCATCTATGAAGGGCTGGACTTCCAAATCTAGGTCTGTGAAAAATGAACTAGAATTTCTTGAAGGCATGTTAGTCATGTTCACTGCTATCATCAGTGCATACCTAATGCTTGGTAAAGAGCAGATGCTCAATTAATAATCGTGGAATGGGTGAAAGAGTAAATAATCATTCCTAAGTGACTGAATTTTCACTATACAAAGACAAAATTACCAAGTACAAAATCAAATAATAAATGTATTTATAACTCATAATATTTTCCCATATTTAAAAAATCAAATATTATCAATAAAATGAAGTATTATTCCATTTGGAGTTAAAATTCTGCTACTTATATGCAATGTCAATGTTATGGTTTAACTACTTCTGTTTCATAATAGGTACTTTCTCTCATTTCTAAAAATAATCAGAATACTCACAGTAATTGTAAAACGGTACATTTTTTGTAACCTAAACTATTATAGCCACTATAAATAGGCCTGAAATACATCATCTCATTTACTCTTCACAGTAAATTTATTAGATAGATACTACGGTCACATAGCACACATGAGGAAAACTGAGTTAAAAAGTTAATAGGTACTTTCTCTCATTTCTAAAAATAATCAGAATACTCACAGTAATTGTAAAACGGTACATTTTTTGTAACCTAAACTATTATAGCCACTATAAATAGGCCTGAAATACATCATCTCATTTACTCTTCACAGTAAATTTATTAGATAGATACTACGGTCACATAGCACACATGAGGAAAACTGAGTTAAAAAGGGAGGCATCCAAGGTCACAAAGATGGTAAAATCCATATAAAATTATGCTGTGCTGAGTTCCTCAGTTGTGTCCAACTCTTTGCAACCCCATGGACTGTAGCTCGGCAGGCCCCTCTGTCCATGGTATTTTCTAGGCTAGAATATTGGAGTGGGTTGCCATTTCCTCCTCCAGAGGATCTTTGTAGCTGAGGGATTGAACCCAGGTATCCCACACTGCAGGCAGATTCTTTACCATCTGAGCCAACCAAGGTAGCCCATAAAAAATTACTTTAATTCTAAAATAACTGGTTTAGTCACACAGTGAACACACATATCCAGACTCAGAATAGTCTTAGCCTGTATCCAGTCTCAAGTATGAGAGATTATTCATCTACTCTTTCAACAGTCACTGAACACATATTATGCTCCAGGCACTGTGCTGGGCAATCTTAAAGATCACTTGTAATTCTGAAATAAGCAGCATACAACAACACTGCTCTAAGAGCTTACTGTTGGAAACTATACTCTCAAAGTTCCTCCACTCTGTTCGTATCCAGGTGTGACACATGTGCTTTTGTTCGTCCTACTAGCTACATACTTCTTTAAGGCAAGGTGTACTATATGCATTTTTTTAATACTCTCTAGCAGAGTGTGATGTTATAAAAAGTCCTCAATAAACACAGTTTGAATCAAATTTCTTGAGCTGAGAAAAAATGTAAATATAGATTTTATTTTCAAATCTTCTTTGCAATTATCTTACATGTAAAAAAAAAAATGCTCCAAGTAAGATAGTCTTAGTATTTTAATCTATTGGTAAGTTTTAATAAAATTGTTAAATTTTTACAGAGGCAAATATAAAATATATTCTTATAAATTTCATGTTTTATGTAAAGAGGCTTTGCTTGCTTTTCATATATTATAAACTTAGGTTATGTTCTTTTTATAATATGGCCTTGCCCTACAATCTGAGTTTGTGCATATGACTGCAAAAGGATAAAAGATTCCATTTAAAAGGAATAAATAATAATTTATCTATTTTCTCTCAGTCATTATTATGATTATAGAAATATGAATGCCTGATTTCATAAGAATTATGTATAAAAAAGAACCCACATCTTGTCAGGAATTATTTTATTTCCTCTTCTGACACTGCATTTTACTTTTTAGTCGAGATAAAAATAAAATGAGTTTGAAAGGACAGATTTTAATCTCAGATGCAATTGAAGATTTTTTTTTTGTGGAAAAAAATATGCTGCAATTCATAATATGCATTAGAGATCAGAATCTGGCCCTAAGCTTGCATGATTGATGGGTTTCTATTTGAACAGGCATAAATAGGAATAGTAACTGTAATAATGCTTACGAGAGAAAGAGCTGATGGAACATCAACCAGTTTCCCCTTTTATCTATAGCATTAAATTGCTACACTATAGCAAAATACTTAAAACACACACACACACACACACACACACAAAATCCTATGCATTGCTTAAATACAACCCTGAACAGTACATACGGACAGAAGAAATACTGATGTTAACTATTCACGGAGAAATTCACTCAATAACCAATTTCTGAAATTCCATGTTTGTCCAGGGTACAAATTATCCATTTGTGAGTCACAAATAAATCCAGAGGAGAGAAGAGTTCATTACATAGTGGTACTCAATATTTACTGACCATATATATGAGCACCACTTACTTTACTGGACCTAAGTATTCTCACTGAATATTCTGGGTGGCTCTAAAAATTGAAGTTTACTTTAGTCTCATTATTCTCTGAGAGGAAAAAGGAAATGCTACAGTAGTTATCTTCTGGTCACCAGTCAGTTGGCTGGCTCTTAAATGCTCAAAGAAGAGAAATGGACATTGCCCAGAACGTTGACCTTGCAACCTTACTGTTTGTAGTCCTGCTTTTCTATTCCTTATTTGAATCATAATCTGATAGGTTCTCCTTAGTATATGGATAACACTGATGCAGGAACCTCTGGGAGGCATATAATTATCTTGCAGAACTGACTTACTTAATCTATACTCCTATAGATCTTACTCCTTACCTAGCAGTACAATCTTAGGTAAGGCATCCCATATGGTAACAGTTAACCTTCTATCTTATAGAATCATTATGTTAAGAAGAGTAGCAGCACTCTGAGTGCCTGTGAGGTTCCGGGCCCGGTGCCACATGTTTCATATGTATATTCACATTTAATATTAGCAGCTAACCTTTTATGGTACATGGGCTCATTTCCATTTTACAAATAAGGACACTAAAGATCAGAAATTTGAAGTAAAGACATAATAAATGTCAGGGCCAAGAATTAAATTTAGGTCCAAGTGACTAAACTAATCATGAACTGAAATAATATACATGAATGCAAAATAATGAAGCAGATAAATATGAAAATAAAAAACCCCAGGAATTTCAATTCTGGTAAATGAGGAATATTTGATTCAGACTTGTTAATCCACTGATAATAATTATGAACTGTGGAAAAATACTAAAACAAATAAAAAAGAACTATTTGAAAACACAATGGAGAGGGACCAAAAATAGGCAGAAAAGAAAGAATTTTACCCTTGAAAGAGAAGAACATCACTGGGCAAAATCTACATTTATGAGTTCTCTTGAGGGAAAAAGATGGGGAAGAAGCTAGAATTAATGTAAAAGCCACACTTTTACTGGCTGAGGTGGTCAGAGGACAGAATTCAAAGCTGAGAGAACGGTTGATACTTGAATGTTCAGGGAGGTGGATTTCAGAAAAGAGAGAAACATGGAGGCGTTAACAATTTGCTTATCTACTCCCATCACAGTTGAGCCCTGAACTGTGCATTTATGGGGAATATGCTAAAGAGCCAAGTGGAAAGTAACAGATGGAAGGTTGAAACAGGGATTACTACTGCTGCCCACTGTGTGAGACAGAGTTTGAAGTTTGAATCGCACCAAATTAAAGCAGCTTGGTGAAAAACCCAGGCTTTCCACAGAAATCCCTCAAGGGCCACATTTTGGGAGTAAAGATTATATCCTTGTACTGAAAGAGTCACTCTTGGATTAAGGGCAAATCCCAGAGACTACTCTAACATAAAACCAAGCCTTTACTAGACAAAGGCTAGCAGCCAGAGATTTAATTGTTAGGAAATAAGTCAATACTTTTCAGAAGAAGATAATGGAATCCAGAATCTCTAACATGTATCATCTATTCTGTATAGAGTAAAAAATAATAAACTGTAAAATGTGACCCAAAGGCCATAGCAAAAGCCTCCAACAGAGCCGGTTCTGAGAAGACTCACAAATATTTTAAGGAAGCTGTTATAAAATTTATCAGGAATATAAAGGAAAATACCATCATAATAAATTCACAAACAGATTTATCAGGGAAATAGAGACGATAAAGAACAACTAAATATACTTACAAATAGTTAAAGTAATCTCGTTATATATATTTTGGGCTTCCCTGATAGCTCAGTTGGTAAAGAATCTGCCTACAATGCAAGAGACCCTGGTTGGATCCCTGGGTTGGGAAGATCCCCTGGAGAGGGAAAGGCTACCCACTCCAGTATTTTGGCCTAGAGAATTCCATAGACTGAACAGTCCATGGGGTCACAAAGAGTCAGACACAACTGAGCAACTTTCAATACAATATGTATATTTTACCACAACGTATGTTTTAAAAAAGAATCAAATTGAAATTGTAGAATAAAAAAAGCACAGTATCAAAATGAAAATTCACTGGGTGGCCTTAACAGCATATTGGAGAATACAGAGAAACAGCAGAGAATTTGAAGATGGATGAATAAAAATCTCAAGGATACATAGAAAAATATTAGGAAAAACAAATCCAGTCTCAGTGACCCATGAATGTATGGAACAATATCAAGTAATCTATCATACACATTATTTAAGCCTCTCAAGGAGAAGAGAGAGAAAATGGGGTAGGAAAAATATTTGAATAAGTAAACATATTTGAAAATTTCCCATGTGTGGTGAAAAAAATCAACCTACAGATTCAAAAAGCTGAGCAAAACTCAGAAGATATATAAAAAAAAGATATCTAGGCACATCATGTCAAATTGCTGAAGATCAATGACAAAGAGTAGATCTTAAAGCAGCCAAGGAAAAAGAGATAGTTCTTTTAAAAGTAATTATATTAATATTTTCTGAATATACTAGCCAATTAAAATGGAGAAGAAAAAGAAAAGATATAAACATTAGAAAGGAAAAGGTACCCCAGTCAACAATGGACAGATCAATCTATACAGAGATCAAATAAGGAATAGTGGATTTGAATAATGTGTGTGTGTGTGTTAGTTGCTTAGTTGTGTCTGTGTCTTTGCAACCCCACAGATTGTAGTCCACCAGGGCCCTCTGTCCTTGGGATTCTCCAGGCAAAAACAATGGAGTGCATTGCCATTTCCTGCTCCAAAAGGAACTATAGAAAGAAAGAAAGTGAAGTTGCTCGTGTTCTGTTCTTTGCAACTGCATGGACCGTAGCCTACCAGGCTCCTCCATCTAGGGAATTTTCCAAGCAGGAGTAATGGAGTGGGTTGCCATTTCCTTCTCTAGGATTTGAATAATACTATAGACCAAATAGATAAGAGATATGTACAGAACATTCCACCTAGTTGTGACGGAATATATATTATTTTCAAGTATATATGGAACATTTTCTAGGTAGATCATATGTTAAGCTACAAAAGAAATACCAACAAATTCAAAAGAGAGAAATTACACCAATGATGCCTTCCAATCATAATGGTATGTAATTGGAAATCATTACAGGAATAAAGTTGGAAAATAGACAAATACATTGAAATTAAAGCGTATGTTCCTAAACAACCAATGGATCAATGAAGAACTCAAAAGGGGAATAAAAAATGCTGAAACAAATATATATGGAAATATAGAGCAACCAAACTAGTGTGATACAGTGAAAGCACTTCAAGCAGTAAGTTTTATAACTATAAATGCAAACATAATAGAAAGATCTCTATAAACAACCTGATATTATATTTCAATGAACTTGAAAAAAAAGAACAAACTAAGCCCAAAGTTAGCATTAGGAAGAAAATAATAAAGATGAGAGAAGAAATAAACAAAATAGAGAACAGGAAAAGAATAGAAAAGATTAACAAAACTAAGACTTGGCTCTTTAAAAAGATAAACCAAATGGACATACTTTTAGCTAGACTAACTAAGCAAAAAAAGAGGATTTAAATAAATAAAATTATAAATGAAGGGGCAGACATTACAACAGATACCAGAGAAACACAAAAGATGCTAAGAGACTACTATGAAAAATAATGTGCCAGTAAGTTGGAAAACTTAGAAAAATGGATCCACTCATAGAAATATGCAATCTGTCATGACTGAATCATGAAGACAGAGAAAAACATGAAAGAGCAATTAAGGAGATAAGAGTCAAACATCAATAACCTCCCAACAAAGAAAAAGACTAGGTAGGCTCAGATGGTTTCACTGGTGAATCCTTCACAAACCCTTCCAAAAAACTGAAGAGGAGAGAAAATGCCTAAACTCGTTTTACAAAGCCAGCTTATCCTAATACCAAGCCAGATAAGATTATCACAAGAAAAGAAAAATACAGGTCAATATCCCTATAGAAAATACATGCAGAAATTCTCAACAAAACATTAGCAATTGAATTCAACAACACATTAAAAGGATCATACATAATGAACAAGTGGGATTCATCATGGAATGTAATGATGATTTAATATATGCAAAAGGGTAAGTGTGACACATCACATTAACAGAATGAAGACCAAAACCATATGATCATCTCAACAGATGCCAAAAGCAACCATTTGAGAAAATCCAACATCCATGCATGATAAAAACTCTTAACAAAAAAATCTCAACATAATAAAGGCCAAAATATGACAAGCCTATAGCTAACATCATACTTACAGTGAAAGGTTGAAACCTTTCCACTAAAATCAGGAACAAGAAAATGACGCTCATTCTCATCACTTTTATTCAACATAGTAGTAGAAATCCTAACCAGAGCAATCAGGCAATAAAAAGAAATAAGAGCTGTCCAATTGGAAAAGAGGGGATAAAACCTTCTTTGTATGCATAGGATACAGGATCTTATGTAAATGGGAAAACCTTAAGATTACACCCAAAAACTGTTAAGACTAAGAAAAGAATTCAGTAAAGTTGCAGGAGAAAAATCAACATGCAAAAATCGGTTGTATTTCTACATACAATGAACAATCTGAAAATGAAATAAAGAAAATGAATTGATTCAAAAAGAATAAAATACTTTGGAATAAATTTAACTAAGGAGCTGAAACATCAATCCATTGAAAACCAGATCATGCTGATGAAAGATCCTGAAGAAAACACAAATGAATGGGAATATATCTCACATTAATGGATTTAAAGAATTAATATTAAATAAAATGTCCATACTCTCAAAAGCCATCTTTAGATTCAATACAATCCCTATCAAAACTTCAATGGCATCTTTTACAGAAGAAAAAAAAATGCAACAATTTGTATAAACACAAAAGGTCCAAAATAGTCAAAGCAATCTTGACAAAGAAGAATAAAGCTGGAGGCATCATGTTTCCTGATTTTAAACTACATTAAAACACTTTAGTAACAATATAGTATGGTATTAACACAAAACAGACACAGAGACCAATGGAACAAAATCAAGAGCCCAGAATAAACCCCATGCATTCAGTCAGCAAGGGACCACGTTGATAAGGGAACCAAAGAAAATCAGTGGGGAAAAGATAGTGCCTTCAACAAACGGTGTTGAGAAAACTGAATATACACTTGCCAAAGAATGAAAATGGACCTCTATCTTATACCACTCACAATAACTAATCTTAATTGGATTAAGTGCTTAATGTAAGACTTGAAACCATTAAACTCCTAGAAGAAAACTTAGGGAAAAAGCTCCTTGATATTGGTCTTGGAAATGATTTTTTTGTATGTGATATCAGAAACAAATGCAAAAATAAATTATTGGGACTTCATTAAGCAAGCATTTACACAGTAAAAAAAAAAAAAAAGATCCACAAAATGAAAAGACAACATAATAGAATAAGAAAAAACATTTATATATCATTTATCTGATATAGGGTTAATATGCAAAACATACAAGAAACTCATTCTACTCAACAGCAAAAAAACCCTCAAACAACTCAACTTTTAAAAATGGGCAAAGGAATTGATTTTTTTTTTCTCAAAGAAGATATACAAATGACTAACAGTTCCATAAAAAGGTGCTTAACATCATTAATCATTGGGGAAATACAAATAAAAGCCACAAGATATCACTCTACACCTAGTAGAATGGCTATTATAAGAAAGACCAAGAGATAAACAAGTGCTGGCAAGGACTGAAAAAGAGGGAACGCTTGTGCACTGTTGAAAGAAATGTAGATTGGTACAGCCACTATGGAAAATAGTATAGTGGTTATGCAAAAAATTAAAAGCAGAACTAGCATATGATCCAGCAACCCCACTTCTGGGTATATAGCTGAAGATAATGAAATTGGTATCTCAAAGAGATATTTATATCCCCATGTTCACTGCAGCTTTATTAACAATAGTCAATACATGTAAGTAACCTAAGTATCTGCCAATGAGTGATTGGATATACAAAATATGATACATATAAAAATAAATGCAATAGTACTTGTTTGTAAAAATGAAGGAAAGTCTGCCACTTGTGATAACATGGATCAACCTCATCGGCATTATACAATGGAATCATTTATACATGTACTCTTAAAAACAAAACAACACAACTCAGAAACAATAGTAGATTGGGGCTGCTAGGGGTGGGGGGAGATGAGGTTGGGGAAATGGTACAAATTTCCAGTTCTAAGGTAAATAAGCTCTGGGATTTAATGTACAACATAGAGACTATAGTTAATAATACTATATTGTACACCTGAAAGTTACTAAGAGAACTTACAAGGTCTCACCACACAAACACATACACAGAGTAGCTATCTGAGGTGATGGATGTATTAACTAACATTATGGTATTCATTTATAGTATATACATACATCAAATCATCACACTGTATAGCTTTAATCTGCATAATGTTTTATGTCAATTGTATCTCAATATACTCAGGAAAATAAAAAGAGGAGACAATCATATCCTGATTTTCATGATGACATGCTGTATACTTAAAATCAATTGAAAACTAGGGGAAAAAAAAAGAATCTAGAAAGGTAACTAGTTATATATAGTAAGTGTAGGGAATCAGTGACTCTCCTTGTCGGGGTCCAGCCCCGGTGGATCCAGGGTAATTCGAAGTGGGGACAGAGTCGGCGATTAAAGAGAGATTAATTAGAAATTTAAAGAGAGATTAGAGAAGAATAATGTAGTGAAAAAATAGAGGAGAAAAGAGGCTGATATTCCTTGGTTTACACGGAAAGCTAATAAAGTCTCAAGACAAGAAACTTGCACCATCTACGTAGGCCACCGGCGCCCACTTGAATAGCGGAGGGTGCCCCACCTTGGGCTCCCTCTTGCATGGGTCTTAGAAGCCAGGGCAAATAAGTAGACACAGTGAGTCTCCACACTCCAGATGGGAATTCTGCCAGAAAAGGGAGAAAAGAACGACATGGGGGAGCCAAGGATCGGTGCCAGACCCACAACTTTATTTTCAAAAGCAGTTTATATACCCCAAGTTGTACATAAAGAAATAATGGAATATGCAGAGTTATTATGCAGGGGCAGCAGTCCTGACCCTTATTGAGACTAGGCTTTCCTCTTGTATACCTTCCCATGTACAAAAGGTCCCAGGTGGTTTACATTATCTTCTGGCCAAGAGGCCTGTTAACATTTTTATGGCTCTCTTCCTAGATAAATGTTTATCAACCAGAAAACTCTTTTTCCCTTGAAGTGTCTTTTCTTTAATCTGCATCACTCTCAAAGTATTAAATAAAGTTACATCCCTGTAGAACAAGTGCAGTGGGTTATAACAAAGAAGGTACTTAACTCAAAGATCTATATTGCTACTTGTTTTTTTTATATACCAACTATATCAACAAATAAAAGATATGAAAACTTGGCAGCAAGTATTGGCTCAACAAATGAAACCCTTAATCAGTCCTATTGTAATGATTTTGACTCCTCAGAAGCCCCTACATTCTTAGGATGTTTTAAGCTTCTGGTGCCTCTCGTGGTCGGGAGGCCACAAACAATCACATGCGCAGCTGTAAGAGTCTGACAGGCAGGCTCTGATGGCTTTCTAAGCCATCAGAGGGGATTGAAACACTCTTATTATGCCCAGGAGACTTATTATCTAAAAGCTCTAAATTAACTTTTTCCAGAAAAAGATGGTGGAGGGACAGCCCCTGTTAATGTCAGAAAAGTAGGCGAAAAGCACAATGCAGTAAGGCAGGCAGACTCTGGTTTTGGGGCAGATGCACGAGCAGATTCAGCGAGGCTCCCTTAAGGCCGGACTTGCCTTTGCCTGTCGGACCCCTTAACCTCATGACCTTTGCCATGGGCGGGACTCCTCATGCTGGCTCCTGGCATCTCCTTATAAGCGAAGCACAGTTTAAAAAAAATGGAAATAAATCCATTTAGTAAGAAAAAAACAGAAGAAAAGTAAATAACTCAAACAAATCCAGATATCTGAAAGACATGTAATTTGTTTTCAGAATAGATATAGTCAATATTTGTAGACTGCTGATTATCCTAAATTAATATATTATTTTAATAAGATTATGATGAAAATACCAGTAAGAATTTTTTTATTTCGAGAACTGAAAGATGATATCAAAGCTCATACAGCTAATAGCATATCATTATCTTGAAATATTTTGAGAAAAAAGAAGTAAAAAAGGCATCAGTCATTCCAGATGTTAAAAACATTTTAAAGGTATAGTAATCAAAGACTTTAGTTCTAGAGAAGAACAGACAAACAGAAAATGTATAATGAGAATCCTGAAATATACTACGATATATATAAGATTTTGATATATGGTAAGGGTGATATTTCAAGAAATGGTTCCTTCAATCAAAGCTGCTGGAATATAAGCAAAATTTCAGGTGATTTAAAGACTTAAACACACACAAAAAAGATTTATAAAATAATTCTGGGGGTGGTGGATAGGCAGAGCATAGATTTTTATGGCAGTGAAATATTATGGGTGATACTATGGATGCTGAACACATGGCATTACACATTTTTTCAAATCTGTAGAATATACAATACCAAGAGTGAACCCTAATGTAAACTGTAGACTCTAGATGATAATGATGTGTCAATAGCTGCATCAATTGTAACAAATATATCCTGTTTTGGGATATTGACAATGTTTGGGGTCAGGGAGTCTATGGAAAATCTCCGTACCTTCCTCTCAGTTTTGTTGTGAAACTAAAACTGCTGGTTATAAAAAATTAAGCCATAAAGATGGGAAAGATAAAATGATGTTGCATATTTCATAATCTTGGACATAAAATTCCAGAAGCTGTAATAGAAAACAATGATAAACTGACTAAAACAAAATAAAATATTTCACTGTGAGAAAAAGAAACTACCATAAATCAAGTTGAAGGACAAATTTAAATGACAAACTAATGTTCAATTTTGGAGAAGGCGATGGCACCCCACTCCAGTACTCTTGCCTGGAAAACCCCATGGACGGAGGAGCCTGGTAGGCTGCAGTCCATGGGATCACGAAGAGTCAGACACAACTGAAGGACTTCACTTTCACTTTTCACTTTCATGCATTGGAGAAGGAAATAGCAACCCACTCCAGTGTTCTTGCCTGGAGAATCCCAGGGACGGGGAACCCTGGTGGGCTGCTGCCTATGGGGTCGCACAGAGTTGGACATGACTGAAGCGACTTAGCAGTAGCAATGTTCAATTTAAACAATTGAAATGCATAAAATATACATATTTTATTAGCATTCAAAGAGCTCTTAGAAATCAGTAAGAGACTGATAATAGCAGAAAAGCCACTAGGAAAGAACAAAGAATTTGCTGTGTTTATATAAAGAAAAGGTATAGAAAAATATATGCATGTGTTTGTATGCATATCTCTGTCACATGTATGTGTATACATGTACTTGTATATGAACAGATTTCTGAAATGACATTTTAAAAAGCTAATAGAAGTTACTTGTGGGAAGTAGAAACAGGATGGTTTCAAATTTTACTTTTTATTTCATACCTTTTCATGCTCTATATTTCTTATCTTAAAAATCATGAGTGTATATTGCTTTTATAATTCAAAAACAAAACCTAATAGAAACACATTACTTCTGGAGAACCTCACCAGTAAAATGCTGACTATCTGAAAGTATATTCATTTCTATGGTCCCTCTTCTCATTCACTAACATTATATGTTGAATACTATTATGGTGTTAAAAACATTAAAAAAAAAAAGAGTGTCTTAGTAAAATGCAGTAAAACTAGACATATGGAGGTATACTAAATAAACATATCACCATTTAAGTTATGAACTTTTTTTAATCCTTCAATTGTTTTTGAAGTATACAGCAGAAAATGATTACTGCATTTTCATTTTTGGCTCTTTCAAGTCATGACTAGAGAGTTTTGTCTTTCTCCTCTTTCCTTCTGGGCCTCTGAAATCAATTAAGTTCTGCCTTTCAAGGCCCATCATACTCAGTCTTCTCTCTTATGGATCCATTCTCTCTATCCTCAGCAGTTTTTCTTCCAGGAAACTGGTCTCGTGCCCCGCGATTTTAGCTATTAACAAGCAAAAGCTGCATCCAAAGCAACTTGATCAGTTGCATGCTCAATAAACAAGCATGCAGACAAGGGACAATGACAGTAATTAATGTAAGGACCTGAGTCTGACCCATTAATAGAGTAATTTGAGATAAAGCAAACTGCATATTGTAGAGAGTATAAGAAGTTTTTTCTCAAAGATCCTAAATCAGGATTACACTATTTCTCCAATAAATTGGGTAACCTAGAAGATACGGACAAATTTCTAGAAACATACAATCTGCCAAGACTAAAGCAAGAGGAACAGATAATTTGAACAGGTTGATCATTAGAAGTGAAACTGAATTTTTAATTAAAAAAAATTCCCAGCAAACAAAAGTCTAGGACTGGACAGCTTCAAAGGGAATTCTAATAAGCATATAAAAAAGTTAATAACTATCCTTCTCAAACTATTCCAAAAGATTGAAGAAGACGGAATACTCCCAAATTCATTCTATGAGACCACCATTACCCTGATAACCAAAACCAGATAAAGACACTAATGTAGATATAAAAACCTTCAACAAAATGTTAGCAAACTGAATCCAGTGGTATATAAAAAGGATCATGCAGCATGATCAAGTTAGATTATTTCAGGACACATGGATGGTTCAGTAATCACAAATCAGTCAATGTGACACATTACATTAACAAAAGAAGGATAAAAATCTCATGATCATCTCAACAGACACAGAAAAAGCATTTGACAAAATTCAACATCCATTCATGATTGAAAACTCATATCAAAGTGGGCACAGAGGGAACATATCTCAATGTAATAAAGACCATTTATGATATATGCACAGCTAAAATCATACTCAGTGATGAAAACCTGAAAGCCTTTCCTCCAAATTTAGGAATAAGACAAGGATGCCCACTCCCAAGACAAGGATGCCCACATTTGCCACTTTAACAGTGTTGGAAGCTCTAGCCACAGCAAGCAGACAAGGGGGAAAAAAAAGGCATCCAAACTGGAAGAGAAGAAGTAAAACCATTATTATTTGAAGATGACATGATACTATCTATATACAGAAAACCCTAAAGTCTCCACTAAAAAAATATTAGAATAAATATATTCAGCAAAGTTGAAGGGTACACAATATATGGAAATTTGCTTTCTATACACTAATAATGAACCATCATTGAGAGAAAACTAAAAAACATTCCTGTTTAAAACTGCATCAAAAAGAACACTTAGGAATAAACTTGACCAAGAAACTCAAAGACCTATAGGCTGAAAACTATAAAGCACTGATGAAGTAAACAGAATAAGATATAAAGAAATGGAAAGATATCCTGTACTCTTGGATGGAATAATATCATTAAAGTGGCCATAACTACCCAAAGCAATCTACAGATTTAATGCAATCCCTATCAAAATACCCAAGATATTTTTCATAGAACTAGATCAAATCATCCTAAAACTCAAATGGAACCATAAAAAACTTCAAATTGCCAAAACAATCTTCAGAAAGGAGAACAAAGCTGGAGTTATCATCTTTTCAGGCTTCAGTTCAGTACAGTCGCTCAGTCGTGTCCGACTCTTTGCAACCCCATGAATGGCAGCAAGCCAGGCCTCCCTGTCCATCACCAACTCCTGGAGTTCACTCAGACTCACGTCCATTGAGTCANAAACAATCTTCAGAAAGGAGAACAAAGCTGGAGTTATCATCTCTTCAGGCTTCAGTTCAGTACAGTCGCTCAGTCGTGTCCGACTCTTTGCAACCCCATGAATGGCAGCAAGCCAGGCCTCCCTGTCCATCACCAACTCCTGGAGTTCACTCAGACTCACGTCCATTGAGTCAGGCTTCAGACTATATTTAATTTACAATAATCAAAACAGCATGATACTGACATAAAACAGACATAAATCAATGGAACCGAATTAAGACCTCAGAAATAAACCCACAAACCTGTGGTCAATCAATCTATGACAAAAGAGGCAAGAATATACAATGGAGAAAAAGACTCCTCAATAAGAGGTGGTGGGAAAACTGGAGAGCTACATGAAAAAGAATGAGATTAGTATGAGATTCTTCACACCATATACAAAAAGAAACTTAAGTGAATTAAAGATGTAAATGTAAGACCTAAAAGCATAAAACTAGAAGAACGATACTCTGACATAAATTGTAGCAATATTTCTTTTGGATCGGTCTCCTAAGGCAAAAGAAATAAAAGCAAAAATAAACAAATGGGACATTATTAAATTAAAAAATTTTTGCAGCACAAAGGAAACTACATACAAAATGAACTGACAATCTACAGAATGGGAGAAAATACTTGCCAAAGATATGACTGACAAGAGAGCTAATATCCAAAATAAATAAACAGCTCATAAAACGCAGTATCAAAAATGTCAGCTAATCAAAATCTGGGATAAAGATTGGAACAGACATTTGTGTAAGAAAGATACTCACATGGTTAACAGGTGTGTGAAAAGATGCATAATATGGCCAATTATTAGAGAAATACAAATCCAGACAAAGAGATATCACCTCACAACTGTCAGAACGGCTGTCATCAAAAAGTCTACAATTAGTAAATGTTCACAAGGATGTGGAGTAAAGGAAACCCTTGTACACTTTTGGTAGAAATAGGCATTGCTGCAGCCACTATGGAAAACAGTATGTAGGTTCCTTAAAAAACTAAAAATAGAACTACCATATAATCCAGCAATTCCACTTCTGGGTATATATCTGGAAAAAAATATCCCACAAATTCGAAAATATACACGCATCTCAATGTTCAAAGCAGATGTATTTAAAATAGCCAAATATGGAAGCAATCCAAATATCCATCAACAGACAAATTAATACGATGAGGTCATCTATACAATGGAATATATCAGCCATAACAAAGAATAAAATTTTGCCATTTGCAGCAACATGGATGGATCTAGAGAATAGTATACTTTATAAAATATATCAGAGAAAGACAAACATTATATGAAATCATATGTGTAAGCTAAAATATAAAATAAATAAATGTATATAGCAAAACAGAAACAGATTCATAGATATAGAAAATAAACCAGTGATTTCCAATAGGGAGAGGGAAGGTAGGGGGAAAGAATAGGGGTAGGGGATTAAGACAGAAAAACTACTGTGTACAAAATATTGAGATAAGGAACAAGGATATAGTATTTAGCACAGGGAATTAGTCATTATCTTGTAACAGCTTTTAATGGAGTATATATGTAAAAATGGATTTACTATGCTATACATCTGAAACTAATATTGTAAATCAAGTATACTTCAGTTCTTAAAAAAATGACACTTTTACTAATAATCATAATGTCTTTCTGAACATTTAATTACATGGAAATTCCTTTTTCATACATTTCAGTTAGCTCCTAAATGGTAAAAGAACATGTATATAAATGAAATAAAATTATGTCATTTAATTGCCTCCACTATACTGTTCATTCATTTCATTTCAGTAGCTCAGTCATGTCTGATTCTTTGCGATCTGATGAACTGCAGCATGCCAGGCCTCCCTGTCCATCACCAGCTCCCGGAGTTTACCCAAACTCATGTCCATCGAGTCAGTGATGCCATCCAGCCATCTCATCCTCTGTTGTCCCCTTCTTCTCCTGCCCTCAATCTTTCCGAGCATCAGGGTCTTTTCCAATGAGTCAGCACTTCGCATCAGGTGGCCAAAGTATTGGAGTTTCACCTTCAACATCAGTCCTCCCAATGAACACCCAGGACTCATCTCCTTTAGGATGGAATGGCTGGATCGCCTTGCAGTCGAAGGGACTCTCAAGAGTCTTCTCCAACACCACAGTTCAAAAGTATGAATTATTCTGCGCTCAGCTTTCTTTATATTCCAACCCTCACATCCATACATGACTACTGGAAAAACCATAGCCTTGACTAGACGGACCTTTGTTGACAAAGTTCAGATCAGTTTAGTTCAGTTGCTCAGTCGTGTCCGACTCTTTGCAACCCCATGAATTGCAGCATGCCAGGCCTCCCCGTCCATCGCCAACTCCTGGAGTTCACTCAAACTCATGTCCATCGAGTTGGTGATGCC
>SJYX01008029.1:0-17494 GCA_006410675.1 Oreotragus oreotragus | reverse complement strand
GAACACCCAGGACTGATCTCCTTCAGAATGGACTGGTTGGATCTCCTTGCAGTCCAAGGGACTCTCAAGAGTCTTCTCCAACACCACAGTTCAAAAACATCAATTCTTTGGTGCTCAGCTTTCTTCACAGTCCAACTCTCACATCCATACATGACCACAGGAAAAACCATAGCCTTGACTAGACGGACCTTTGTTTCCTACGGATGCCCAAATACCCAGTACCACTTGTAAAAGCTATCCTTCCTGCACTGAATTGTTTTTGAATCTTTGTCAAAATATGCTAGGCAAATTTGTGAGTCCTGTTTCTGGATTTTCAATTCTCATCCATTGATCTATATGTCTATGAATAGATATTCTTGCTCTATTCATGGTGTCAGGAGAAAAATATTCTGGTTTTCACCCTTAAATGAAATTTTATTATCAAGTTTTTTAAAGATACTCTTTTTCAGTTGAAGAAATTGAGGACATTCCCTTGTACTCCAGGTTTTTCTGAGTTTTTTTCCTAATAAATAACAGGCATGTTGCTTTTTTTTGTTTTTTAGGTGTCAGTTCTTCTTGTGTGGTTTTTCTTCTTTGGCCTGCTAATATGGTAGATTATATTGAGGTGGTCTTATATCTCTGGATTAAGCCCTAATTGCTCATGGAGTACAATGATTTTCATATGGCTGAGTTCTGTTTTGTTAGGCATTTTTACATTTATATTCATGAGAAATACTAGTCTGTAGTTTTCCGTTTCTATTACTTGGTATCAGGATTTTACTAGGCTTATAAAATGATTGTGGAAGTGGTCTTTTATGTTTTCTGGAAGAGATTTATAGAATTGACTTGGTGCAATTACCTGTTAAAACACCTGGGTCTGGACTGCAGAATTGGACTTTTAAAAAATTCAATTTTCTAAATAGTTGTGGGGCATTCGAATAAATTATTTTTTTTTTTTTACATTGGGTAAATTGTGGTAGATGGTGCTTTTCAGAGAGCTGGCCTATTTTATCTAAATTGTCAATTTTATGGGTATAGAGTTCTCTGAAACATTTTCCTGTTATCAGTGTGTCGTTTGCACAGTGTTAAAGGTTGAATTGTCCAAAATAATTGTATGTTTAAGTCCTAAACCTCAGTACCTTAACATATGACCTTATTTGGAGATATGGTCTTTATATAGATAATCAAGGTGAAGTCAGTAATCAGACCCTAAAACAATAGGACTGGAGTCTTAATGAAAAGGGAAAATTTGGACACCGAGGTGAACACAGAAGGAAAATAAGACAGCCATCTACAAGCCACTGAGAGAGACCTGAAACACACGCTTTCCTCCAATTGCTTGGAAGGAACCAGCACTGCCCAGAGCCTTGATTCTGGACTTCTTACTCTCCAGCACTGTAAGGCAGTTGATCAAGGTTTCACTCAGCCCGTGGTACATTCTTACAATAACCCCAGTAAACTTTTACAAAAGAGTATCTGTGGTGATATTTATACTTTTATTCCTGATATTAGTCACTTGTGCCTTCTCTCTCTTCTTTTCTTATCAGTCTTTGTCAATTTTATCTTTTCAAACAGCTATTGGTTGATTTTCTCTTCTCATACTCTGCTTTCAATTTCACTGTTTTCTGGACTTCAAAAACAGGTTTTAATTTCCTATCTTCTGCTTGCTTTGAGTTTATCTTGCTCTTTTTTTCCTACATGCTCGAGGAGGGAGCTTAGAATATAAATCTGAACTTTTTCCTCCTTTGTAATGTGTGCATTTAGTGCTAAAAGTTTGAATCTTAGTACCGCTTTAGCTGCTTTCCACAAATTTTGATATATATTTTTAAATTTCATTTTCATTCAGTTCAATGATTTTTTTGGGATTTCCCTTCAGATTTTTCCTTTGACATATAGATTATTTAGATGTGTACTGTTTAGTTTCCAAGTGTTTAAAGATTTCCTGCTTTCTTTATGCTATTGCCTTCTAGTTTTATTCCATGATGGTCAGAGAAAACATTTTGTATAATTTTAAGTTCTTAAAATTGTATAATTTTAGTTCTTTTAAGCTTGCTGAGGTTTGTTTAATGGCCATGATATGGTATTTTGGTATAGTTTCTGTATATACTTGAAAAGAATGAGTATTCTGCTATTGTTGAGTGGAATGTCCTGTAAATATCAACTAGATCCTTTTGATTGACGGCAATGTTGAGTTCTTCCATACTCTTAATTTTACAGTAATTTTCTTTCTAGTTTTTCTTGCAGTCGTTGAGAGAATCACGTTAAAGTCTCCNTGGTATAGTTTCTGTATATACTTGAAAAGAATGAGTATTCTGCTATTGTTGAGTGGAATGTCCTGTAAATATCAACTAGATCCTTTTGATTGACGGCAATGTTGAGTTCTTCCATACTCTTAATTTTACAGTAATTTTCTTTCTAGTTTTTCTTGCAGTCGTTGAGAGAATCACGTTAAAGTCTCCATCTATAACTGTAGATTTGTCTATTTCTCCTTTCAGTTCTGAGAGTTTTATCTTCTCATATTTTGCATCTTGCAGATCATTCAGCTGGAGACCACTGTTATACCAGAGCCCTGTTAGTGTGATGCTAAGAGGAGGGCGGAGAAGTCTTCTATAATTTTATGATTAAGTTTTGAGCTTTCAGTGGACTTGTGTTCTCAGTTCCCATCTTCCGTAGTCTCAGAAAAGACAAGTAGGAGTACAGGCTGGCATTCTCTGTTGGGTCCCAAAGTAGAATAAAACAATTATTTTTTTTTATCATTTACTAACAACAATAGTCGAAAAGTCTTTTTTCCCTTTCTTGATCATTTAGCATTTTGGTGAGACTGTTTTTACTCACACCTGTGGCATTTTTATATTGTGGCCTTACTGAACAATAAATCTAGGATATAAAAAGGAAAAGGAAAATTCAGCAAACTCATTGTTGTGTTGTTTCTTAGGTCTCAAGATCCCTTTCTGGTCTGCCTTCTTCTTATCACCTTTCAGAGTCTTCTTATGTTTGTCTTATGTATAATGCCTAGAGTTTTTAGTAGATTTAGCAGGAATATGCAAATTCTGATAAACTAGATGTCCACCCCATCTTTCCTTAAGTGAAGGCCTCCAGTTATTGACATTCTTTAAACAAACCCTAAACATCCATGCTCTGGTTGAAAACATATTTGATATCTTTTTTGGCACTATAATACTATTATGAAGAGTCTACTAGAAATTTAAAAATTTGAAACATTTTATTACCTAATAATATCCTAATTGACTTATTTAGATAGCCTATTCTAAAATGAAGTACACTTACATTGTAATGTATAATGAATAATTATAATGTATAAATACAATGTAGAGTAGTTCTCTACCCTTTAAATTAACATTTGCATTAATTCAAATTGACCATTCCCTGCACCCTCCAAAAATTGATGGTATTACAGACAGTTCATATATCATTATATTTTATAATGCACTAATACACAAAAAGATTTGGAAAGGCATTGTCCAATGAGCATCTGATTTTGAGGCTAAGGAAATATGCAAACTACAGGAAAGGTGGTTCTAGAACTTACTGCCTAGACTGTGTCCAGTATAGTGCCTGACATGCAGTATACATTGAATAAGTATTTGCAAATGATTGAATGAATAAATGAAGATGGCCTTGAGTGTTTGATGCTGATATTTATCCTCTGACATAGAATTTTTGTAACTAATATGCATAAATGAAATCTGACTGCCTCTAATGGAAATTTATAGTTAGATGCAGATGTGTAGTTTATGCAGTTATACATATAGCATTTTTGGTTCTATGTCTCATGTTTATGCTTGCGTATGGTAGATACAAGGAGATTCTTAAAATTTTTTAAATAAAAAAATCTTTTCTTCTTTTGACATCATGCAAAACATAGGAAAATCACCAGTCACAAAGCTAGCTCTCTTCTACTTACAACAAAAGTTAGTTAATGGTTAAACCTACTGAGCTTATTGAGAATTCTTTTCTTTCAAAAGATGTTCAAGGGTATGGTCATTTATCAGAAAATTGCTTCTTTTTCAAGTAAACAAATGACTTTTCTCCTGTTCTCTGCTTTCCAGGTCTCAGGATAAAATGTTGCCAAGTGGTAGAGATCTCTCATGCTGTGATTCATCTGAGCCCTGTAGACTAAGCCTAATTGATGGGCAGAGAATAAATAGAAAAGCAGGCGCTGGCTCTGCTGACACAAATCCAGTTTTCCCTGCCCAGCTCCCAAATGCTGGCTAAATCTATCTACATTTTTCATGGGCAGAGTTACAGTGCTATATTCACATTTAGATGTGCAACATAAAGGAAATGCTTCTGATTGATGCAAATTCTTTGGGTAAAATAAGGAATTCTGATGTCAAGATGTTCAACTGGTTGACTGCAGTTGGTCCTCTGTATTCACGAGTTCTGCATCCATGGACACGGAGGCCAGTTGTACTATGCCATTCTCTGCAAGATACTTGAGCATCAGCAGATTTTGTTATTTGCAGGGCTCCTGAACTAATCCTCAGATACTGGGTATGACTGTCCTTGAGAAAGATGAAGGAGAGATGTATGGAAAATCTTGGCTTTCTTCCACAGTCATGAAGGAAATGGATTGCGTAGCTCTCTTCTGTCTACAGGGACGGCAATGGCACCCCACCTCAGTACTCTTGCCTGGAAAATCCAATGGACGGAGTAGCCTGGTGGGCTGCAGTCCATGGGGTCGCTAACAGTCGGACAGACTGAGTGACTTCACTTTCACTTTTCTCTTTCATGCATTGGAGAAGGAAATGGCAACCCACTCCAGTGTTCTTGCCTGGAGAATCCCAGGGACGGGGGAGCCTGGTGGGCTGCCGTCTATGGGGTCACACAGAGTCAGACACGACTGAAGTGACTTAGCAGCAGCAGCTTCTGTCTAAGGTCTTTACTCAAATGTCACCTTTTCTGTGAAATCGTTTCTGGCGGCACTGCTCACGACTGTACCATCCTATCCCCCTTGACACAAAAATATAAACTTACCCTCAATTTCCTTCCCTTGCCTTGTTCGACTTGAAAACACTTAGTATCATCTTGCGTCCTACATATTCTGCTCATTTATGTGCTTTATCATCTGTCTTACTCCACTAGAACTCTGTCTCAATGAAGGCAGGACTCTTTCCTATGTTCACTGCTGTATCCTTGAGAATCCTGGTGTGTGGTAGGTGCTCAGTGAATATCATAGAATAATGGAATGAATCCTCACTGGAAAAGACAATTGTCACAAAGAGTTTAACCATCAAGATGATGATTGCTAATTGTACAATTCAGTTCGTTTTCATGACAAAGGGAGATGGAAGGGGTAAGCTGTAATCTGGGAATATAACAAATCTGCATGGTCCCTCTCTGTTATCTGACCAGGTCTCTTGGTCTCTCTGAGTTTGTTTCTCATCTTTAAACAAAGGGCTATTGTCTAGTCACTAAATTGTGTCTGACTTTTTGGGGACATTATGAACTATGTCTTGCCAGGTTCCTCTGTCCATGGAATTTCCCAGGCAAGAGTACTGGAGTGGGTTGCCATTTCCTTCTCCAGGGGATCTTCCCAATCCAGCGACTGAACCCATGTCTCCAGCATTGGCAGGCGGATTCTTAACCACTGAGTTACCAGGGAAGCCCCTTAAACAAGGGGACTAGGGAAGANGTTCCTCTGTCCATGGAATTTCCCAGGCAAGAGTACTGGAGTGGGTTGCCATTTCCTTCTCCAGGGGATCTTCCCAATCCAGCGACTGAACCCATGTCTCCAGCATTGGCAGGCGGATTCTTAACCACTGAGTTACCAGGGAAGCCCCTTAAACAAGGGGACTAGGGAAGAAAATAACTACAGCGACCCCCTACTTCCCATAGCTCCATCACCTAAGCATTCATTTGCTTATTATTTCATGACCTGTGAGAGACTCTAAGTCCACAGTCTCAGTGAAAATAAAAATGGTTTTATTTACTATGGAATTTTGTACCTCTCATATATCTTACAGTACTGGTGACATAAGTTATATTACAATAGAGGCCAAAAAAAGGATAATGTAGTTTAGAGCAAAGAAGAAAATAGAAGAACAAAATAGAGTAAAGGAAAAAAAAAATAAAAGAATAAATAAAAAGGGTGTGGGGACTATTCCATTGCATAAAAGGAACCTCACAGAAAGGTCTATATCACCAGGAGAAATGAATTTCTAGCACTGTATGCTGATCACAATTACATAATGAATCGTGATTTACAACATGATTTTT
Organism: Oreotragus oreotragus; assembly: GCA_006410675.1. Taxonomy (NCBI): domain Eukaryota; kingdom Metazoa; phylum Chordata; class Mammalia; order Artiodactyla; family Bovidae; genus Oreotragus; species Oreotragus oreotragus. The sequence goes on along the minus strand of SJYX01008029.1, from coordinate 11,275 downwards.
GCAAATAGACCTGGTGTATTGAATTGTTCTAACAGGTCATGTTTTTAAATGACTTCTGAACCCTTAATAATAATACTTAACACATGGACCTTGAGATTAGTGCCTTGCCATAAAATAAGGTGATTTCACTTCCTTAAAATGAATTATTCTCTGTGAGCAAGGCATGCGAAGCACTGTTCTCATTGATTCTCTTTCTTTGCACACTTTTTGCTCTTCTCTGATCATAAGTCATTGCACCAATAGAACTTCCACTTGCATATAAAGTGTCTGGTGCCATAGATGTATTTATTGTCACTTTTTATAAAAAGGCTACACATTTTCAGCCATGACAAGAGACCAGCTGGCTAATTTAGAGTGCCTGCTGAACATTTGAGGAAAAGTAATCATTTTATTTTCACTGGTTTATTTAGAGGGTGCATTCTGAATATGAATGATCGTAAATATGAGAATTATACAGATGTATGGGGGGGGTATCCAAATGTTTTCACAGAAACGCACAGAAAGCCTCTTCACAGCTCTGTGATATTTTTGAGTAATGCCTATTTTTTAAGCAACAAATGAAGGTTGGTCAAAACTGAATATGGTATTACAGTTTTAAAGAATAGTTTTACTGTCAACAATTCATTGTATCTTTACAAAAAATTATTAATTGATATGAAATTTTATTAACTCTATGGGTTTTAAATATAATAATCTAATTATTAGTAGACATGTTCCCTCTATCGATTAACCCAGTGTGTTCATTATTATAATATTCACACACTAGCACTTAATTTCAGAATCCAATTTGAAAATAAGAAATCCTATATTATGTTTCCAAGAACAAAATCATAATATGGTTTGACTATAAAATGAAAATATAAGTTTTATTTGGATTTATTTCATTTTTAAAATTTCTAATTTTTAATGTTATAAATAAAAAACTTGGTACTGATATATGCATATAATATGTAAATGACCAGATATACGGTACATCGGATAAAGTGCATAATCTAAAATGTACAGTAGCCAAAAAACAAGTCCACTGCTCTAGAAAATAGTAAGTCTGAAACAGTCCTTTTTATTTACTGTCAATCACCAGGACATATTTAATTTACCAAGTACTTTTAAGTGACTGGCATTATGCTAGGCACAGCAAGTATAATTACAAATAGTACAATAAATGGTCTAGGGTTTAACAAACTACATACCATAAAATTTACTCAAATAAAATAATAGAGGAACTAACATGTCACTTCTCCAGAAATCCTATTATACAACCACCAGAAATACATAAGACTCTTAAAGCCAGCAAAATCAGGCTTCTGTGTTGGCAAAATAGATGCCAGAAATCCCCATGCACTTTAAAATAGTTGCTTCTCAGCTACTACAGTTTTAGTAGATTTTGGTTCATCTTCCAGTAAGTTTGACGGTCCAGCTTTTATAAAACAGTAAAAACTACAAGTCAGAAAGGGTAGAGGGTATAAAAATGTAGGAGAGCAGTAATAGGAGGAAGTAATAATAGCTGATGGGCTTTCCTGATTATCTCAGTTGGTAAAGAATCCGCCTGCAATGCAGGAGATCCCAGTTCAATTCCTGGGTTGGGAAGATCCTCTAGAGAAGGGAGAGGCTACCCACTCCAGTATTCTTGGGCTTTCCTTATGGCTCAGCTTGTAAAGAATCTGCCTGAAATGCGGGAGACCTGGGTTCAATCCCTGGGTGGGGAAGATCCCCTGGAGAAGGGAAAGGCTTACCCACTCCAGTATTCTGGCCTGGAGAATTTCATGGACTGTATAGTCCATGGGGTTGCAAAGAGTTGGACATGACTGAGCAACTTTCGCAGTGACAGCTGAAAAGTAAATGAGAAAATTAAAAAAAAATCCCAACTGTCATCAGATGCCNAGTATTCTGGCCTGGAGAATTTCATGGACTGTATAGTCCATGGGGTTGCAAAGAGTTGGACATGACTGAGCAACTTTCGCAGTGACAGCTGAAAAGTAAATGAGAAAATTAAAAAAAAATCCCAACTGTCATCAGATGCCATATTAAAATAAATGAAGAAGTAAATAATTATATATATATAATATGAAAGGTCATTATATCTGAAAGCTAAAATTATCAAAGCTCTAGAAGAAACCGTAAGATAAAATCTTTGCAACCTTGAGATAAGCAAGTATTTTTTACATGTGACACAAAAAGCATGAACCATTAAAGAAAACTTTGATAAGTTGGACTTAATCAAAACTTAAAAGCTTGCTTTTTGAAAGATACTCTTAAGAAAATGAAAAATGCAAAGCACAGAATGGGGAAAATATTCACAATACATATATCTGACAAAGTACTCATAAGTAGAAGTTATTTTAAAAGTTTACAGCTCAATAAGAAGACAAAAACTCCAACTAAAATGATACAAGATTTGAAAAGACATTTCATAATAGAAGATATCAGTTCAGTTCAGTCGCTCAGTTGTGTCCGACTCTTTGTGACCCCATGAATCGCAGCACGCCAGGCCTCTCTGTCCATCACCAACTGCCGGAGTCCACCCAAACTCATGTCCATTGAGTCAGTGATGCCATCCAGCCAACTCATCCTCTGTCGTCCCCTTCTCCTCCTCCTCAATCTTTCCCAGCATGAGGGTCTTTTCAAGTGAGTCAGCTCTTCACATCAATCAGTGAAGGTGGCTGAAATATTGGAGTTTCAGCTTCAACATCAGTCTTTTCAGTGAATAACCAGGACTGATCTCCTTTAGGATGGACTGGTTGGATCTTACATTCCAAGGGACTCTCAAGAGTCTTCTCCAACACCACAGTTTAAAAGCATCAATTCTTCAGTGCTCAGCTTTCTTTATAGTCCAACTCTCACATTCATACATGACCACTGGAAAAACCATAGCCTTGACTAGACAGACCTTTGTTGGCAAAGTAATGTCTCTGCTTTTTAATATGCCGTCTAGGTTGGTCATAACTTTCCTTCCAAGGAGTAAGCGTCTTTAATTTCATGGCTGCAATCACCATCTGCAGTGATTTTGAGCCCAGAAAAATATAAGAACAGGCAAAAAGCGTTTGAAAAGATGCTCAATATCATTAGCTATCAAGGGAGTACAAATGAAAACTGCCATGATATATTAATGTACATCATTCAAATAGCTAGACTTTTAAAAAAGACTAAGATGCTAAAGCTGAAACTCCAGTACTTTGGACACCTCATGCGAAGAGTTGACTCACTGGAAAAGACTCTGATGCTGGGAGGGACTGGGGGCAGGAGAAGGGGACGACAGAGGATGAGATGGCTGGATGGCATCACTGACTCGATGGACGTGAGTCTGAGTGAACTCTGGGAGTTGGTGATGGACAGGGAGGCCTGGTATGCTGCGATTCATGGGGTCGCAAAGAGTCGGACACGACTTAGCTACTAAACTGAACTGAACTGAATGAAGCATACCAAGTTTTGGTGAGGATGCAGAGCAACTGACAGTCTCATCAGTGCCGGTGAGAATGCAAAATGTTACACCTACATTCACAAAAGTTGAACATACAATTACTAGACAATACAGCAATTCCACTCCTAGATATCTGTCCAAAAGTAATGAACGTAAGTTTAATCCAACTCAATTAGAAGTTCCATGAAGCAAGGTGTTCTCATGAATAGCTAACGCCTTGTACATCACCTAACTCCTAGAAGATGCTCATAGGTCGCTGTTAACTAAATGAATGTGTGTGTGTTCAGTTGCTTAGTCATGTCCGACTCTGTGACCCCATGGATTGTAACCCACCAGGTTCCTTTGTCCATGGGATTTTGCAGGAAAGAATACTGGATTGCGTTGCCATTTCCTCCTCTAGAGGATCTTCCCAATCCAGGGATAGAACTTACATCTTCCATGTCTCTGGCATTGCAGGGAGATTCATTACCACTGTGCCACTGGAGCTCAGTAACTTTGAATGGATGTTAGCTAATTAATGGCATGCTCTAAGACTGAGCATACAGATGTATAATATATTATAATGACTCACATTTTGTTTTTATTTTTAAGCTGTAAGCCCATTCATCCCTAGCAATCTTATAAGAAATTCCAACACATAAAACAGATTAAACCAAGTTATGCCTTGCCAGTCTACCCCAACTGTCTGCAGTGGCAACCAATAAAAAAACTTCTCAAGATGGTGTTGGCAGGACCTGCAAGGACTCATGAAGGATTGGCAGAATTCTCACAAGAGCAAGTGGAAAGACTGATTAGACAAGGAATTACATACAGAGTGATGGTGTGAAGTCTGGGTAGATGGGATGAGGTTTGATTAGAAAGTGTTTTTAAAATATACTCTTTCACTTCCTGCTTCATCTTTAAGTCTCTTTTCTACCTTCTGAAGTCTAAAAATTCCCAGAACCACTTCTCCAGAACTTCCAACTATGCCAAGAGTAGGAAGTTTCTGCCAATTTTATCCTTTCAAGGCATTATTGTCCTTCACCAAAGCAAAAGATGCCATGGATTGTAAGACATACCATTATTTCATGCACCACTTAAAAAAAAACTGTTGCCAGATAGAGTACAGGCATAGGGCTCTCTTATCACTTAGAAGTCTTATCTTAACTTATCTAACGAGCTTTTTCAAGATCATTTAGACATAGAAGACATGTAACTGGAGATAGGATCTTGACCTCTTTAACACCTTTAGGACTGATAACTTATTTCAGGAACACCAAGGGTTTAATTAGCATAACCTTGTAGTTTCATTTTCCCCCCTGATTGAATCACATGTTGCTGGAAGTTAGATAACTTCTGCTCAAAGTCAGCAGGAAGTTCAGTGAAAGTTCAGTGCTTTAATGCTAAGTCCTGCACAATGAATGAATCGGTAATGCCAGCCTCTTGTTGCGTTGACATTACTTTCATCTTGTGACAGACTGTATTTTCCAAATTTGGCTGCAACAATATCTCTCAGCCCATATGCTATTGTAGGAACTTGCTGCTTCCCAACCAAGACAGAAAGTTAATTCTTTGCCCCCGAGTCTGGGCAGGCTCCGCAGTCACTTGTCACCATCAGGCTGTAGCAGAAGTGATACTTCAGAATCTGGGTTGTGAGAGGTGATTCAGCTTCCACCTTGCCCATCGGACCACTCGCATTTGAAGTCTTCAGCTGCCAAGAAACAGTCCAATTGCCCTGGAGCTGCCAAGGCACTTCAAAGCCCAAAGGAGCCCATGCAGAAAGACCACAGGGAGAGGCTCTGAGACTACACGAGGGAGAAAGACATCCAACTATCCTCCACATGCTTCAGCTTTCTGCTATTACAGCTCTAGTCTTCTTCTGAATGCATGAGAGACCTTGAACCAGAACTACCCAGGCAAGCCTGCCTGAATTCCTGTCCCACAGAGACTGCAACAGATAAGTTGATGATCAGTATTGTTCTAAGCCATGTAGTTTGGGGAGTGATTTGTTCTAGTGAGAGACAGCTGGAATAGCCCTAGGCGTCTGGCAGTTTCTCATACCTTTACCTGAGTTGCTTGATTTGTGCTAGGCAATCCTTTTCCAGATCCCTCAGTAACAAAACACTACTAGCTGCATCTACTTGTGAGCATAGGTCCTGTACAGCACATGCCTTGCTGCTTCAGAAAAATATGAACTTGTGTCCAGATTTACTTCAATATAAAGATTTTCTTCATTGTTGTTGTTCAGTCACTAAATTGTGTCCGATTCTGTGACCCCATGAACTGCAGCACGCCAGGTTTCCCTGTCCTTCACTATCTCCCAGAGTTTACTCAAACTCATGTCCATTGAGTCAGCGATGCCATCCAATCCTCTCTTCCTATCACCCCCTTCTCCTCTTGTCCTTAATCTTTTCCAGCTCAGGGTCTTTTCTAATGAGTTGGCTCTTCGCATCAGGGGGCCAAAGTATTGTAGCTTCAGCTTCAGCATCACTCCTTTCAATGAATATTCAGGGTTGATTTCCATTAGGATTAACTGGCTTGATCTCTTTGCTGTCCAAGGGCCTCTCAAGAGTCTTCTCCAACACCACAGTTCTTCATTAACATATCATATATCCCTGTACTATTTCCATACTTCTACATGTATGATAATTTTTCAATTCAAAATCTTAGTGTATTTTCTAAGAAGACACTTTGAGTGGCATATGCAAATCAATACCTATAGCATCCACAATGAACACAACCTAACTGAAGTGAAGGCAACATGAACACCCGTGACCAAGCTGAAGAATGTACAGACAGTCACAGCTAAGTCATGGTAGCCATTTCCTTCTCCAGGGGATCTTCCCAACCCAGGGATCAAACCCTGGTCTTTCACACTGCAGGAAGACGCTTTACAGTGTGAGCCACCAGGGACGCCCTATTAATACTTAGTCATGGGCAAAGGAAGATGCCATCCATTTTAAGATACATCCCAATTTTGAAGTGTTAAAGTATGACATTTTTGAATTAGAGTAAATGAAATATAGCATTCTCTAGCCCTCTCTCATGGCCTGTTTCATATATAATTTTTTGCCTTGTATTCTAGGTGTTTGTGCACACCAGTGTTATAAGCATCTCTTGGACCAGTCTACTTACCTCTGCATCACTAGAAGCTCCAAACTTCATGCTGTGCACAATGCCTTCCCATCCAGAGTCAATTAATCACCCACATTGACTCCATTTTAATATCACACTTTGCAGTGCCAAACCCTCAGACTGGCTGGGCAACTCTTTGTTTACTTCTGTCTGGCTATAATTGTCAGTGACCATCCAATCTTGTGCTGTTCTTTTTAATTTCCCAAGTTCATCCCCACCAGCTTGAGAACTGAGAGGTAACAGGGCACAGGGGAAAGAAGCAAGATCTGGAGGCAGTGCTGAGTTCCTAGCCTCTGTGGCCTTTCGCAAGCAACTCAACTTCTCTAATCTCCAGATTTTTTTTTTTTTTTAATGGGAGTAAGGTTACCTTCCTGGAAACAAGTAAAAGTTATACATAAAGTGTCTAATATCTGACTGCCAAGCTCTAGTAACATTGTTTTTACTTTTATCACCTTTACCTATTTTATGGAGAAGACAAGATTGTCCTTTCAATTTCTCCTTTCTATCTAAAAATTTACCTCTAGCTTTACCCCACTTGTCTTCATTAACTCTCCTATCATTCAGACTCTCTCTGTTCTTTCCTAAGAACATTGTACTGTCTTAGTTTCTTCATAGATAGATGAGGAATAATGAAAATACCCACCCATGGGTCTGTTTATTAGGATTTAGCCAACTGATACATCTTAAAACCTTAGGTCATTTCCTGATGCATAGTAAGTTAACAAATAGTCTTAGCATCTTGACTTTCTCCTACTTTACCTCTGGCAGTGAACAGGCTCTGCTTGGTGTTAGATCTAAGTGACTTGAGATGGGGAACAGGAAGAGAGATGATGAGTTAAGGACTGAGTCTGTGTAGTTTAGAAAGAAGAACTGGAAATGGCTGTGAAAGATTAAAATGATTCTCTGTCACCAAATAAAGCCAGGTCTCTTCATGTTGTTAATCTGATTGTTGTTCTTATCTATCTTCATTTTGTAAAAACTAATGAAAATTTTGCCTTAAATGAACACTCAATAAATATTTGATTAACTGAATTTATTTCAAATAAGAGTCAATGAAAAAATGGAGTTGATAAAGAGAACTTCCCCTTAATCAACTTTCAAGAGCACATTTTGTCAATTTAAAGAGCCTACTCCATGAATACCAGTTCCTGGCCCCAGCTCCCAAATAAATATCTGACATCTTTAGGCACATCCATTTCCCTAACACACTTGGTGGTTGGGAGTTCCCTGGTGGTCCAGTGGTTAGAACTCTGAGCTTTCACTACTGAGGTTGTGGGTTAGGATCCTCGGTCAGGGAACTAAAATCCTGCAGCAAAGCCAAAAATGAAAAACAAAACAAAGCAACAATACTTGATGGCTAATCCTATAGCAAGCCATCAGAACTTTTGGCTTCAATGATCATATATTAGGTACTTTGCTTCCAAGGCATCATCTTCACCTCTAAGTACGTTACACAATGCAAAAGTTAGATTTTATTTTCCTTTAAATAACGATCACCTTTATAAAAAGTTTAATGATATTTCATTATTCACTGAATTTTCTAATTTGTTAACACTGCTTATTCATGTTTCTTGTAACTTTGGACTTGACCAACATGGTTTATGGTCTTCCCTGGTAGATCAGATGGTAAAGAATCCGCCTACTATGTGGGAGACCTGGGTTCGATACCTGGATTGGGAAGATCCCGTAGAGGTGGACATGACCCTCTTCAGTATTCTTGCCTGGAGAATCCACATGGACAGAGAAGCCTGGTGGGCTACAGTTCATGGGGCGGCAAAGAGTCGGACATGACTGAGCAACTAAGCACAACATAGTTTTTAATCCATTTTTACTACTTTGTGGAAGTTATTTTACTTTACCATAGGATGGCTTTCTTTCATATATAAGACACTACTTAGGAAGTAGTTCTGAAGATTACAGTGAGAGAAGATTGAAATCAGGTAAGAAGGTACCTAGAATATAATTGGTGATTTAACAAAGCTTAATTTCATGACGAGCTGCCTCAATTCCTCTTGACCTTTTTTTTTCCCTTTTAGTATGTGGGCAGGACTGTAGAGAGAATTTTAGAAAACTATCAGTGCAATTTTGTTTTCTTAGTTTTTTGAGCTTTAGCACATTAAATGCAAAAAAAAAAAATGCTGACATTTCTGGAATTTCATTTAAAGCGCCTATCTATTTAACCTTTAATAATCCATATACATGCATAAATATTTCTCTCTCTCTTTCTTTTTACATCAGAGGTTTCCTCAGATTATCCTCCATGAAAAGACATGCTTTGGATTATCTTTTCTTGAGACAGGATAGAAACCATATCCAAGCCTACACAAATTTGATTGGCAAAGTCTTTGAGATTACTGTAAAGTACTTTCTAAATATCTGTGCTAAACTCCTGGAGTGTCTAAAGCATTATCTCATTTATTTTAAATAAAAATGTATCCAGGTTTATGTAAGGAAAATCAGTAAATTTATTAACAGAACACAATCCAAGGCCTTTACGATGACAGCAGAGAGATATTCTCTATGTGGTGAAGACCAAGCGTAAAGGAAACCATGGTCCCAACTGTTAGTTCCAAAATTTACCAGCGCCCTGATCTCCTTCATTACTCTTGCCATCTTTCTACTGAATTTCAGGGTGTGAAACTGCATTTCATCTGAAACTGGCAGGAGCAGCCAGTAGTACTGTCATACCTTCCTTAATGCCTTGTGGCTCAACTCAGACATTTATCTAGAACTCATTAAAATTGTAGAATAATGACTACACACAAACACACACACAAACACAGTAAATATCTGAAATATCAATCTCCTCATGCCAGACATACACTTAGAACAAACTTAAGTTTGTTCGGCTTTCTGAGTTCTAGATCCAAGAAGGGTGAGAAGATAACAAATTCCTTCTTCCATGTAAGCTCCATTTTCTCTGTTTCAATTTAATTCAGATGTGCTTATCTCTTCTCTACCACTGACACTAGAACCACCCTTCCGTTTGCTTTTGTAAACCTTACTTTATTAAACAAATATTTATTGAGAATCTACAGAGGAGCCTGGTGGGCTACAGTCCACAGGTCGCAAAGAGTCGGACACGACTGAGCGAGTTCACTTTCACTTTCTCTATGTTTTCAGAATAAATTAAGAACACAGTCTATGACCTTTATCTTCTTGAGTCACATTTCTTCTTGTTCTAGTCTTTTCTGTGGCTCAGGAATTAACTAACTCCATGATTCATATGTCTAAGGGTCATGTAATTCACATTTCTCATATTCATATAGACAGTATTCAGTTTTAACAATTCAGTTATTGGGACACCCTTCTGCTTACAAGAAGAGTAAAGAATTTGCTTTTAAATAGAGAAAACTCAATTTGAATAAGATGCTTGAAACCCACAGTTAGGTGCAGCAACAGACAAGTTGCCTATGGCACCAAAAAAGCACTGACTTCAAGCGTTGGCCTTGCCACAAAGTAGTCAAGAGGCTTGGAATAAATCACACGACCTCACTAGACTTCAGTTTCTTTAGGTTTAACGTGACAGTTTTGCTAGGTCACCTCTCTGGACTTCACTCTAAAATTTGATTCTGTCACGTGTCTTATTGTTAAATATGTTTAGATATTTCATTTGACAGGTAAAACAAGAGAGAAGGTGATTGGCTGTTAAACCAGCTGGTCACATTTATCAATCTGATTTAGGAAGGAGAGTCACTTGCAGAACAGGCTTCTCTTAGAAAAGTCATATTACCTTTTTTCTTTTCTTTCAGATTAGTTTGTTTCAGGTCAATCTGTCTCTCTCTTGAAGGACTTTAGTGAATCTTGGCTAGCACTGATGATGTGGAGTGGGAGGTGGGAGGGGGGTTTATGTTGGGGAGCTCATGTACACCCGTGGCGGATTCATGTCAGTGTATGCCAAAACCAATATAGTACAATAAAGTAAAATAAAGTAAAAATATATATATTTTTATCTCATCTCTTCTTGGATTCCTTGCTGGATATGCTATTTCCTCTGAGACTAGGACACTGATTTTGCTAGCTCAGTTCCTTCTGGAAGCTGAACATGAAACAGGTTTTGCCTTCTCCAGAAATTCAGAAATCATAGAGCATATAGTCTTTTGTGTCTGGCTTCTTTCACTGAGTGTGATGCTCTGGAGATTCATCCATGTTGCTGCATGTATAAGGAACACAGAACTACTCACCCTGCCGGCTCCTCACCCTCTGGGAGGAACATGGGGCCCTGCTCGCCACGACCAGGGAAAAGCCTGCACAGCAACGAAAACCCAGCACAGCCAAATAAGCCGAGGAGCCCGCGTGGGGAGCCGCAGACACGGCCAAGAAAAGAAGGCCCCTGTGACCGCAGCCTCCAGAAACTCACCTGAGAGGGTGGCTCCTGAGGGAGAGAAGGGCCAGAGTGTCCCTCCTGAGACAGGGGCAGTCTGCCTGGAAACACGTCTCTTCTCTGCCCTCGATTCCGGCGGGAGTGACTCAGTCATTAATCAACCGGGCGGATGAGCCTGATGTGGTGACACTCGGGTCCAGCCCGCGCAGCGGCTCTATACTGTGGGCCTGCCTCCTGGGGGGTGGGTCCCCCTCTGCCGGAGCCGCCGAGCTGCTCAAGTTCAGAGGGCTCTTCCAGCAGTGAGGACACAGGAGCAAGCGGAGGTCTTTGGATGCTTCCTGGGCCCGCCAGGTGATTCTGATACACACCTTGGGCTGAAGACTGCTGGCTTAATTACTAGATATTTCCATCAGGTGGAG
>SJYX01008028.1:0-13993 GCA_006410675.1 Oreotragus oreotragus | reverse complement strand
ATGGCAGAAACCAACACAATATTGTAAAGCAATTGTCCTCCAATTAAAAATAAATAAATTTAAGTTTAAAAAATGAAAAAAAAATTTAATGTTATCATGGGACTACCCTGGTGGTTTAGAGGTTAAGATTCCCTGCTTTCACTGCAGTGGGCCAGATTTGATCCCTGATTGGGGAACTAAGATCCCACAAGCTACATGGCAATCATAATGCATATTACTATATAATATAAACATAACATTTTCTATATGTCATGAACAAGTTTTCATATCAATAAATCTATTCCAGCACATCCTTTTAAATGGTTAGAGTACTCTATTAAGTAGATATAACATTTTAACCAACCTCCCATTTTCATTTTAACCAACCCCCTACATTCATATTCCCATATTTTTGCAATACTATGATAAACATGCTTATACATACAGCTTTGTTACATATGACTGTTCCCTAACAATATTGTGTAATTGTCTTGTCTACTAATAGGACAGTCCTTATCATTATCATGGCCTCTCTGTGCCTAAGTAAGCCTGAACTGATAGATACAACTTCAGTGGGCAACATTTCCTGGCTTTTCTTTGCCTAATAACAGTACTGTGTACATTCTGATATTGCATGCTAATCTCTGGAATGATAAAAAAAAATTTTAACTTAAAATTTCTGCTGTGGAAAAACTTAGTTTCATTTTGGTTTCTGGGGCCAAGGAAGATTAAGGTCTAAGATCATTTGACAACCAAAAGATGATTTATAGATTTCTCAGATGGGGTCTTATCAGAGAGCAAAGATATTTGGCAGTTGCTACAACTTTCAGATTCTATGACAAGGAAGATAATATTCTGGCAACTTAAAGTCATAGGAAAATTAGAGTACAAGAAGGATAAGAGCATTATATACCAACATTGTACAATTTCAATATTAAAATTTACAGTTGTGGTACCCCAGCCTTTTCTTTGATAGTAAGTAGATAATACTTAACTAAATAGAAGCTACAGGCTATTCCTGGTAAGTCTCATTCCACTCTAGTCTGACATCTATCGAGAGCTGGAAGCACAGTTAAAAATACCTGGTGAGGTAGTACACAATCTTGTTGTCAGGTTTAACAAGTTCATCCATAACACAGCTGCCTCCTTCAGCAACCAGTGAGATATGTGTTAGTTCTCTTCCCTTGGATGTAAGGCACTGAAAGATTAGGAGGTAGTTAGGCTGCTAAACTGTGGAAGCTCTTGCTTTCTCTCATTATTTAAGACTATATCAGCTGTCATCTATTCTAATCTACTGGGGTAGACAATAGTACAGCTGTTTGCTGACTAGAAGATCCAATATGAATGAAATTAAAGCTAGGCAGGCTACTGAACATTGTTATAGTTAAAGGTAACCAACACAGTACAATTTCTCTGGGAAGGATATGCTTAAGAGGGACAGAAACAATAATATCAATTATAATTGTACCACTTACTGTGTACTACAACCCAGTATCATGCTAAGTATCACTACAAAGTAATTTTTATTAGCATGCACTATTATCTAATCCAATACTAGGTATTTTATATACCATCTCATAATAACCCCATGAAATAGCCTCTAACATTATCCTCACTTCACAGAGGGAGAATTAGGGAATTAGTTTGTCCAAGGAGACAGGCAAGGCCAGGATATACACCTTGATATGACTCCAAATCCTTAGATCTTATCCAGTGTTAAGAGTTGAGAAACTATTACTTGAGCACTAAGTGAGAGGGAATACACAGCATTTGAAAGGAGGTTTAGACAAAGTAAAACATAAAGGAAGCTTAAGCAGGGAAATCCTTCTTCTAATCTTAAATGTGTAAAACCAAGTCAAATCAATGGTAATTGAGGCAAGTCTTCAAGGCAACAATGGCAAAAAACCTGTGCAAAAGACAGAAGCAGGCTTCAGCTGGTAGTCCAGTGATTAAGAATTCGCCTGCCAATGCAGGGGACATGGATTTGGTTCCTGGTCTGGGAAGATTCCATATGCTGCTACGGAGTAACTAAGCCCAAGAACTCCAATTGCTGAAGCTCATGTGCCCTAAAGTCTATGTTCTACAACAAGATAAACCACCACAAGAAGCCCCTGAACTGCAATTACAGAGTAGTCCCTGCTCACTGCAACTAGAGAAAGCCTGCACACACCAACAGAGTCTCAGTGCAGCAAAAAAAAAACCAAAAAAAACAAAAAACAGAAGCAATCAACTTTGAGTAATAATCATAAATTAGATTGACTAGTTAGAAAACTTTTGTGATATTTATTCCTTATCCTGAAGCAAAGATTCAATCTTCCTAAAATGTGATGAAATGGGTCCACTTTCAGTTATTTAAACTGAATGCTAGAACTGAACACAATCAAGACAACTAGACCCTAGTGTGCAACACTCCAGTTGAAAATCAAAAGTAGCACTTACCATTTCACAGTCAAGGCCACAGACTGTTGTCTGTTACAGAACCATTACATTTGGTAGGTACGAAGTTTTCACAATCAGGAAAACCTAGGCGGAAAAGGAATAAAACATTTACCTTTAGAACTAGAAATGGTAAATATCACTCCTCTATTTATTCAGGGAAAACTGAGATTCCACATTTGTGGGGCATTTCTCTATATTAGACACCTGAAATATGAAGATTAAATGAGATAATTTCTGTCCTTAATTTTTTATCCATCTACTCATTTTTATATTTGGGGAGAATAATGTAGGCTGCTGTTATTGGGGATACTAGGGCCTAGGCTTCCTTGCAGTTACCAAGTAACAATTTTTTCCTCCTTATTAGCAATAACAAATTGTACCTAAATCCAAAGTCATGGGACCTTTTCCATGTATGCACTAACAGAGGATGAATAAAGTATGCAAATGATTGTATGTAGTATTTTTCTTTCCTAAACAAAACAAGGAAAAGTAGGAATGAAATTCCACCATAGCAGAGATCTAAAAGGATTTCACTGAAGGTCGAAAGTTTAACTAACATTCACCATATACACTCTAGTACTCAACCTTACCCTTAAAATTTCTCTGAGATCACTTTTTAGAAATGTGCCGCATTATCTAGACTCCCAGCCTGAAAATTCCTTACAGAGGCTCAGATATAGGCTTAGGATACCCCTTCCTAAGTCAATAAATCAGGCACATTCATCTCAGAAGCCCAAAAGTGTCTGAATCACTGAAGATTCCTACCTTCAGAGAGAGGCTGAAACAGTTAAAGGTAACATTTAGATTTTATCTGACAAGAAACTAAGGGGAGTATGAAAAGCTTTGACCAGTTTCTACATCACAGTACCTTGAAATTTCCAACTGATTACAATTAAAAGAATCAAAACAGTCTAACCCAAAAGGAATATTCTCANCAGTTAAAGGTAACATTTAGATTTTATCTGACAAGAAACTAAGGGGAGTATGAAAAGCTTTGACCAGTTTCTACATCACAGTACCTTGAAATTTCCAACTGATTACAATTAAAAGAATCAAAACAGTCTAACCCAAAAGGAATATTCTCAAATCTTGGAGACATGGTACTTGCTGACCTCCTTATCTGTAGTGTTAGTATCAATAATACCACAAAATAACTTTTTTAAAGCACTATGTGCCCCATGCTAAGCTTTTTCTGTACATTAACTCAATCTTCATGGCAATCCTATGATATATGAACTGTTAACTCCATCTTACAAATAGCTTTTTTACTTTAAGTAAATCTAATTTAAGAGGAAATTTATGTATCCAGAATACAAAAAGATCTCCAGTAATTAAAAAAGACAGCCCAATTAAAAAATGGACAAAGGATCTGAAAAGATATACAAATGGCCAATAAGCAAATAATGAGATGCTCAATATCATCAGCCATCAGAGAAATATGAACCAAAATCACAATGAGATACTAATTCACACTAGGATTAGGGTATAATCAAAAAGAGTATAACAAGTGTTGGTAAGGATGTGCAAAAGTTGGAAACCTTATACATTGCTGGAGGGAATGTAAAATGGTGCAGCTGCCTTGTAGAACAGTTTGGGGGGAGGCGGTCCAAAGATAGAGGAGAAATAGGATGGGGAGACCACTTTCTCCCCAACTAATGCATCAAAAGATCATTTGAATGTTGAGCAACTTCTACAAAACAACTTCTGAACACTGGTGAAGGATACCAGGCACCCACAAAGGCAGTCCAATCTCTTTGAAAGGAGGTAGAACAAAATATAAGACAGAAACACCGAGATTTAGGGATGGAGACCCATCCTGGGGAGGGAGTCATGAAGAAGTTTCCCAACAGTAGGAAACCCTCTCACAGGCATGTCTGTGGGGAGTTTTGGAATCTTAGAGCGCAAAACAACCAGGAGAAAAAAAAACAAAACCCACAGAATACGTGCCTAACTGCAACTACAAATGGAGATGGAGAAGTGGCATAGAGGCTCATGATGAGGACCGGCCTGAATGCCCTGAGGACAATCTGAGGGAGCTAATGTGAGACAGCAACCCAAACCATGGGCTCCACAGAGACAAAAAGAAAAGACCTTTCCCTCAAAAGGCTCTAACACCACATGGTGACCCCCTGGTGTATTCACATAACAGAGGATTGAGCAAATACCAAAGGACAGCAAGCTGGCTGCTGGCTGCTGTATAGGGCTCTCCCTCCCTGAAGGCAGAGAGATAGGCATGTGACTGCCAGAGCTGGAAGGCAAGGGGCTGCTGCAATCTCAGCCCCAGAGACAACATCTTCCAACAAACTGAGCAGGCTCCCAGTTGCTAACCATGTCTTCCTGGGATCCTGGATGGTTGACATCTGCCAGGAGTATCACAGCCTGAGATCAGCTCTCCAGAGGAGACACATGGCATATCTGGGACTGTGCTCTCACTGCACACCTGGGAAACCAAGCAGCCAGGACCTGGGAGGTGAAGACACACAGCCCACCTGGGACAGTGTAGTCGCCAAGCACCAGGTCTCACATAAGCTGCTTGGACCTTGGAAGGGCACAAAACGCCCAGCCCATCTGGGTCTGTCCCCCTGTGGAGAACCCAAGAACCTGAGCAGCTTAGACCTGGGAAGTGCACAGAATGCAGAGCCTACTTGGGACAGCGCCCTTGCAGAGCACCCCGGAGCCTGAGAAGTGTGGACCTTGGAAGTAAATGCTGCCTTGGGCTGTGGCAAACTCAGTGTGGTCCACCCACCATGAGCACTCCCCACATGCCAGCAGTATTTGTTTGTAGTGTCCCTCCCTCCCCGCAACACAACTGAACAAGTGAGCCTAAGTAAGTGGCCACTTTTGAGCCCTGTGTCAGGGTGGAAATTATATACTGAAGAGATATGCAAACAGAGGAAGCCAAAATAAAGAAGGAGGAACCACTCTGGAAGTGACAGGCACATCAGACTAAAGCTCGGCAGTTAATACTGAGACTGTGCACATTTGAGGGGCACCTATAGAACTTGAGAATAAGTACAAGCTGGAACAAGGGACTATCTGACAATGAACTGACCCCACACTGCTCACAACAGCTCCACAGAAATTCCTAGCTATATTTTTACTATTATCACTTCTTAATTTTTAAAAAAATTTTAGTTATTATTCCTTTAACTTTCATTTTTATAGCCTACTATTACCTTTCAAAAAAAACCTAGTTTTTAAAAACAAATTCCATATATATAATATTTTTTAATTTTTGTGATTGATTTTGTTTTGTATTTTTTATATTGTACTTATGAGAGTCTAACCTCTATTCTAGGTTTTTTTAATCTTTGCTTCTTGATATTTGTTAGCAATTTTGTACCTTTAAGAATCTAGTTTTCAGTATCCATTTTCACTTAGGGATTTGATTACTGGCTTGATTGCTCTCTCCCCTTTTGACTCTCCCTTTTCTCCTCGAGGTCAACTCTATCTCCTTCCTCCATCTTCTCTTTACATAACTCTGTGAATCTCCCTGGTGTCCCTGGCGATGGAGCATTGTTTCACCATTAACCTAAGGGTTTTATCTTCTGTGCTGTATGGAAGGAGGAGTCTTGAGGCTACAGTAAGAGAAGGACTGAAAGCCAAAGGCAGGAGGCTTAACTCCAAAACTTTAGAACATCAGAGAACACTTGACTCCAGGGAACATTAATAGACAAGAGCTCACCCAAAAGTCTCCACAACTACACTGAAACCAAGTTCCAACCAAGAGCCAATAAGTTCCAGTCCAAGACACACCACACTAATTCTCTAGCAAAAGAGGAATACAACCCTGAACATTAAAAGACGAGCTGCCCAAAGCCATGCCAAACCCATAACCACCACAAAACTCACTACTGGACACTTCATTGCACTCCAGAGAGAAGAGATCCAGCGCCACCCACCAGAACCCAGACGCAAGCTCCCCAAACCAAAAAAAACTTGACAAGCCACTATTCCAACCCCATCCACAGGGTGCAGACTTCACAATTAAGAGGAACCACAAACTTCCAGCCTGCAGAAAGGGCACCCCAAACACAGTAATCTAAACAGAACAAAAAGGCAGAGAAATATTCAGCAGGTGAAGGAACATGACAAACCAAAGAAGAGGAGATAGGGAGTCAACCTGAAAAAGAATTCAGAATGATAGAAAAGATGATCCAAAATCTTGAAAACAAAATGGAGTTACAGATAAGTAAGACTAGAGACAAGGATTGAGAAGATACAAGAAATATTTAACAAAGACCTAGAAGAAATAAGAGTCAATTAATAATGAACAATGCAATAACTGAGATTAAAAGCACTCTGGAGGGAACGAAGTAGAATAACTGAGGCAGTAGAGAGGATAAGTGAGGTCGAAGATAGAATGGTGGAAATAAATGAAGCAGAGAGGAAAAAAGAAAAAAGAATTAAATAATGACAACCTCAGAGACCTCTGGGACAATATTAAACACCCCAACATTCGAATCATAGGTGTCCCAGAAGAAGACAAAAAGAAAGGGCATAAGAAAACACTTGAGGCAATAACAGTCAAAAACTTCCCAAAATGGGGAAGGAAATAGCCACCCAAGTCCAAAAAACCCAGAGAGTCTCAAACAGGATAAAACCCAAGGCAAAACGCCCCAAGACACATATTAATCAAACTAACAAAGATCAAACAGAAAGAGCAAATATTAAAAGCAGCAAAGGAAAAAGCAACAAATAACACACAAGAGGAATCCCATAAAGATAACAGGTGATCTTTCAATAAAAACTCTTCAGGCCAGAAGTGAATAGCAGGACATAGTTATGAAAGAGAATAACCTATAACCAAGATTACTCTACCCAGCAAGGATCTCGTTCAGATATAAAGGAGAAATCAAAAGCTTTNCTGAAAGATTAGGAGGTAGTTAGGCTGCTAAACTGTGGAAGCTCTTGCTTTCTCTCATTATTTAAGACTATATCAGCTGTCATCTATTCTAATCTACTGGGGTAGACAATAGTACAGCTGTTTGCTGACTAGAAGATCCAATATGAATGAAATTAAAGCTAGGCAGGCTACTGAACATTGTTATAGTTAAAGGTAACCAACACAGTACAATTTCTCTGGGAAGGATATGCTTAAGAGGGACAGAAACAATAATATCAATTATAATTGTACCACTTACTGTGTACTACAACCCAGTATCATGCTAAGTATCACTACAAAGTAATTTTTATTAGCATGCACTATTATCTAATCCAATACTAGGTATTTTATATACCATCTCATAATAACCCCATGAAATAGCCTCTAACATTATCCTCACTTCACAGAGGGAGAATTAGGGAATTAGTTTGTCCAAGGAGACAGGCAAGGCCAGGATATACACCTTGATATGACTCCAAATCCTTAGATCTTATCCAGTGTTAAGAGTTGAGAAACTATTACTTGAGCACTAAGTGAGAGGGAATACACAGCATTTGAAAGGAGGTTTAGACAAAGTAAAACATAAAGGAAGCTTAAGCAGGGAAATCCTTCTTCTAATCTTAAATGTGTAAAACCAAGTCAAATCAATGGTAATTGAGGCAAGTCTTCAAGGCAACAATGGCAAAAAACCTGTGCAAAAGACAGAAGCAGGCTTCAGCTGGTAGTCCAGTGATTAAGAATTCGCCTGCCAATGCAGGGGACATGGATTTGGTTCCTGGTCTGGGAAGATTCCATATGCTGCTACGGAGTAACTAAGCCCAAGAACTCCAATTGCTGAAGCTCATGTGCCCTAAAGTCTATGTTCTACAACAAGATAAACCACCACAAGAAGCCCCTGAACTGCAATTACAGAGTAGTCCCTGCTCACTGCAACTAGAGAAAGCCTGCACACACCAACAGAGTCTCAGTGCAGCAAAAAAAAAACCAAAAAAAACAAAAAACAGAAGCAATCAACTTTGAGTAATAATCATAAATTAGATTGACTAGTTAGAAAACTTTTGTGATATTTATTCCTTATCCTGAAGCAAAGATTCAATCTTCCTAAAATGTGATGAAATGGGTCCACTTTCAGTTATTTAAACTGAATGCTAGAACTGAACACAATCAAGACAACTAGACCCTAGTGTGCAACACTCCAGTTGAAAATCAAAAGTAGCACTTACCATTTCACAGTCAAGGCCACAGACTGTTGTCTGTTACAGAACCATTACATTTGGTAGGTACGAAGTTTTCACAATCAGGAAAACCTAGGCGGAAAAGGAATAAAACATTTACCTTTAGAACTAGAAATGGTAAATATCACTCCTCTATTTATTCAGGGAAAACTGAGATTCCACATTTGTGGGGCATTTCTCTATATTAGACACCTGAAATATGAAGATTAAATGAGATAATTTCTGTCCTTAATTTTTTATCCATCTACTCATTTTTATATTTGGGGAGAATAATGTAGGCTGCTGTTATTGGGGATACTAGGGCCTAGGCTTCCTTGCAGTTACCAAGTAACAATTTTTTCCTCCTTATTAGCAATAACAAATTGTACCTAAATCCAAAGTCATGGGACCTTTTCCATGTATGCACTAACAGAGGATGAATAAAGTATGCAAATGATTGTATGTAGTATTTTTCTTTCCTAAACAAAACAAGGAAAAGTAGGAATGAAATTCCACCATAGCAGAGATCTAAAAGGATTTCACTGAAGGTCGAAAGTTTAACTAACATTCACCATATACACTCTAGTACTCAACCTTACCCTTAAAATTTCTCTGAGATCACTTTTTAGAAATGTGCCGCATTATCTAGACTCCCAGCCTGAAAATTCCTTACAGAGGCTCAGATATAGGCTTAGGATACCCCTTCCTAAGTCAATAAATCAGGCACATTCATCTCAGAAGCCCAAAAGTGTCTGAATCACTGAAGATTCCTACCTTCAGAGAGAGGCTGAAACAGTTAAAGGTAACATTTAGATTTTATCTGACAAGAAACTAAGGGGAGTATGAAAAGCTTTGACCAGTTTCTACATCACAGTACCTTGAAATTTCCAACTGATTACAATTAAAAGAATCAAAACAGTCTAACCCAAAAGGAATATTCTCAAATCTTGGAGACATGGTACTTGCTGACCTCCTTATCTGTAGTGTTAGTATCAATAATACCACAAAATAACTTTTTTAAAGCACTATGTGCCCCATGCTAAGCTTTTTCTGTACATTAACTCAATCTTCATGGCAATCCTATGATATATGAACTGTTAACTCCATCTTACAAATAGCTTTTTTACTTTAAGTAAATCTAATTTAAGAGGAAATTTATGTATCCAGAATACAAAAAGATCTCCAGTAATTAAAAAAGACAGCCCAATTAAAAAATGGACAAAGGATCTGAAAAGATATACAAATGGCCAATAAGCAAATAATGAGATGCTCAATATCATCAGCCATCAGAGAAATACGAACCAAAATCACAATGAGATACTAATTCACACTAGGATTAGGGTATAATCAAAAAGAGTATAACAAGTGTTGGTAAGGATGTGCAAAAGTTGGAAACCTTATACATTGCTGGAGGGAATGTAAAATGGTGCAGCTGCCTTGTAGAACAGTTTGGGGGGAGGCGGTCCAAAGATAGAGGAGAAATAGGATGGGGAGACCACTTTCTCCCCAACTAATGCATCAAAAGATCATTTGAATGTTGAGCAACTTCTACAAAACAACTTCTGAACACTGGTGAAGGATACCAGGCACCCACAAAGGCAGTCCAATCTCTTTGAAAGGAGGTAGAACAAAATATAAGACAGAAACACCGAGATTTAGGGATGGAGACCCATCCTGGGGAGGGAGTCATGAAGAAGTTTCCCAACAGTAGGAAACCCTCTCACAGGCATGTCTGTGGGGAGTTTTGGAATCTTAGAGCGCAAAACAACCAGGAGAAAAAAAAACAAAACCCACAGAATACGTGCCTAACTGCAACTACAAATGGAGATGGAGAAGTGGCATAGAGGCTCATGATGAGGACCGGCCTGAATGCCCTGAGGACAATCTGAGGGAGCTAATGTGAGACAGCAACCCAAACCATGGGCTCCACAGAGACAAAAAGAAAAGACCTTTCCCTCAAAAGGCTCTAACACCACATGGTGACCCCCTGGTGTATTCACATAACAGAGGATTGAGCAAATACCAAAGGACAGCAAGCTGGCTGCTGGCTGCTGTATAGGGCTCTCCCTCCCTGAAGGCAGAGAGATAGGCATGTGACTGCCAGAGCTGGAAGGCAAGGGGCTGCTGCAATCTCAGCCCCAGAGACAACATCTTCCAACAAACTGAGCAGGCTCCCAGTTGCTAACCATGTCTTCCTGGGATCCTGGATGGTTGACATCTGCCAGGAGTATCACAGCCTGAGATCAGCTCTCCAGAGGAGACACATGGCATATCTGGGACTGTGCTCTCACTGCACACCTGGGAAACCAAGCAGCCAGGACCTGGGAGGTGAAGACACACAGCCCACCTGGGACAGTGTAGTCGCCAAGCACCAGGTCTCACATAAGCTGCTTGGACCTTGGAAGGGCACAAAACGCCCAGCCCATCTGGGTCTGTCCCCCTGTGGAGAACCCAAGAACCTGAGCAGCTTAGACCTGGGAAGTGCACAGAATGCAGAGCCTACTTGGGACAGCGCCCTTGCAGAGCACCCCGGAGCCTGAGAAGTGTGGACCTTGGAAGTAAATGCTGCCTTGGGCTGTGGCAAACTCAGTGTGGTCCACCCACCATGAGCACTCCCCACATGCCAGCAGTATTTGTTTGTAGTGTCCCTCCCTCCCCGCAACACAACTGAACAAGTGAGCCTAAGTAAGTGGCCACTTTTGAGCCCTGTGTCAGGGTGGAAATTATATACTGAAGAGATATGCAAACAGAGGAAGCCAAAATAAAGAAGGAGGAACCACTCTGGAAGTGACAGGCACATCAGACTAAAGCTCGGCAGTTAATACTGAGACTGTGCACATTTGAGGGGCACCTATAGAACTTGAGAATAAGTACAAGCTGGAACAAGGGACTATCTGACAATGAACTGACCCCACACTGCTCACAACAGCTCCACAGAAATTCCTAGCTATATTTTTACTATTATCACTTCTTAATTTTTAAAAAAATTTTAGTTATTATTCCTTTAACTTTCATTTTTATAGCCTACTATTACCTTTCAAAAAAAACCTAGTTTTTAAAAACAAATTCCATATATATAATATTTTTTAATTTTTGTGATTGATTTTGTTTTGTATTTTTTATATTGTACTTATGAGAGTCTAACCTCTATTCTAGGTTTTTTTAATCTTTGCTTCTTGATATTTGTTAGCAATTTTGTACCTTTAAGAATCTAGTTTTCAGTATCCATTTTCACTTAGGGATTTGATTACTGGCTTGATTGCTCTCTCCCCTTTTGACTCTCCCTTTTCTCCTCGAGGTCAACTCTATCTCCTTCCTCCATCTTCTCTTTACATAACTCTGTGAATCTCCCTGGTGTCCCTGGCGATGGAGCATTGTTTCACCATTAACCTAAGGGTTTTATCTTCTGTGCTGTATGGAAGGAGGAGTCTTGAGGCTACAGTAAGAGAAGGACTGAAAGCCAAAGGCAGGAGGCTTAACTCCAAAACTTTAGAACATCAGAGAACACTTGACTCCAGGGAACATTAATAGACAAGAGCTCACCCAAAAGTCTCCACAACTACACTGAAACCAAGTTCCAACCAAGAGCCAATAAGTTCCAGTCCAAGACACACCACACTAATTCTCTAGCAAAAGAGGAATACAACCCTGAACATTAAAAGACGAGCTGCCCAAAGCCATGCCAAACCCATAACCACCACAAAACTCACTACTGGACACTTCATTGCACTCCAGAGAGAAGAGATCCAGCGCCACCCACCAGAACCCAGACGCAAGCTCCCCAAACCAAAAAAAACTTGACAAGCCACTATTCCAACCCCATCCACAGGGTGCAGACTTCACAATTAAGAGGAACCACAAACTTCCAGCCTGCAGAAAGGGCACCCCAAACACAGTAATCTAAACAGAACAAAAAGGCAGAGAAATATTCAGCAGGTGAAGGAACATGACAAACCAAAGAAGAGGAGATAGGGAGTCAACCTGAAAAAGAATTCAGAATGATAGAAAAGATGATCCAAAATCTTGAAAACAAAATGGAGTTACAGATAAGTAAGACTAGAGACAAGGATTGAGAAGATACAAGAAATATTTAACAAAGACCTAGAAGAAATAAGAGTCAATTAATAATGAACAATGCAATAACTGAGATTAAAAGCACTCTGGAGGGAACGAAGTAGAATAACTGAGGCAGTAGAGAGGATAAGTGAGGTCGAAGATAGAATGGTGGAAATAAATGAAGCAGAGAGGAAAAAAGAAAAAAGAATTAAATAATGACAACCTCAGAGACCTCTGGGACAATATTAAACACCCCAACATTCGAATCATAGGTGTCCCAGAAGAAGACAAAAAGAAAGGGCATAAGAAAACACTTGAGGCAATAACAGTCAAAAACTTCCCAAAATGGGGAAGGAAATAGCCACCCAAGTCCAAAAAACCCAGAGAGTCTCAAACAGGATAAAACCCAAGGCAAAACGCCCCAAGACACATATTAATCAAACTAACAAAGATCAAACAGAAAGAGCAAATATTAAAAGCAGCAAAGGAAAAAGCAACAAATAACACACAAGAGGAATCCCATAAAGATAACAGGTGATCTTTCAATAAAAACTCTTCAGGCCAGAAGTGAATAGCAGGACATAGTTATGAAAGAGAATAACCTATAACCAAGATTACTCTACCCAGC
Organism: Oreotragus oreotragus; assembly: GCA_006410675.1. Lineage (NCBI taxonomy): Eukaryota > Metazoa > Chordata > Mammalia > Artiodactyla > Bovidae > Oreotragus > Oreotragus oreotragus. The sequence continues at coordinate 792 of SJYX01008028.1, read as the reverse complement.
AAGGATCTCGTTCAGATATAAAGGAGAAATCAAAAGCTTTTGACAAGCAAAAGCTGAGAGAATTCAGCACCACCAAAGCAGCTCTTCAATAAATGTTAAAGTATTTTCTCTAGACAGGAAACACAGAAACGGTTTATAAAAATGAACCCAAAACAACAAAGTAAATGGTAATGGGATCATACTTATCAATAATTATGTTAAATGTAAATGGGTTAAATGCTCCAACCAAAAGACAGAGACTGGCCAAATGGATACAAAAACAAGACCCCTTATATATACTGTCTGTCTACAAGAAACCCACCTCAAACCAAGGGACACATACAGACTGAAAGTGAAGGGCTGGAAAAAGTTATTTCATACAAATGGAGACCAAAAGAAAGCAGGACTAGCAATACTCATATCAGATAAAATAGACCTTGAAATAAAGACCATGATAAGAGATAAAGAAGGACACTACATAATGATCAAAGGATCAATCCAAGAAGAAGATATAACAATCATATATGCAGCCAACACAGGAGCACCTCAATACACAAGGAAAATGCTAATGAGTATGAAATAGGAAATTAATAGTAACACAATAATAGTGGGGGACTTTACTACCCCACTCACACCTATGGATAGATCAACCAAACAGAAAATTAGCAAGGAAACACGAGCTTTAAATGGTACAATAGACCAGTTAGACCTAATTGATATCTATAAGGCATTTCACCCAAAAATAATGAATTTCATCTTTTTCTCAAGTGCACACAGAACATTCTCCAGGATAGATCACATCCTGGGCCATAA
>SJYX01008027.1:256553-271227 GCA_006410675.1 Oreotragus oreotragus | reverse complement strand
CTGGGAGGTATTTGGGGCAGGAGGAGAATGGGACGACAGAGGATGAGATGGCTGTATGGCATCACCGACTCGATGGAGGTGCGTTTGAGTGAACTCCGGGAGTTAGTGATGGACAGGGAGGACTGGCGTGCTCCGATTCATGGGGTCACAGAGTCAGACACGACTGAGCGGCTTAACTGAAACTCACCCTTACTCCCTGTAAATCTGAATCATCCTTCTGACTTTTTCTCTTTTCCTTGTTGAAATATTTACTCCAAGAGTGTTTTCAAAAAAGGACTTTTTGGCTTCGGATGCCTGAGGATTATCTTAATTTTGTTCTCACATTTAAATGATCACTTACCTGGATATAATATTCTATGCATAAATATTTTCTTTATGCTTTGAGAATATACTTTCATTATCTTGATGGTTAGAATTGCTGCTGAGAATTCTGAACTTCATCTGATTGTTTCATAGGCAGTCGTGGTTTTCTCTCTGAAACTTTCAGAACTTACTGTTTATTTTTTTTTATCGTTGTATTTCTCTGTGTGCGTCCATGTGTGACTATTTATTTTTCATTAATTTATTCTATTGACACTTTATGGACCACCGACCTAAGAAAGATGTACAACTTGAGAGTTGTGAGTTAGGTTTTATTTGGGACAAAGTGAGGATTGCGGCCTGGGAGACAGCACCTCAGACAGCTGTGAGAAACTGCTCCAGGGAAATAGAGGGGGAAGCTCAATATATATGATTTTGGCGAAGGGGGCATTCATGCAATCAAGCACTCACCTTACATAAAGTTTTCTGCTAGTCACCAGGGGCTGATGTCACCGTACAGGGTGAGGAGATGCAAGGATTGAAATCATAAAATTTGGTTCCTGAAAATATCTAATTATCTAAAGAGCTGTTCCACCAGTTTTCCTAGAGTACAAAGTGCCTCATTCCTGTGCTCCACCCTGAACTCCCTTCAGGGCGTGTCAAAGATCAACAGCTGCAGCAGCGTGGGATTCTTTCCTGTAAGAGGCAGATGGCAAATGTCCTTGAGCGTGTGCATATGTGTGCTCAGTCATGTCCAGCTGTTTGCCACCCCAAGGACTGTAGCCTGCCAGGTTCTTCTGTCTGTGGACTTTTCTAGGTCAGAATATTGGAGTGGGTTGCTATTTTCTACTCCAGGGGATCTTCTGGACCTAAGGGTCAAACCTGTGTCTCTTGAGTCTCCTGCACTGGCAAGCAGACACTTTACCAACTGCGCTGGTTTGTAGCTGACAGGACCTTCAAACTATCTTTGGGGGCTCGGCATTATTCCCATCCCCTCACCTCCACCCAAATCCTTTTCTACCCCTAATCTCAGATCTTGAAATGGAAAACCTGTGCTTTCGGAACTAGTATGCAGACTCATGGCAAGCAGACACTTTACCAACTGCGCTGGTTTGTAGCTGACAGGACCTTCAAACTATCTTTGGGGGCTCGGCATTATTCCCATCCCCTCACCTCCACCCAAATCCTTTTCTACCCCTAATCTCAGATCTTGAAATGGAAAACCTGTGCTTTCGGAACTAGTATGCAGACTCGCAAGGAAATCCGGCTGAGGAACTCAGTTGATTTGCTTCTCTAAGCTGAGTCCACCCTCCCTCAAGGGCAGTGAGTCTGGGTTCGTAATTGATTGCTTGAGTGAGTGAGTGAAAGTTCACTCAGTCATGTCTGACTCTTTGTGACCCCACAGACTATTCTGTCCATGGGATTCTCCAGGCCAGAATACTGGAGCGGGTAGCCGTTCCCTTCTCCAGGGGATCTTTCCAACTCAGGGACTGAATCCAGGTTTTCCTCATTGCAGGCGGATTCCTTACCAGCTGAGTTACCAGGGAAGCTCAGTTGATTGCCAGTTACACACTGGCACTTGCCAAGAGCACTGCCAGTGACTGAACAACAACAAGGGCATTTGCCATCTGCCTCTGCCTCTGAGGAGGTGGAACCCTGTGCTGCCACAGCTATTGAACCTCAATACCCGCTGAGGGAGTTCAGGATGGAGTGAGGCACTCTGTGCTCCAGGGAATCTGGTGGAACAAGTCTTTAGATAGACAGTGACTGAACAACAACAAGGGCATTTGCCATCTGCCTCTGCCTCTGAGGAGGTGGAACCCTGTGCTGCCACAGCTATTGACCCTCAATACCCGCTGAGGGAGTTCAGGATGGAGCAAGGCACTCTGTGCTCCAGGGAATCTGGTGGAACAAGTCTTTTTAGATAGTTAGATATTTTCAGGAATTGATTTCATGATCCCAACATTTGCATCTTTTCATATCTAAGTGAAGTGAGGTCGCTCAGTTGTGTCTGACTCTTTGTGACCCCATGGACTGTAGTCTATCAGGCTCCTCCGTCCATGGGATTTTTCAGGCAATAGTACTGGAGTGGGTTGCCATTTCCTTCTCCAGGGGATCTTCCCAATCCAGGGATCGAACCTGGGTCTCCCTCATTGTAGACAGATGCTTTACTGTCAGAGCCACCTAGAAAAGGAGTAAATCCCTTCATGATGACATCAGCTCCTCATGACCAGCAGAAAACCTTTTGTAAAGTGAGTACTTAATTGCACTAAACTCCCTCTTCATCAAAATCATATATATTGACCTTCCCCTACTGTCTCTTTGGAGTAGTTTCTCAGAGCTGTCTTAGGTGCCATCTCCTGGGCTGCAGTTCTCATTTTGTCCCAAATAAAACCTAACTCGAAACTCTTACACTGTGTATCTTTTTAGTCGACACAGGAAAATGAGTGTGAGTGTAAGGAAGCAGGGCCGAGAGAGAGAACATCTTGCGAATCCCTCCAAATATTATCTATTACACACTTAAAGTCATGCAGAAAGGCAGCAGGCCCACAGGTGTTAAGGAGATGGTCAGGTCTGTGACATCTGACTTTTAAAATTTCATTATCTCTAACCTAGTAAGGTCTCATGCTATGAACACTATGTCTTAATGTTCATTCTGGGCTCTTCATAAAACAGGACAAAGATGACAAAGATGCAACATGAACAAGATCTGGGACTAGGGGGCTGAGCAGCAGTTGGATGTTTAAAAGATTTGGCAGGGATGGGAAATGACTCTGTGGAATATGAAATTCCAGGAATAATTGAGTTTCGGCAAATTTAAGAGTCTGAACATACAGGCATCTCATACACCATTCTGGAAAAAAAGGAATAAAACTTTGATGGCTGCAAGTATTGATGGGTGGGTTTTGTAGACTGAGTGTTACCAAACCAAAACTTGAGTCTTCTCCCTAGAATGCGGCCTGGATTGTTGTGAAGGAATGTGTAGTGTTTATTGTAAGGTGCCACACAAAGAATTCTGGGACAGCTAGTGCTCAAAAAACCTGGACTTCTTGATGGGTTTCAGCAAAGCCTTTTCAAAGGCAAGGTGAGGAGAGTCCCAGGGTATGTGATTGACTCATGCACATTTCTCTGATTGGTTGATGGTGAGGGTTTAACATTGTCAATCCCAAGGTTCCTGTAGGCCTGGGGACTATGTGCTCATGGTCATTAAGTAATCGACCTATTCCCTTTGGGGATGATTTTAGCTTGTGTAAAACAACTCAAGGAAGGTGCATCAGGTACTATCATCTGGGTACTCCATTGTTGTTTAGTCACTAATTTGCATCCAATTCAGAAGAGCTACAGCGGAGGACGGGAGGAAGGTTCTGTACCAGGATGGCTCCCTAAGATCCTGCTCGATTACAGAGCATCTAGGAATTCCCAAGGTCTCCACTCAGTTTTCTAACTTAATTGTTCATTTATGCCTCATAACTGCTGCAGACACCTGATGCATTCAAATGATAATATGTCACGAGAATTTAATGGATCCCCACATTTGTGATTGTCATCCCAGTCCTAGAAGTCCACTTTTTATAAGGGCATCATCTTGTTTTGTTTTTTCACGAAGAAGTAATGTTTTACCTAGACAGTTAAATTGCTCCTCATTTCCAGGTGCATGAAAAGCATCTTGGGGATTTTTCAGGACCTCACCACTGCAGAAAAGGGGAACCCTTCTGGGGCCTGAGAGTGGGCTCTTGTCCAACACTTGGAAATGAATTGAGACATGTGCTGACAAAGCAAGAGACTTCATTGGAAAGGGGCACCCAGGTGCAGAACCGCAGGGTAAAAGAAACCAGAGAGCTGCTCTGCCATGTGAGTCGGGTAATGGGTTTAGTTTCCAGATGGTCTCTGGCTAATCATTCCAACTCAGGGTCCTTTTTGATAGTGGAGGCATTGCTCAGCCAAGATGGATTCCAGCAAGGAGGATTTGGGGAGGTGGACAGGATATTTGGACAGGCACCTCCTCCCTCCTTTTGACCTGTTCTGAAATCTTCATGTTGGTGGCAGCTTGTTAATCCTAAATTCCTTACCAGGCTCTCTTGTTGTAAGATAATTCGTGGAAATGGTTACTATCTTTCCTGGCCAGGGTGGACAGTTGCAGTCAGTATTTCTCCTAACAACTTCTGCTGAGAGACTTCATACTCCAGATTCTTTCTGGGAATTGGGGCGGAGGTCTCTTTCTTCTAAAACTACTTCCTGCTGAGAGTGGGCTTAGGCCTGCCTAACAGGGTAAAAGTCTCTCCCCTTGATTCAAAACGAGGTTTTCTGGATCCCAAACCAGCATTCATCCTTGTAGTAACAATGATTTGGCCTGAAACTGTTGGACCCTGTCAGATACAAACCTCGTAAGCAGTTGAAATAGACAGGGGGCCAAACAGGAGGCCTGAAAGGAAGATTTTAGCCGGACTCAAGAAAAGAAGGCAGAATTTGGGGTGAGGCTTGCAAGGTGTATGGCTTTCTTCTGATTGGCTGGTGGTGAGGTAATAGGGTTGTGCTCTAGGAATCTTGCGCTCAGCCTGAAGTTATCCTCTTTCTGGTTGAAGGCCTTAGTTCCTGCAGAACTCAAAGATATTGTCATGGGTGCTACTTGAGAGGGAATCGGGACCCTACCTCAAACTGTGCCCCCCTTGACTGCTCCTTCCCTGTTTTTCCCCTCCCTTCCCTGATTAGAGAGTGTTTGCATCTGCCCATGGAACTCAGAGAACTCAGAGAAGGTCAGGGAGGCTGAATGAAGCATATACCCAACAAACAATAGGGGACACAGAAAAGACTTGCACTCTGGACCCTCAGAGAGTTCTGCTCAGTTTCAATTCAGAGTACTGGGAGGAGATGGCTCTGGCCACCTTCTGCTAAAACGGGGCATAGTTCTGCCCCAGTTTGGAGAATTGACACTGAATTGGAAATATTGCTGAGTTCCAAATCTGGAATGTGAGTCTTGTATTATCTGGGCCTTTTCAATTTCTATAGGGAGAAATAGTTTTTCCTTAGATATAAAGGCACTTTAAATGCAGATGAGAAAAAGGAGAAGTTTACTAAAAAGCACAAACAGCTTTCTAGGGATATCTGCACTACCTGAAGGGGAGAAACATAAGTGGAAGTTGTAGGAGGCCATCCTCCAGTATCTTTGCCAGGGAAGGTCATACTTTAGCAATCAGAATGGCAGGTAAATGGTGAAATTGATTGGAAACTTTTTAGAGGAATGCTCATGAACCCCCATAAATGACCAAAGGGAAGGGTTTGGGATGAGGATGACCAGACAGTGACAGAAGATTTCAATGCTAATATGCCTTCATTCCTCTGCACAGACAGGTGAGGCCACATGATACTGGGCTTATGAGATGTACAAGAGCAGTGTTGGTGACAGGGAGACACAGATATGGGGGACCACATTTCACACTCATCAGGCCAGCTGGAGGAATCTTGATGGAAAGAAGTGAACTGAGAACTCGATTCTCGGGAGAGATAAAGTCAGTCTCATCCATCATTTTTGTCAGAATCTTTGGGAGACTAAGATTTAGCTTATGTCTCAGGGAAGTCTGAATGGAAGGTTACATCCTCAGAGTTTATCTCCTAACTGTATCCTAACTTCAAATCGCTTCAAGATAGCAGCTGGCACTTTTCAACTCATGTCACCCACATTCCAGGAAACAGGATAGCCCTCTCGGAGTCAGGCATCCTGCTAGATGTTGGTGTGCTGCCTTAGAATGGGGTATCCCCACCCTTGCTCCCGCTCCTGTTCCTCTGGAGTCTTGCCCTAATACAAGCTGCTGCAATCGGCCTATTGGTGCTACATACTCATTCATTTTGTTGTTTGACAAAATCATCTTCACAGGATGCTTGAGAAAATATTCTCGAGCCTTCTGTCCTATCTAGAGACAGAGATGTGGAAGGAGGAAAGGAGCTAGCTGGGAGGAACTTGAGTCTGATCTATTGGTTTTCTGAGTGCCCTGTATTCATGGATCCACTGCAGAGCACACATACGGTCCTTCTAGCCAAAGAAGATCCACCAGAATGCCTAAATGGAAAGACATTCATAGCCCAAACTATGACACAGATTTAGTTTATTTTGAACACGTTTTTTTTAGAAAGCAGCCCCTGCACCATTTTAGATCTTTATCCCCGAGGGCTGCAATTCCAGGCAAAGGAAAGAGCAAGGAATGGATATGGAAGTCTTGTTATGCCAAGCATCGAATTCGTGGATTCGTAAGAAATCTTCAGGTGCTGTTCTTCAGGCAGGCTCAATCACTGTCCAGTCCAGCTTTCCCATGGTCACCAGAGCCAACTTTCTAAAAATACAAATTTGATCATGACATTAAGTGTGCTTAGAAACATCCAGCAGTTTACCAAACCCTTCAGCAGGAAGCTCTCTCCTCACTGGACTCTGGCATGGATGACCCTCCACCATCCCCCTGAGATGCTGCAACCCCTTCCTATTACCACCATTTCCTCATCTCCAATGGAAGACCCATACTCCCCCCACCCACTCAACTGCCTTGCCTTCCTCCTGCTAACTTTCTGCACCCTGTATTCACTCGCTCAATGTTCTCTACTCTCTGACAACTTTCCCAATCTCTCTCCCTCTAGGTAAAGCCCATAACCCCTCTCTTTCTCCCACAGATTGCACAAGAAATCTGTGCAAAGCACTGGTCACCCTACATTTAGATTGTTTATTTAAGTCTGTCTCATTTATCCAGTTGTATCTGTCTTTTTGTTTCAATTCCTGAACAATGCATGCCTGACACAGGAGATACTCAATCCCTAGGGATTCCCTTTCCCTTCCTTCCTCCTCCCGGGCTGTTCCATTTTCCAGGAAGAGTTAAATCCCTTTGGTGAGGAAGGAGAAATAAAGTGAGAAAACCTTGGTTAAGAATGACCTGTGAATCTGTATCATGGATTCTTGTCTCAACTGAACCCATCAGCACTGTCCTGGGAGAGGGCTCCTCTTTTAGGACGAGGCCTCAGGTAGTGTGGCCAGCTGTCCTTCTACCATGTTTCAAGCCCCTTTCTCTGGGAGTTTTCCAGACTCTCCTGTGCACTGGACATGTGAGCAAAGTCCACTGCAGAGTTGTGTGCACCCCTTGGCCAGCTCTTGACCGACTTGTACTCACTCTGAAGACAGCAGTTTTGCAGACGTGACCACACCCATTGCTGCAGCATTTCGCTCCCTCAGGACAGGAATCATCTCCTGAGCACAGTTCAGCACAAATTCCCACAGTACCTTTGGGCAACTCTGGGCAGAATCCAGGTCTCTGTCGTCCTGAAACACAGGATGGTGTTTGGCGTGTGGCGCAGTCGCTGAGACAGGCCTGAGGACGGACGCTGGAGGCCCGATGCCTCCAGCACAGGCAGGACTGCTGCCTCTCCCATTGCTTCCTTTGTGTTCTGGATTCCTCCCCGAGCCTCCACTGCTCCTCTCTCATGAAGCCCACAGTCTGGGCCTTAGGAGAATGCTCTCCTTTCTCTGAAGGCTGCACGGTCTCAGAAGATAAGAAACCTGCACAGTCATAACCCTCTTCTTCCCACCTTAATAGAAGATTCTAGAAAAGCCTCTGTTTACAGAGATCACCATCCCCTGCCTCACACATTCCGTTTGTCCCCCAACTTCCTCTTGGGTCCCATACACAAGGCACAGGTCCTAACTAGAGAGAAAACTTACCCTTTACCCCCAATTTCTAATCAGCCCCAACCCAGTCTGATAGGGAGAATGGGACACACAGGATGAGTGCTCATTTAGATCAAAGAAAATGCATCTAATCAATGCCAACTCCCCACTCTGCTGAGGGGACCTGGTTGCTTCCAGGCAAAACCGCCCTCAGGTCTAACACTGGGCTCTGAACCTTCTCTGCTGTCAGCTAGGGTCCCCTCAGCACCCTCACCTTTGACAGGAGACACCTGAGCCCAGGCAACGTCCAGCCCCATGACGACGAAAGCCAGCAGAACAAAGACGGTGCCTGTCTTCATGTTGGCCTCTGGTGTGGTGCAGGGGCAGAGCCCGGCTATAATTTATACTCTCAGTGTCACCAGAAAGGAGGGTGAGGTGAGAGGCAGTAGAACAGGAAGAGTATTAAAATGTAAACTCTCAAGGGACTGTCCTTGTTCTAATTTCCTTGTTCTATTTCACAACTGTTTTCTCAGACTAGGGAATGGTTTCTTGGATATGCAAATACCAAAGCGGAGAGTCTGGGAACATTTTTTAGCCTTTCTTTCATTGCTCCATTACAACTTGGCTCTGGTTTCCCTGATGCCTTTAGGAGCCATGGTCAAAGAAAAGAATTTTCTCCATATAACTTAGAATTTCACAGTGAGAGCTGAAATTTTGTAGCTAGGCACTGTCAGGGCCCATGTGGGGACTCCACCAGGTCCAGTTACACAAGTTTGGTAAATGTGTGCTTTGGAGCCTCCGTTAAGCATGAGGGTGGAACCACAATGGTAGTGAAATCAGTCATCTAAGGGGACGGATGTTGCGAGATCACAAGCTGGCTGGAGCCCTTGAGAGTTGAGAGACATGGTCTATCTTGACGACTGGTGGTCTCTGAGGCTACCCTGCTCCATACCAAGAAGTTTCTGGAGAGAAGGCTGTGTGGGTGATCTACGTGAGCAGAACTACAGGAGAAAGACACAAAAGCTTCCTCAGGGGCCTGTGGAAGGAGCCTGCCCACTTTCCCATCCCAATTACAAAATTTTTGAGAGAGGCATATGCAGGTAAAAGCTGAACAACCGTGGGAATGAAGAGAAAGTGACTTAATCCTTGGTGGTCAGAGCTCAGATAAGCACCTTAGGACCTCCTGTGGGGAAGCCTGCTACCCAAGAGCAGAGGAAGACTAAGCCAGCCAGAAAAGGAGGACTCAGCCTGTCCATCTCAGGCAGAGAGCTCACATTAGCATCTGGGAATCTCATCATGTTCAAAGGGTACAAGCCCCCAGGAATGACTCCTTGGTCTGAAGGAGGGACCTGGGTTCCCAGGGAGGGAGCTCAGTCTGGGGTGGAGATCAATGGCCCCATGCAGCACAGCAAAGGGGAAGCCCTGATCCAAACCCAAGGTGGCTGGCTGGACCCCAGGATGCTGTATTCTGTAGCCGTGACTGTGGGGCCAGGGCTAGACAGCTCCAAACAGCTTGCAGGAGAGTTTGGAGCAGCACTGTTGGCAAGAGAGGACTCTCAAATCCCTCTCAAAAAGTGAGCTGGACTTGATCACTACCACTGAGTTAACATCATCTGTCAAAGTTCATTTTCACACAACAAACACCTGATTGTGGTCAATAATTCCAACAATACAGATATATCCCGAGTAACCTTCCAGGAAGTAATCAATATGACCAATTTGCTATGTATTTTTCCATGCCCTTTGCCTATGCTTTTATGTACACATACATGTATATATATAAATCTATTTTTTTACAGAAATATTTATATGCATTGTTTTGCTTTATTCATGTAATGTTATGTCTTGGAGCATTTTCTAGGTTAGTAACCTTTTTTTCTTTTAAAAAATAACCATTATCTAAAATGCAGATTTGGGGATTTCTTGGTTATCAAATAATTTGCTGTGAATGTGTATCATATGCGTTGGAATGCTTCTATATATAATATACAACTAAGGCCACTACATGTAAACAGTGAAAGTGGTTAAGAGAGACAATCTTAAGAGTTCTCATCACAAACAGAAACATTTTCTCATATTTCTTCACTGTTGTATCTCTATGAGATGATAGAGGTCCGCTCAACTTATGGTGATAATCATTTCACCATGGATGTAAGTCACATCATTAAGTTTTATACCTTTAACATGTACAGTGCTATATGTCAATTATATATCAATAAAGCTGAAAGGAAAAAAAAAAAAGAGACCATACAATCTACACTTCTTTCCACAGCAAAGGAGACGTGGATTTCTCACATACTGTTCAAGTACATTTGTAGCCTTGCTTCCCAAGTTAAATTTTCTAAAAAATTTATTTATTTATGTTTTTCTTGAAGTATAGTTGATTTACAGTGCTGTGTTAGTTTTAGGTGTACAGCAAAGTGATTCAGTTATACATGTATACAAATGTCTATTCTCTTTCAGTTTCTTTTCTATTATAGGTATTGGCTCAAATGGTAAAGAATCCACTCTCAGTGCAGGAGACCAGGGTTTGATCCCTGGGTCAGGAAGGTTCCCTGGAGAAGGGATTAGCCACCCACTTCAGTATTCTTGCCTGGAGAATTCCATGGGCAGAGGAGCCTGGTAGGCTACGGTCCATGGGGTTGCAAAGAGTTGGACGTGACTAAGTGACGAATACAGGTGTTACAAGGCATGGAACAGAGCTCCCTGTGCTTTACAGGAGGTCTTTGTTGCTTATCTATTTTATATACAGTAGTGTGTAGCTGTTAATCTTAACCTCCTAATTTATCCCTCCCCTCTTAAGTTTTTAATGGACTAGTTGAAACTTCTAATCCCATCCTCCCCTTGGGATGTATCTCAATTGGGAATATGAGGCAGTGAATACTCAGCACAGAAAAGGATTTTAACTAGAGAAATTGTATAACACAATACAATCAGCTTGTTATTGTAGTGCTTTGAGTTTCCAATATGAAGCAAAGCATAATTAAGGCCTGTAATGTCTTGCTGAATAGGCATTTCAAAAACAGATGCTGCAAGATTATTAAAGAGAGACTCTGTACAATAATAATGACAATACTTGGCCTTTATTAAGCATGAAATTGTCTGGCAGGTCCTGTGCTTGTGCTTTATATGAATCATCTCACTGAAGGCTCACAAGCCTTTGGAGTTGCTTCCATGGGCATCCCCATGTCACAGAGGAAGAAAGCGAAATTCAAAGAATGTCATTCCTTGTAAACACTTCAAACCCACGATGGAGCACTGACGTGGAATTTCCAGTGGCAGTGTTTGAGGAGCCACCCAACTTGGCCAGGCAAAACAGTAGTCCCCTGCATGAGTTATCTTACAACAGGAGGTACTGATAAGGAACTCAGCACTACAAGCTACCACTAACTGGAAGAATTCAGGAAAGGTCAAAAGGAGATGACATGCCAGTCCAAATGTCCTGCTAACCTCCCAGAATCCTTTTCACTGGAATCCATTTGGCTGTGCGAGGCAAGCACCCCCTGAGTCAGAATGATTAGCCAGAGACAACCCGGAAACTAACCCCATTCCCATAAAATCTGAGATTGGGAGCCAGTTCCCTGGGTTCCCTTGTCCTTCGGCCCTATATCTGGGTGTCCTTTTCCAGTAAAGACTCTTGCTTTGTCAGCATGTGTGTCTCCCCAGATAATTCATTTCTGAATGTTAAATAAGAGCCCACTCTCAGATCCTGGAAGAGGTTTCCCTTCCTGCAACAAACGGCGACTCTGGTGGGATCTCTTCTTCACTACAGCTGACATCCTGACCACTTGGGGTACTCGGAGACCAGCTCACCCATTGGTGGACCAGACCCAGGGGCCACAACTGGGGCCATTTTCTCCCTGGTCTCCTCCTGATGTGGATGACTGGCCAGAGTGCCTTGACCAGGGAAGGAACAGGAGATTTTATTGACCTCTTTCCCCTTCCCTCTCTCTTCCTCTTTTCAGTCCCTCCTATCCTCCTATTTTTTTTCTGTCCTGGTCCTGGACACAGCAGTCTGGTTGAAGGGCCTTCACCTGATCTGAGGGTTGACACCTGATCACCTCTGGTGGGCAGAGAACTCTGACTCTGGTTCAGGTCTGGTATCTGGCCTCTAGTTTCTGGTAGGGTTGGGTTCCCATCCTCCCTTCCTGGAAGCCCAGGGGAAAGTCTCATAACACCTGGGCATCTGCAAGTGACCACCAGGTGTCTGTAAGGGCACCCTCTTAGTCCCTCCACCACCCACCTCTTCTTTCAACGTGGCCTCCTTTCCTCCCTTTGAAATCTTGAAGACCTGAGATATTTCCCTATACTCTGTTCATATTTGGATCTGAAGTTCGTGTCTCTGAAGGAGGTTTCCTGAGAGACTGCAGTCTCTCATTTTAGGAAATGTTTGATGAGGACAGCTGGATCTGTCTGTACTTTATACTTTGAGTTCTCTGTTGTGATTTGTGATGGCCATTCTGCCTTGTGACATGGGGTAACATTGTGTGGTCACCAATTTTGTTTAGACATAAGATAAAGTTGGTTTAGATAAAGCTCTTAAAAACTGGTTTCAATACTAGTTTTTTATGCATATACAGGCAGTAAAAGCAAGCTTGATCAAATGGCTTTCTGATCCTGAGGGAACAAGTCCTAGTAGATTGAGGAATGAAAAGGTACTAAAAAGAGCTGTGTATGATCAGGATTGTCTAAGATTGGACTGAATTTAGCTGGGTAAATGGACTTTGTTAGGAATGGGCTAGAACAAGACTGGATCTGGTTTCTCCCTCCAAGTAGTAGTACTTTCTCCCTCAGTTGTGTCCCGCTCTTTGCGATCCCATGGACTGTAGCCCACCAGGCTCCTCCCTCCATGGGATTCTCCAGGCAAGAGTCCTGGAGTGGGGTGCCATTTCCTTCTCCGGGGGATCTTCCCGACCCAGGGATTGAATCCCGGGTCTCCCGCATTCCAGGCAGACGCTTTAACCTCTGAGCCACCAGGGAATCCCCCTCTCCCTCCAAAGTATTCTAGAAATGCTGCTTTTGACAACAGATATTGTGTTTATTTGCCTCTAAATGATTTGCTTTGCTTTTGCAATCTCTTGTTACTTTCAGTAAGGAATAAGTATTGTCTCACAGTCACATCCACAACTGGGTATTGTTTTTGCTTTGGCTTCATCCCTTCATTCTTTCTGGAGTTACTTCTCCACTGATCCCCAGTAACATACTGCGCACCTACTGACCTGGTGAGTTCCTCTTTCAGTATCCTATCATTTTGCCTTTTCATACTGTTCATGGGGTTCTCAAGGCAAGAATACTGAAGTGGCTTGCCATTCCCTTCTCCAGTGGACCACATTGTGTCAGACCTCTCCACCATGCCCACCTGTCTTGGGTGGCCCCACACGGCATGGCTTAGTTTCATTGAGTTAGACAAGGCTGTGGTCCTAGTGTGATTAGATTGACTAGTTTCCTGTCATTATGGTTTCAGTGTGTCTGCCCTCTCCCAACACCAACCATCTTACTTAGGTTTCTCTTACCTTGGACGTGGGGTATCTCNGGCATGGCTTAGTTTCATTGAGTTAGACAAGGCTGTGGTCCTAGTGTGATTAGATTGACTAGTTTCCTGTCATTATGGTTTCAGTGTGTCTGCCCTCTCCCAACACCAACCATCTTACTTAGGTTTCTCTTACCTTGGACGTGGGGTATCTCTTCACGGCTACTTCAGCAAACCGCAGCCACTGCTCCTTACCTTGGAGAGGGATATCTCCTCACCGCTGCCCCTCCCGACCTTGAACGTGGAATAGCTCCTCTAGGCCCTCCGGCGCCCGCGCAACCACCGCTCCTTGGACGTGGGGGCGCTCCTCCCGGCCGCGGCCCCTGGCTTGGGCGGGGGTAGCTCCTCTCGGCTGCTCCTGTGCTGTCGCAGCCTGGCACTCTCGGCCGCCGCCCCTGACTTCGGTCGCGGCGTAGCTCCTCTCAGCTGCTGCCCCTGATCTTGGATGTGGGGTAGCTCCTCTAGGTTGCCGCCCCTGACCTCGGATGCAGGATAACTCCAGTTGTGGATGTGACTGGTGATAGATACCCAGTTGTGGATGTGACTGGTGATAGAAGCATGGTCCGATGCTGTAAAGAGCAATATTGCATAGGNGATGGCTGGATGGCATCACTGATTCGATGGACGTGAGTCTGAGTGAACTCCGGGAGCTGGTGATGGACAGGGAGGCCTGGCATGCTGCGATTCATGGGGTCGCAAAGAGTCAGACATGACTGAGTGACTGAACTGAACTGAACTGATTGTCTCACAGTGGCTAAAGATCTTATTTGACCATGTGCTTTGAAAACTTTGACGTCCCAAAAACCAAATTTCAATTAAAGTTCTTTTGATTTCCAAGTAAATTTGGGATAATTTAGAAGGCCTCTGAAGTATCTTGAATACTGGACTGGATGAATCACAAGCAGGAACCAGTATTGCCAGGAAAAATCACTCTAAAGGCAGAAAGTGAAGAGGAACTAAAGAACCTCTTGATAAGAATCAAAAAGGAGAGTGAAAAAGCTGGCTTGAAACACAATATTAAAAAAAATTAAGATCATGGCATCCAATCTCATTCAGTTCAGTTCAGTCACTCAGTTGTGTCCGACTCTTTGCGACCCCATGAATCACAGCATGCCAGGCCTCCCATCCATCACCAACTCCCAGAGTTCATTCAAACTCATGTCCATAGAGTTGGTGATATCATCCAGCCACCTCATCCTCTG